>CM022947.1:1119661-1576747 GCA_012931725.1 Litsea cubeba | reverse complement strand
CCTCAGGTGGCGTAGGTCTGCCTTGTTTCCGACAAGCATGATGACAATGTTAGCATCTGTATGATCTCTGAGCTCCTTCAACCATCTTTCTACATTCTCAAATGTGACATGACGGGTAACATCATAGACAATCAGTGCGCCGACAGCTCCTCGATAATATGCACTTGTAATTGCACGGTACCTAGGTAAAAGAAAAAATATGAGAAAAGAAAAAAGAGAGATAACAGTGTTTACTTTTTATGACAATTGAACAATTCATTGTTAACACTAGGGTAATGGTTTGATGAACACAAAAAATTACAGCTGATAACACTATGACCTATGCTAACATATTACAAACTTCATAATGGACAATAAGAAAGAGAGGTGGAGGAAACGATAAAATTCACTAACTCAAATGACGATTGGGTCCATTGCTGTATGGGGTTTTCTCTCTCTCTCTCTCTCTCTCTCTCTCTCTCTCGCTCCTCTCCTTCCTCTCTCTCGCCTCCCTCTCCCTCTCTCTCTCTCTCTCAGCTCTCTCTCTCTCTCTCTCCCTCCCCTCTCTCCTCTCTCTCTCTCTCTCTCTCTCTCTCTCTCTCTCTCTCTCTCTCTCTCTCTCTAAAAAAATATATAAAAAAAAACCCTATTTAGCAAGGGTGTCAGTGTTACTAACTCAAATGAAAATCGGGTCCATTGCATATAGAGGGTTCTCTGAAAAAAATTCCTATTTAGGAAGGATGTCAATGACGCCTTTTTCACCATGTTAAGTACAATGAAAAACCAGATCTAAATCTGAAACCAAATCTCTTTCCATCAGCAATGAAAGTCAGTTACAAGGCTTCATGCATTTATTCAATTCTAACTATATGCCTTCCACAGTCTTCAGTCATTACCAAACCTGGAAAAAGTATTAAAGAGCTTAAGACCTTTAATAATCACCCTTTTATTCCTTCCTGATGCATTATTTAATGCTGGAACTAGTTCATTTTATATAGGTTTCATATGAGTCTAGTGTGAATGTAAGCAGCACAATAGGAGGATTAACACAATGATACTCAGGAGATCTGAACTGGTAGTCTCTTTTCTGCATGTAGCATCTTGAGAACTAATAAGTAACTCTTTCCAAAATGCAGTTGCCATGTGTACGTCAATGCATGATTTATTAACTAATAACTTATTACCACTTGATTTAAAGTTTTAAACTACCAATTTGAGGGGAAAAAGTGTTGGTTTTCCTGACTTAAATTGCAGATGCTTGTATTGGAGTCCTAAGATATGGTTGTAGTGCAAGTTAGATAATCATTGATAAATAGAATAAAGCTACCGCATGCCTTGAGTGGTTGTGACAACAATACAGTTGCCTTGGGGAGTACAATTACGCCACGGTACATACTACAAATATCAGAAGGCAGACCCAATGCATAATTACCCATTAAGTGCATACTATAAATCCACTTTTGCCTCCCAGGATAGTAATATAAAGACATCAGTGCGAGCCCAATGAAGAAGCCTCCCAAATTTCTCATGAGTTGGACACTCATATAGGATTCACATCCCATGAATCTCGGACTAGCAGTACAGCGATGCATCCTCAAATGGGTCACACAGGTATAGGTATGATCAGATCCGTTCGAGTAGGCTGAAATAGTTGCTCTCGTGGAAACTGTGATAGATACCTCTCAATAGAAGATCTTCAGTACATACATACAAAAACAATCAGAGGAGCTACATAGCTCTGTAACCCATCTAGGGGCACACATATAATCCCAGCTTTCTCCCCTAACCAACCCTTCAATGGGCACCACGCCCAATTTAACAATCATATGAACCATATCCCCTGCTAAATTTTACATTTTTTTCAAAAAATTATTAATTTTCCACCCTTTATCTTGGGGCCATAATATCAACATCATATGACTGCCAGCCAGGCTAATTTTTGGTCCACCTCTTGTCCATTTATAGAAGCACTTTGTATCAAGTAACTTCCAGAAAACCATAAAACCATCGGAACAAAACATCCACTAAATATTTCCTCACATAAACAACAGTATTATCCCATAATAAAATCCATAAAGCTTAGAAGCAGCGATTCTTTTCTTAAGGATCTGTTTGTCTAACACGTACACAATTCTTAGAATTTTCTAGGCAACGTGCTTTAAGGAAGCGGTAAAAATGCGAGGACATCTTTTGGAGATATCCAAAAGATCATCAAAATTATATCCATTTGAAAAGAGACGATTGCCTACCCTTTGCCCTAGTATATTAAATACTAGGAAATGGATTGTACCCTCTAGAACTGCATCCCCCTCAGATAAAAGAATATTCCCCATGAACAGCTAAGAAGGCCCTATCCCCATCTCGACTCCTCTTCTATAACCAAAGCTTCACTAAGAAATTTCCATCCATCATCCACTAAAAAAAGATTGAACATCATCCACTAATTGGGAATGACAAATCCATTTGATTTAAACAACTGAGATACGCGCAGAAAGAAAATTGTCCAAGGCCTAATGACACCCTATCTATGAGGAAAATTGCAGATCACCCCTGATCACTGCAAATGTCACAAATGCCATAAGCACAAGTATCTTACAACCACATTTTTTTCACTCTCTGTAACAAGCACAACACCGTTAATTCCCCCCAACGGTCCAATCTACCATACAACGACCTACATTGAATATAACGCAACAGATCTGAGTAAAACTCAAGCAATCGCAACTCTCACAGCCATTGAACTATCATCTGTCATTTTCTCACATTCAATACTGCTTCGAACTGCTGCCCCCTCACACAAAAGCAAGATCCTTTTGTTCTTCTCCCTCACAATCAACACATCACATTCAAAGATGTCGTAAACTATATATCAACACACAAAACATCATCATCACAAAAAGCAAAACCCTAGAATTCCTGTAAAAAGACTTTCTTTAAACATTCCAAATTCCCTAATTTGGAAAAAAAAAAAAGAAAAAGGGTAAAAAAACCCTAACATCAGCTATTTCGCATGCAGATCCAGATCCGATGAGATCTAAAGAACTAAACAGAAAGAGAAGAAGAGATCGAACCTTTCCTGGCCAGCTGTATCCCAAATCTGGGCTTTGACGACCTTATCATCGACATGGATGCTGCGAGTGGCGAATTCGACGCCAATCGTCGATTTCGATTCGAGGCTGAACTCGTTCCTGGTGAATCTGGAGAGGAGATTGGATTTTCCGACGCCTGAATCCCCGATCAGAACGACTTTGAATAGATAATCGTAATCGTCGTCGGCTCTATACGCCATTTCTTTCTTTCTCTCTGGTTTTCAATCTACAGATAGAAATGCGAGCGAGAGAGCGAAAAAGATCGGATCTTTCTTATTGGAGAAGAATCATTGAATGGGTTCCAATCCAATCTCTCTTGACTTTTTCTTCTTCTTCGTTTTCAGGGAGAAATAGAGAGAGAGAGAGAGAGAGAGAGAGAGATGAGATAAGGAGGGTTTGGTGATGGTTTGATTAAATACAACAAGAGCAGCAGCTGGCGAGAGGAGGTGAAAAGGAGAAAGATACGAAGCTCATAAGAAATTGAAAAACACTCGAGCTTACAAACAAATTGGTCTCAAAATGGGTTTTGGCTCATGGCAATTACTGGATGGGGAGCAAATTGCAAAGCTCTAAATTGTGTGATTGTGGAGAGTCCCATTCCCATGCCTAGGCTAGCAAACACCTGTGGGGGAACTCTATCAATGGGCCTACGTAGAGATAATTTGGACCGATTAAGATCAATCCAATCTCCTCTTGTGAAATATTCGCAAATTTCACTTTAATAAAAGTGGGTCCCATCATATGATTGAGAATGCGAATCAGGTATTGCTTCTGATGTGGCATTAATCATGTTTCCGTCCAATGTTGAATTGAAATTTGAGGATATATCCATACAGCCATTGAGGGCACAAGAATCATGGGTCCTACTATTGTGACCTGATTTAAAGATCTGGTCCTCTGCCCTGGGCCATGGCCCCTTGCTGTCATTAATTACTCTAATTTACAAATTTCAGAATGTATTACAACTCGTCAGCGATGATTGGGATTGCAAATTTTAGGCTGTGGACCCAACATAACCCCGCCTTCTCCCATCCCCACCAGCAAAGCCACCCACTAAATCATGCAATGAAATAGAGCTCATCCCACTTTATTTATCAGTTTGACAACTTTGAAGCCTCTCAAACCCTTATCCCTATGACCATCATAATTTCATGCCATTCAGGCGATCATTCCTAAGCTAGGCATTGTTAAGCAGAAAATGACTCACCATTTATATTATTTTATCAAACAAAAGTAAATGTGATGGGAGATATATTCTATGATTTTGGGTACAAAGATAAGATCAGAGACTCTGGCCTTTGGGGCCTTTCTCCCTAGTTTCCAGGAATTGGTGGGTTTCAATTTTCAAATCAAAGAGATAAAAGGTCAAAGGTGGGAGATAAGGAGGGTTACTTTGATCCTTCACTCTTAATCTCTTATACAGATGTTGTTTTAACTTTATTTTGATCCTTCACTCTTAATCCCTTACACAGATGTTGCTTTAACTATGATTTCAGTGATTCAAACACTCTCATGAAGCAATCATGCGAAGCATAACTTGCCCCAGCATGGAAAATATCAAAAACCAAAAGTCATATCCTAACGAGTGGCTTTGATTCCGTACTGCCAGGTGGGCCACTGTTTTATAAGACTATCATGTAGTCGTTCTGAAAAGATAAGATTTTTTTTTCAGACTTCTAAAGAGACGCATATGATGATCTGAACCATCTAGGGTATTTTTAAATAATATCCAGTTTTTTACTTCTGTATCACTATCAGCTTACAGCCACGCAATTAAACGAAGTCCAATTGGCAAGGCATGGGCTATTTCCATGTTTCAATGCACGTCTTGCAGATGAACCAGTCAAACTCTGTTGTCATCCTATTTTTAGTGCAGAGATATCATAAAAATCCATGGATAGACTTCATTCAAATACCATGCTCGTTGAATCACGATCCTTGTCCCTTGCCGACTCTAATTGAATTTCTTGGAAAGCAAAAGCATAGTATTAAAAAGGTGAAGAGTGATGGATCTAATCCCCCTCGAATCTCCTACTATTTAATTTACCAGGGTGATAACATCATTTCTCCATAATGAAAGATAATTTGATGGCAATTTATGAATTCTCATTTCTGCTCGATAACCCGAGTCCGGTTGAGTAAAACTACTATGGTTATACCCTTGTCATAAAAAAAATAAAAAATAAAAAAGTTGGCACTTTGTGAATTCTCACTTCGGCTTCAGTTTTAGCCCCTTTATTGGTAAGAAATTGTTTTGTATTCATAAGAAAATACTACTGAAAAAAAAAAAAAAAAAAAAAAAAAAAAAACTCAAGGTGGCTTTGGTAACACTTTTTAACTGAAAGAACACATGAAGATTCTGCATTTGGTATTGGAATCAACTAAAGAAATTCCACCAAATCTTGTTAAAATTCCCCAAGCAAATCCCTTTAACAACCTTTTTGTCAGTTAGGGAATTCGGTCAATGAAAATAAGATTTGTCATTTCACAGATGCCTACACTCTCCTGCCAGCACAGCAATTTCATTCCTTTCATTCCACTAAATTCCTCTACCAAGTGGATCTATGAGCACGCTTCCTCTTTCCTGCCTTGGGCCTGAAATGCCCCCCACCATTTCGGGATTGCATTTCTAGATAGCAACGGACTTCAGAGTTCAGAATCAGTCAGCATGGCCATCGATAAACTTAATCGTTTACATGTAATTATTTGTCTCCTTTATAATATTATGAATACTGAATACAGGGAAATTTTTCTGATACAACTACAGTTGGTATTTCTTTGAACAATTCATTCCAAAATTTTCCATATTTAAGACTAAAAAATGTGGACTCCGGGGAAAAAATTTAATTAACTCCGAGGGAAAGGTAAGAAGATTACAAAACTGCATAAGGTGATAGACACCTCACTCTTTGGGCTTGTTTCTCATTGCTTTTCTCTTGTTTGCATCAAGGTATCTTTTCCTCAACCGTATTGCTTTGGGTGTAACCTAAAAAAAAAAAAAAAAAAAACAGATTAATTTAAGAAAAAAACAATTTAACAGCTGCTAAATATGCGATTGACACTTGCCTCAATGAGCTCATCAGCAGCAACATATCCAATTGCTTCTTCCAGAGTCATCTGCACAATTCAAGTTTCTTGCTAGTTACTTTTGGGGAGCTCTAATATAAAAAAATACAATTTTGAGTCCTCTTTATTGAATCACATCAATTGAAGATGGGTGAATTAATATTGGGAACAAGATCAAACTTAACTACTTGAAATGGGCATGTAGGTTTATACATTCTAGTCCATAAGGTAGCAGATTTTTTATCTCATTGGTTCTCGGTATAAATATTTTAAATCTTCTATCTACCTCACCAAATTTTGATTTACATGGTGCAGTGTAAAATTTTCAAATTACGGAATAGCAAGTCTGGATTAATTAGGACACTACCTGTCTTAGCATTGTAGAGTATCATATAACCAGTCTTCATTATATTTAGCTAAATTTATAATTGTTACATCAAACAGTAGAAGTTGTAAAAAGAATAATTATGATTAGTCGGGAAATAATACCAAAAGCAACAGTAATATGATAACAGTTAACTAGTGCCTATCCGGGCAACCACGCTCATGGCGATAATAATATGAGAGAACTGCAAACAAGGCAAGAAAATGATGATCAAATAATGACATACCAGACGAGGCGGGGTTAACCGCACGTTCTCATCCTTGTTTGCAGCACGCACATTTGTCAATTCTTTTGTACGCACGGGATTAATCTGTAACAAGGAAATCATTAGGTTATCAAAAAACCAAAAAAAAAAAAAAAAAAAAAAAAAAGAGGCAATCATTAGAAACATCAGTGCCTGATGCTCAAATTTGCTAGACTAAGAATATAAAAAGTTAACCGCATTTTCTTTACATCGAGATCAGTGTCCCTTGAGTGTTCACCGACTATCATGCCATCGTATGTCTGTAGATAAATAAATAAATAATGAATAAAGAAGAAAATTATAGTTGAAACAAAATTGTGTCCTTTGACAACACTAAAAGAAAGATCAAGAAAATAACCTCCATGCCAGGAGATACAAAAAGAATTCCACGTGCTTCTAAACTCATCAGTGCATGTGCAGTGATAATTCCATTGCCCATTGACACCTATTTGACCAGTAGATTAATGGGAGTTAGTAATCATGATGACACAAGAGTCAGCAGCGGCAAGTTGGGATACATTATTCCCTGTCAAAATTAGGATTTTCTTTCTCAGATGAAAATGTTATGATACCTAAAGATGAAATGGGTTTGACTGGGGATGTCAACAAACCCAGCCAGCAAGCAGGTCAGGTCAGCTCAGCTCAACTAGCATCCAGCTCAAGCTCAGTCAGTGTCTAATGAGCCAAAGTTGAAGCTAGGATCAGCTCAGCTCAGCTCAACTCATGCTCAGCTTTTTAAGGGCTTTACATAGCACTGGTGTATATACTTAATATAAAATATAAAGCTTTTGATAAATGTTCACATCAATTTAAACTTCCTTTTTTTTCTTCAATTTAAGTCAATTGAGGTATGCTAATAAAGATATTAAGATTTAATAGATAAAACTCAATTTTATCTACAAGTTATTTTTGAAAAACTCAGTGGGATATAATAATATGAGAAACTACTATCCATTTACATACATCTACAATAATATATAATCTACAAAAAAAAAAAAGAACTATAATCTATATTGTCATTAGAAACACCTACCAATACCCCTTTCCTGACATTTCCAAGAAGACCCCTATGCTTTGCGTAGGCTGCAGAAACATTTGACTTCAATAAGATATTGTAAATTTGTATCATAAATCCAACAAAAACCAACCATAACAAACACGAGGTTTATAAGCAAAACATTAATGAAGATAAACATTGAATGGGGAGAATTCAAATAATAAAATAGGCATAGACATTCAAACGGGGAGCCCAAGCCAACCCCACATTTTTTATTTATTTTTTTGGTAAAACAAGCCAACCCCACATTGATGAGTTAAAAGGCGAAGACAATGGTGATAATTTACAAGGGGAGCCTTCACAACCACCAAATACGGGACCCAATATAAATGCATTTCATGATTAACAGTACAAGAGGCAGTTCCATATATATTTATACTTCGACACTAACTACTAACAAAAATATATTTTACTGCTCGTGAATGTGTCATCACCAAACTAAGTTTATAACTTAAGGAGTCTCTTCCACATTAAAGAGCATTATGTTCTGAGCATTCTAGAGCATTGGAAGAATTTCTTCAGAGGTCTAATCATCAAAGCATATAATTTGCTTTCAGTCTTTCCTAGGGTCCAACCGTCAAGGGGTTGGGTATGAGAAACTAATCATCTAATCTAGAGAATCTTGACAAGGCGGCTAAAGGAGCAGACAGTTTCTCTTCAGAGTACAAGTACACTGAGCAGAAATGATGTCAATTGTGATTGTTCTCTGTAGTATTGTGATTATGTATGCCCAAGTTTTCTACTAGTTAGGTATGCATGGCATTGGACATCAAGGCCTCAATCTAATTCCCAATAAGGAGATTATCTACAGAATGATATTCCTTCCGCGGTATGAAGGTCTACTTGATCCATCTTGGAATCAGGATAGGATCGAGTGCTTTGAACACATGGTAGAATGATGGCAGTGGCACACACTGTTGTTATTTGGAAGTCTCATAGTGACTGAAGGATATTGAATGGATTGCTAAATCTGGAAGTTCCGTGTTGGTAGAAATATCTATTTTCCTTTAGTTGATTTACACAATAAATTAAACCTATATTAAAAATTATGCGCCACGAGGCAAAGCTGAGAGGGGTCCGCCTAAATTTTAAAAATGAATTATGAAAAGAGGCTTCTAAAACATCAAACACTGTCCAATTGGTTTGAGAGTCACTACTACTAGCCAAGAGCCACTATGTAAATCGATCCATACCCTACACGCACTAGTGTAGCAAGTAATACCTTTACAGGGAATAGCATGGAATAGAGAACATGAAGAAAACCACAATTAACTGATTTTGTTTTGTTTCAGCCAAAACAGATTTAACATTTTATTTTGGAAAAAAAATCCAAAACAAAATACCCATATAATTCTTTTGGCCAGAATTTCAGCCTGTTATATTTCATTTCAGAAGGTTCTCTGACACAGAACAGTTAATACACATAACCTTTTGCGCTGCAACAAGCCAAATTGACTCGTTCGTGTACAGAATGCATTATCTTGAAAATTCTCTGTATTCCCCAGATAACCCATGAACAAGCTAGGAAAATGGCTGGAAAAGTACCTCTTAACAAATGCGTTCTCCCTACCTAACAATCTCTTTTATTAGTCATTTCCAGATTGACACAAGGTGGGCACCACGAAAATAAAAATAAAAATTTAACTGTTGGATTGACTCAAGTTGGAAAGATTTGATCTTCAAAATTTTGCACCATAATCCAACAGTGAGTCGCAAGAATGATAGTTCATCATCATCATCTTCAAAGCCTTGTCCCAACTATGTTGGGGTCGGCTACACAAATTATGTTTCTCCATTCCAATCTATCTTGAGCCAAATCCTGTAAGAATGATAGTTCTATTTTCTTTATCTTTTTTTCCTAAAAATGCTGCTGAATTTTATAAACATAGATATACCAAAAAATGAAAATAAATATTTACACTTAAAATTTAGTAGCAGAACCAGCACACATACTCAGGAAAGCACGATGCATAAATCCAGTTCCATGTGTATCACTGCTAAAGACACTTCTGTAGCCAACCAAACCCCTGCAAATATATAATAAAATAAGAAACCATTAAGTAGTAAAAAATGGTAATAAGATAGACTACAAGAGCTTGTTTGTAAAAGGAATCAAATAAGAAGTTGAAGCACTCCTTGAGAATTTGCATCAAATTAGCTAAAAAAGGTTCACTGCCCAGAATACTTTATGATGAAAACTTCAATAAGAGGACTAAGTCACATGGTGACAAATTTCGGTTCCTGCTCATCTTTTTTTCTCCATAGAATATAAAAAGAGGAGGGAGAGGAGGAAAGATGGGTTGGGGGTGGGTGGGTCCGGGGATCAAAACATTCGGCTGTCACAAAAGGAGAAAAAAGAGAGGAATATTGGTGGTGGTGTGGTGGTGTTGTCGTCCTCCTCCTCTTTCCTCTTTTGCTGCCTGCTTTTGTTTTGCTGCTGTTCATGCGTGCTTTGACTTTTATTTAATATGGCTTAGGAGGAATTTGTGGGCTTGACAGTGTGTCACTCTTAACAGGAAATAGGGCCCTGACAAAATTTGCAATAGAAAATGGAAAATAATAAGCATAGAAGCACTTGCAATAGAAAATGGTAAGTAAAGAGGTACAAGTGACCAAACATAAAACTCAAACCCTAAATTCTTTTCTCTATGTCAAATACTTCTTGTCAAAGACGAGATTGACAAATACCTCACAATGATTCATGGAAATGGTTCAAAGAACAGATCTGGTTTTGGGACAACCAAAACTCGACCTGAATTCTATAAGGGCCAACCTCAACCGACTTAACCTGACAAAAATCTCAATAACGGACCTTGCACCAGACTTTAGCCAAACCAAATGAGAACCAAAGTCAAATCACCCTTTTATTTTCAGGTACAAGACCTACCAAACTCCAAAATGCCCAACCCGAATTTCAGTGTGGTCAATTTTGGTGGGCCCAGCTCAAGTTTGGTCCCTAATTCATGAACATGTTCATACAAGTATGATCAGAATCTTGAAGTGGTATCCATTTTTATAACTAACACAATAATGTTTTTCTTTTCCTTCTCTTCCTTTTTTTTTTGTGAGTGGGGGTGTTCTCACGAGAAAAGAAAGGAGCGATTTGGGTTTTTTTTTTTTGGGGGGGGGGGGGGGGGGGGGGGGGGGGGCAATGAAGAAAATAAATACAAAAGAAAAGACAAAAATCAAAAGGTCAATGCACCTGTTCTACTATATCACTTCATTTGCTAAAAATTATCTTCAACCCTAGATACCTTGAAGGCTTGAACTCGTTACAAACTAGTGAGTTAACCTTTTTAATCATTGAGATCTTTTTTCCCCCTTTATTTTGGCCAACAGGATGAGAGAATAGATTCAAAGGCCAGCAAATATAAAGATGGGCCTTAAAATCCCGAGGCCTGCACTTCTACAAAAGACCTACATGACCAACATCATCATCAAAGCCTCGTCCCAAGTCCCAACTAATTTGGGGTCATCTACATGAATTCTATTTCTCCATTTTGATCTAGCCAGAGCAAAACCCTCAGATAGGTTGCAAGCCCGGATAAAGGAAGATTGCATTAGGTAGGTTGACACTTGACAGCCAGCAGAAAACTTTTGTCACAACCAAACCATGAATTCTGAGAAAATAACCTACATGCCAAAATATTTCAACCATAACAAACCAAAAAACTGCATTCCATATTACAGGAACTGAAGGGTCTAGTTAGGCATTCCCCTGGACACAAGAAGTGGGATTTGAGACCCTTCAGTTCAATCTTGCATAAATCTCCCTGGATTTTCCTGCAAATCTGACTGGAAGTGGAAAGCCCTGGTATAGCTTTCAGCCCTGCTTTGCTCCTGTTGAAAAATATCACGTATGAATGGAGGGAGATAGGATCAAAAGACCGCTACTATATGGTAGTCCAACTTTTCTTGGAAATCTGCCACCTATTTGCTCTTTTCTAGAAGTACTTGATGTCCCATTGGTCAAACCCAGCAAGCATATCCACAGTCTTTTTTTACATATTTAATCTTTGGAATTACTTGTATTCTATCTTAAGTGAGATTTTTACATATCAGCTCATAGTAAAGCATGCCAGTCCTGACCGAATTTGTGAAATGAAATAAAAAAGGCCATGAAAAACAGCTAAAGCTGCTATTTATCTCAAAGCTCGGTCGCTTCACATTCCTAAAATCTAAACAAGATAAATTGTTCTAGTTTCGGATGCTTAATTCAGCACCTTGCATGAAAAGATTAAAAAAAAAGGCACTAAAAATATTCCTGTATAGTGTAGACAGGCAATGCCAACAAGGTGTGGAAAATAACAATGACCATAATGACACAAATAATCTAGCTAAATAGTTTTTATAAAAAAATGGAAATGACTTTACACCAACCTTGATGGACAGGTCAAGGACAATTTAGTCCTGCCAAAATTCCCTGGGACAGGACCCATGTCCATCACCTCAGCCCGTCTATGTGATAGAGCCTCCACAACAAGCCCCACATGTTCTTCATTCACCTAAAATATGCAAACCAAGTGAAATTGCCTGTCACAGGTGAAGGAAAATAGAACTAAAATTTTCAATACCTCAATAGTCACTTCTTCAATCGGTTCGAGCTTTTGACCATTCTCAGTTTTATACCTGATTCAATGAAACAGTTTGTGCTAATTTTAAAATAGCTATAATCATAAAATGACCAAATATTTTTTATAATTATATATCAAGCACATTTAAAATTTTATTTAGGAATAAAAACAAAATTAAATCTCATCTTCCGCCATGAGCACTTGATCAATCATTAAGTTATGTACAATCGGAATTCAAAAACACAGATCAACTAAAAATATATTTTCTGTCAAACAAGTTTTCTCATGGAGTATGGCCATAGTTACCTAGTTCGGTCAAGAGGGCTTTGAACCGCGAATAGTTCATTTGGAACAATTCATAGTTTGATTCGCGAATACTAGCGAATTAATTTCACATAGTTCTCTAAGTTGAATCATATAATTCTATTGGTGCTTGCGTAAAAACACAAGGGACTCAAAAGCACTGCACCCCTATGTATTAGCACTAAGCCATACCTAACTCCGATCAGAGTTGGCCCCACATAAACACTAATCACCAGTAAAATATAGAATTTTAGTTTGGTTCTTTTTTATTTAATTTTATTTTTTTTATTTTTTATCTTAGCTATGTTTTATATGTAGTCAATCTAATTGTGGCCCAAACTATAATTCAAGAAAAATTCTGCCTATAGGGTAAATGAACATGACGGTTATTTTGATGGTTTGGATTTTAGACAATGATCTTTAGTGTTGGACTTACAAAATGGGCATACATAAATTAGTTTATTGAACTTGTCGACCTCGAACATTGAATTAGCCAAATTGAGAAGCAAATCAAATGAACCTACTCCATCAAATTTTATGATCAAGCTAAGGGGTCGTTTGTCTACACCCATTTACATAACATTTACGTATCAATCATGTTTGTCTACAATTATTTACGCATCTTGCGTGTAAATCAGATGTGTAAATGGTGTGAAAATGAGCCCATTTTCACACAAAGATTTGAACACCTGTTTAGGTGCGTTTTCGAAGAATACCCGTTGTTGGAGGCGAACGGTTTGGTGTTGGGGCATTTCCGTGAAATAGGTTCCAGGTTCGAACCCCCTCCAATGCATTAGAAAAATAATAATAAAAGAGGTATCAAAGTTTGGGCATTTCTATGAAAGATGTTCTAGGTTCGAAACCCCCCTCCAACACATTAGAAAAATAATAATAAAAGAGGTCTCAAAACGGATGATTTTAAGGGACAAGATTTGTAAGACAAAAAACATATTAGAAGATTGAAGTGGCTCCAATGATTTTAAGGGACAAAAGCTATAAGACAATACATATTGATAATAAAAATTTTAAGGGACAATCTATAAGATAAATATCTCAATGATTTTTCTATATCAACTTTTAACTAGTTAATTACTTTATTATTTTAGTTTTCTTCCAATATCTCAATGATTTTTCTAAAGTCATTTATTATGGCAATACTTTAAAAAACTTTAAACATGTATATATGAATGTAAAAGACAAGAAATAATGTATTTTATATAGCATTATGGCTTCATTCAAAAATAAATATTAGCATAAAGCCTATGAGATGCGTGGGTTAAGTTTTATGCAAATTGAATAATGAATTAAGATTAATATTGAATAGAATATCAATTAATAAAAATATTAATAATAATGCTATTTGGTTAACCATCAAAAATATAAATTCATATTTAATTAACCAAACATGTTGGAATGTATTTTTGTGAAGGTGATCACTGATAGAAATGTATTTTTTTGAAAAGTATATTTCATGTTGAAAGACATGCTCTTTTTGAAGGATCTAAAATGCAAATGAAAATTTTGATATAAAATGGACCTTTTTTCTCATTTTTTAAATCATTATGTTAGAATTTAATTTAATGAATAATAAGTATCATTTACAAAATCTTTTAATACATTACACATATCATTGAAACAAATATGGTAAAATAATCCACATATGTAAATGATGCGAAAATAGTGTTATTAGACAAATGTTGTAAAAAAAAAAACAACGCATGTGTAAACGTTACATACTTAAAATTTGAATATTCATCATTTACATGTGTAAATTGTATTTACATATCCCATGTGTAAAAGACAAACGACCCCTAAGTCTCAAATTACGAATTGCGAACTCAGATGTGAATTAATCAAACTACAAATTAGGTAACTATGGGTATGGCCTCTCCATTGAATCTTTGTAGATCCAACCAACAGAAAGAACCCTGAAACATAGTTTTCTCAAAATTCTTCAACAGGGAGTTCTAGATTTGATTTTTAGATTAACAGACCTCTCTCTCTCTCTCTCTCTCTCTCTCTCTCTCTCTCTCTCTCTCTCTCTCTCTCTCACACACACACACACACAAAATTTCTAAACCATACAAGTCAAACACATTAAATGTCAGGAATCTCACATGACTCTGGGTGGTGAAACAGAAAGCTCAAAACCTTCACGCCTCATGTTCTCAATTAAGATACCTGTGTTCCATAAAAATATAGCATTTAGATTCCTCGTTTCCAAAAGTTTTATACCAACAGCAGACAACACACACAATGCATCGGTTGAGATGCAAAAAATAAATAAACTTTATCATAACAGATACATCAATGTTGCAAAAACAGATACTAAAGAAACTCTGAAATACTCAAGATTTGAGGCAAGCCATAAAAACACACCCAGTTGAAGCTCTCCCCTTCCTTGAACTTCAAAGGAATCAGATGTCGGGCCTGGAAGCACATTTATGGCAAGATTTGTCTCTGATTCTGCAGCCAACCGATCACCAATTTTTCCTCCCGTCAACTGCAAACTCAATGGAATCAGATCGCAGTGGAGTCAAAAGAAATACTGAAAATACCAGATAGAAAGATACGAAAAGAAAAATAACACTAATATTAAAGCAAATAAACCATTTTAATCATTAATTAGTATATACGTCTCGAGAAAGAAAAGTATAAACTCAAACAATACTATGAAACACAGGCCTAAAATGTTTGTGAGATGGCTGCTTCGAAATGAGAAACTGTAAACAGGAATTGATCCACTGTTCTCTTTTGATGAGATAGTTTTAGTCCCAATACAGCCACAATGATGTCCAATCAAGATGAAAGGTAGACAACATCCAAAGATGAGCTCCACAAAAGATATACACAGCAAAAACCAAAGATTGACATGTCCACACACACACAGAGAGATTATGTGAGTGTTTTTTCTTTCTTTCTTTTTTTTTTTTGTGGTGGAAAAACACACACAGGAGAGAGAGAGAGAGAGATTATTTGTGTGTTTTTTTTTTTCTTGTTCTTTCTTTCTTTTTTATGGTGTTGGTGTGTGTGGTGGTGGAAAGGTTGGTTTACCTGTCCCATCCTGCCCTGCGCGTATGTGGCCCGTGCCCCCAGGTGAGCATCCGATGGGGGGAGGACCATTCCAGTGATTCTGGGTCTAGAATGGATTCCTCTTTGAGCCAGAACCCATTATCTTCGGAGGATGAGGGTGATGAAGCTTCTTACCCAGAAAAGGATCAGGTTCCCAAGCGGGAACCCTATCCTGCCAAGGCAGTGGACGATCTAGAGTTTCCCGATTAGGAGGCGGAGGGTTGTATTAATGAAGGGCTTGCAGAGGAGAGGAAGGGGGAGAAGGCGGAGGAGAAGAGGAGGAAGGGAGAGGGAAGGGAGTGAGCGGTGTGTGGGTTGGGGGGTGGGGGGGTGGTTGTTGTTTGGGATATTTGGAAGAGATCGCTCATGTACAATGTACAACTTTGTTTAAAAGATATTTTTTTGTGATCTATGCAGATCTCGACTAAAACACAGTAAGCAAGCCCCAGATTTATGGAATAATGTTAATGAATGAAATTGTTGTAAAAGTAAAAGGGAACAGAACTGCAATTATCCACTCAATGTAACCCTTAAAAAAAAGCCTTACTGAACATATTCTAATTAATTTTAAATCTCAATTAACTGAAAGTGTAAAATGCAAGCACTCTTACATGGCTCCCATCTCGGCCGGCCAACGGAGAATCATTGACGCCAAAAGTCATAGAAATGGTTGGGGGATCTAATTCCACAGTAGGCAATGTAGCCATAACCTGAAAGATTTAATAATCAACCAAATAAGAATTACTCAGATGGAACCATATGAAATCGACTAAGACGCAAACAGTCACCATTGATATAAAAGGTAGCATGAAACATTACTGAGAATAAATTGCCTCAGACACATATAAATGCATATGTATCCATTCAAAGCACATGTGCACATGGCCACACACAGTACTACATATGCCTATAAACTATAGAACTGCTCTCAATATCACAAAAGAACCTTGAAGGAGTAAGCACATGAATCTTTCATGAAGAAAGTGGTGGCAGTCACCCATACTAACAGAGTCTAGCAACAGAGAAAGTTCCAAACTCTAATTTGGTGTTTGACTTGTAAAATGCTCATGTTTCCTTTGTATTTTACTTTCTTATTGTGCTTTGTTTCTCACTGAAGCGTCATTGCCTATCTTGGGAAACATCCTATTTTGAGGCTTGGTTGTGCCTTGTTCCTTGTTTACTTCTTTCTTTTCATTAATAAAATTCTGTCTTCTTTACTAAACAATAGAAATTGAACACGTGCACAGACAACCCCTGTCCGAAATATATCTAGACTGAACATAGTACTGGGTAACAGACATTATAGATTGTGAAGTTACAAAGAACAAGGCCTTGAATTCAGCGGAAAAGTAGAACTCGATCATACTTCAATGATGATTTTTTTCTTCATCGGCAACATGACTCGAACCCACAACCTCAAGGTTGCAATGGTGCTTGTGCCATAGACCACTTGTCTACTTCGAAGATGATGACATTTCCTATCATTAGCGATACATCACTACAGATTATATCTATAAAAGCAAATTCTAAATTTCAATTTGTCTTACCTATTCAGTGCACTTTATAACAAATGTAATTTAAGCTATAAAAAGAAATCTACATATAAATATGTATCGAAATATTAGAGTCTATCTAGCTGATGAGTAAAAATAATCAGCAATTTTCTTTTAACCTAGATGAACAAAATTCGGCTAGAGTAAATAGTTAAACCATTAACTGATCATGAATGAAACTTATGCATGGCTGTGTTGGCATGACATAAACAATTGGTCGCTATTATTAAAAAAAAAAAAATCGGTCGCCAATGTAACAAAAGCAAAAGATCAAATTAGCAAGTTCCCAGCCCATCATCATCTGATTCAGCCAAGTCTTTGTTCGAGTCAGAATCTGGATTTCTGTAACTTGCACCATTGGTATGAGTGACCACTTCAACCCACTTATTGACAGCACAGATGAGAATCACTTCAGTTGAAATTTTGAACAATGCAAGAACTCCATGCAAGCATATAAATGCATAAAGAAATTTTTAAATAAACATCGTGTGCACATACTATAGCTAAATATCTTTCTATGCATATGACTGTATTTATTCACAACACAGTTTGTAAGTTCACCAAATAACTGAATAAGTGTATTAATTTTTTATTTTTTATTTTAAAAAAGAATAAATAGTTGCAGGATTCTCATTATGTACACTAACACATCATAAAATAAACATTTGGTATTATAGTAAATTGATCCATAACACCCAATCAAATAATAAGTATTGATCCATAATGATATACTAAATCTTAGTTGTTATATCTTCCAGCATTTAGTTGAATGGAGTGAGTTAAGATTGTCGCAGAGTTGGAGGATGTTCATTTCTTAACCATAAGGTTGTAGGTTAAATTCAAGTTACAAATATGTAGGTTAAATTCAAGTTACATATAAAAATAAGAAGTGACCATCAATGAAATGTTGCATGGTGCTCTGACGTAAGAAAAGCTTGTATTACAACCCAGAAAAATAAGAAAAAAGAAAAAAAAATGCATAGAAGCATACCTCCACATTTGCTACCGTGTGGCCTATTGATGGACTCACCAACCCAGCCATTGAGACTATATCACCAGCTCCAGCGCTATCAATCAGAACCATATTTGTACCCTTCTTTTTCATGAGTTTTAAAACCTAAATTAATGGTTTTTTAGAAGTTAGATTCATACATTGGAAGAGTCCTGTGCAATGATAATTTTTTTCCACTTTCCTTTTTACATAAATAGCTCTAATTTCTAAAGATTAAAGATGGTACTGTCACTTTTCACATTTCAGACTTCAGAATCAATCCAACAATATGCAATAATAACAACAAACCTTTCCTTCCTCAAGTTTTTCAACCCCATTATCTGTACTACGGAGACCATGTACTCTATCTCCAATACGAATGATCCCGAAGGAGATGCGGCCAGTCAATATACGGCCGAGATAGAAATCACGCTCCATCATAGAAACCTGCATGAGACTGCCAAGCATCTTTTTCAATGTTCACAAGTAGATTAAAATGAAGAGGGAAAAAGTGCATCCGAAATGTCATTATTGGTTTGCCCTATGATGCAAATCGTATTCATAGCATTGCCCAATGACACTCTGTCTGTGATCCTCCTTAGTCCTTCCCACATAAATGATGATGAGGACACTGCATATGAGCAGTCATTTAGACCTTAATGAATGCTCCTTTCGGATTGATAAAAGGAAGAAGGATTATGTGTCATGGTCAGGCCGAATAGCTTGACATACAGATCAGAAGAAAGACAGCATCCAATAATTTAAACATGTTGCTTTAACAATTTTATGTTCATAATCAGATCTGCAATTTTAGAAAAACTTTACCAGTCAAATTGCAAGGGGATAACAACATAACACGCACTTTCAGAGAATCCAAGGTTTTTCAGAAGAAAAAAAAGGACATTCTAAATGAGCAGGTGGCTTGGTGATAACATGTTTTCACTTTTCAGATATCACGTATTGCCAAACTCTGCCAGTTTAGGCTTTGCCAATTCTTACTGCCGGTCCCAAGCTGGGGTAAAGAGAGGAGGGTTGTGTTAGGTATGTGACAGCCAGCATAAAACTTGTCAAAACTCAAACATGAATTCTGAGAAAACATTGCCTAGGATACATTGAAATGGAGAAACCGAATTCATGGAGCCTCCAACATAGTTGAGACAAGGCTCTGATGATGATGATATCGGGTATTGCCACCCATGTGGAGGAGAGGAAGTGGGTAGCCATGGAATGATATAGCATTAGCTGAAGGATATAACTATCAGAATTGCAGATGCCCTTCATTTAATTGAGCAAAGTAAAGCCAAAGAAGAAATGTCCACTAAATCATTGTGGACTTGATGCTTCTACCCAGATCATGATCAATGGGAAGACAAGTCGGATATCATCAATTTGGAGCAGAAAAGCACCTCTTCCGTATTCAAGCTAAGGCACTACAAACATATGCTACAATGATAGCCTGGTGATTAAAGACTTGGTAGATCCTTTTCAATGACAGAAGACACTTAAAAATCAGCCAATTCTTTCTTTAAAAAAAAAAAAAACTACCAACCAGCATCTGGAAAGGTGCATCAAGGCTTGCTGTTGGAGGAGGAACATATTTTAAAATGGCATCAAGCAACTGTGACATATTCCTTGCGTCACTAGCAGGATCCTTGGTGAAAGTTGAAGAAGCCCATCCCTCCTTGGCAGATGCATACAGAACTGGAAAATCTAGCTGTTCTTCTGAAATGGAACTCAAAACAAAATAACGATTTCAGAAGAAAATCAATCGTTTAAAAATATATATAATATATCTACTTAGAAGTAACACAAGAAAATAACTGAATAGAAAATTGTCGAAGTTTCTGAGATGCAGTATTTACTGAACCTGAAGCCCCGAGATTCGCAAAAAGATCAAAGACCAAGCTCTCAACCTCATTGCATCTCTCTTCAGAAACTGCACAATGAAAACCATGAACAATCAATACTAACTGGGATTCTCGGAGTTTCATCTCCACACTGGGTCCGAATGTTAAAGAATCCTGCCTTAACATAAGTCAAGTCTAGATTTATGAAAAAATTGAAGTTTCCACCAAATTAACTCTTAGAAATTATTCTTTTTAACTTCTTTAATTTATGTTGCACTTTTCTGTACTATCATTTGGTTTGGTCTCTATATTTGCCTGCCATCTAATAACCTTTTACCCTTTAGTGCTGCTTCTCTATTCTCTTCAGCATTAAGTTTTAATACTGCAGAACTATATATATAAATTAAAAAAAAAAAAAAAAAAAAAAAAAAAAACACTAACAAGGAATTTTGCATATGCAATTATATTTTCCTTTTTACACCAGCTAGCTGTTTCAAGTAATGTGGACATATGAAAATCCAAAAGTGTCAAACTCATACCTACAAGAAGGTTTATACAAGACATTTTATATTGTTAATTAACTAATACATAAAATGGAATCGATTAAGGAATCAAGTGAAGTATCTGTGTAATAAGGCCTGAATTGAAAAGAAAAAATATTGATGATGATGATGACGACGATGACAAGGAGGATAAAGTGATTGTGGAAACCATGCAAAACATATTTTGCCCATTGGAATGATGTAATTGTAATCCCATCTTATAACCCCCACTTTCAGAGACAAAAAAGACCAAATTGACCAAAATCAGTTTTAAGTTTTCCAGGGTGATTTTCAGCACTTGTTTGTTTGAGTTTTGACAGCTTCCTGCATTGCATTACTATTGTCACAGAATCTGGGGAAGTTTTTCTTCGCACAAATACGGCTCCACTAAGATCATAATAATGGATATACAAAAAAAAAAAAAGAGGCTCTGCTTAATATATTTTGACAGCCTGTTCAGAAGCGATTGTTTAAGAATGTCTGGTGGTGATCTGTGACACCAAGTACACCTAGTTTTGTATTCGAATGATACTGCACGCAGCCACGCACACATGAAGAACCCGAAAGAAGTGTGGAAGAGGAGGTGCATGAGAACCCAAATTGATGGGACAAGGCTGGTGACTAGGTGCATGGAAGACACTGCTGCGGAGGATACTAGGGCCCCAAATGAAGCTTTCACGTATGATTAGTTCACACATGGTTACTATTACATGCCTTTACGTGCCAAGTTGAAATTTAAAATCCATTCAATGACTCCCATATGTCATGAATTTAAAGATCCCCCTCCCCACCAAAAAAAAAAAAAAATCCCAATGTTCACTTTGATCAACGACATTCACCATCGAATTAACACAAAGCAAAGACTTGATTAAGTAATGGCTTGTTCTGTTGTGGTTCAAATATCCTCATACAATGGGCCATATACAGCAAATACAAGCCATGACTTAGACTTGAGCCGTTGGCATTTTTGGAATGCCTTGGAAGAGGCACAAGCAGTACCCCCAAACACTTATTCAAGTTAGATTCTTTCAGAATCACAGTACTACAATTTCTTTTAACCGGTAAAAGGGGATTTATATATTCCTTTATTTTTTTCCTTTTCATCTCTTTTATGAATGGATTTTCCTTCAATCTCCTGTCGTGGTGCTCTTCCTGGAATAGGGCCTTCTCTGGTCAATGTTTTATCGGGTTTAAATTAAAAAATTGTATACCGCATAACAAATGCTTTCACAGGAACCATATTGAAATTTGTTCTAAATGATAACAAGAATTGCTAACTTCGCACTTTAGGCTAGTGAGAAATTATTCGAGCTCACTATTATACACTTCCTAAAACTATATGCCTACATCCAGCAGTTTCTTAAATATTACCTTCTTATAGATAGTTATCTACACATTAATAAAGTATATCGATGGAGAGAAAGAAGTCACACCTGCAGGCCGGTCCACCTTGTTCAAGAGAAGAATTGGACGCAGTCCATACTTTAAGGCTTTTGCCAGGACAAACTTTGTCTGTGCAAGAGGACCTTCACCGGCATCAACTACTAAAATAGCCCCCTCAACCATGCCAACAACCCTCTCAACCTATCCACCTCATCAACAAATCATATTTAGGACATGCAATATTTCCTAATATAGCAATACTAAAGCTTATACAAATCACTGATTCAAGAGAGAGAAAAAGGCATCTACAACAATATAGGATGATATACTGATCTACATACCTCTCCGCCAAAGTCCGCATGTCCAGGAGTATCAACCATATTCAGTTCATTTCCCTTCCATGAAATAGAAGTCACCTGAAAAATAGAACATAAAAATATATAAAACCATATGAATCACAACAACCTTTTTTTCTTTTAAAATATTCTAGAGAAAAAGTAGGCTTAGCGTGGACGATAAGAGCCTACAATTTATGTGGGCAAGTGTAAGTAATCGATTCACATCCTCTGATTTGGGAAAGAAACTAATAATTATATTGCAGCAATCGTAGCAGTGCTTTATTTGCCTTCCCTAGAGAAGATTTCACTATCACTTTAATCATTCTACCCTAGTCTAATCTCCCAACATCGCGTTAAGGCCAAAACGACTTCAAATTAGTGAAAAATCCTTTCTTTTTCTATTCAAATAACCACAAATTGTCATAACAGCTCAGAGACTTAACAATACAGTGCATTCAAAAACTAGTTACTGCCAGAACTAGCTCTGAAGCTATCATAGTGCATCATTCGCCTTCCCAAGAGAAGCTTTCACTATTCCTCCAATCATTCTCTTCTAATCTAATCTCCCAACATCAGGTTTGAGCCAAAATGACTTCAAACCAATGAAAAATCTCTCCTTTTCACATTCAAACTAAAACCTAAATGTCATTGTCGCAACAGAGCTTTAAAATCCACTGAAATTGCATTGATTTCAGTCTAATTGAACAGTCCGAATCTCTGAAACTGCGCTAAAGATCTGAAAACCATTAGAACTACAAAATCCAAACCTTGGAAGCAATTGTGATGCCGCGCTCGCGCTCGAGGCTGATGGAGTCGAGGGCTCGCTCGTGCGGGATGTCGGCTCCGCACTGCCTGAGGAGACGGTCCATGAGAGTCGTCTTTCCGTGATCGACATGAGCTATCACGGCCACGTTGCGAAGGAGGCTTGGATCAGGTGCATCACCTGATGCAGCAGTGGCGGGAGCTGAAGCAGGAGCAGCTGAAAATCCACGAAGAAAGGGCAAGGGAAGAGGAGAAGAGAGCTGGAAAGGGCGGGTTTTGAAAGGGATTGGTTTAGAGATTGAAAGATTTCTGCGACTTGCAGAAAGGAGGGAGCGTGCGAACGCACCCGCCATTTCCAGGGTTTTTAGAGAAGCCGCGGCTGCGAAGTGCGAACTCAACTGCACATCGTGTAAGGACGAGGGTTTTGGGTTTTTGATGGTAGAGGAGATTGATTCGGTTTTCGTTTCTTTTGGGTTTAGGATGTCAAAATGCAGAAAAGGACCCTTTGGAGTCTTGGAATTACAGACGAGGATATGGTACTGGTGGCTTGGTAGGATGGCAAAATGGGATAATTTTGTCCAAACAAGCACATTGGATGCATGGTCCAGCTTTTCAGAGGTTATTACTAGGGCGTATGCCTAAATATCTAATGGGGTCTTCCTAGTGATCCATCCAAGTCAACCATAAAATAGGAAAAATCACACTCCTCCTTGATCGCTGATTTTAGATTTGGCACTCATTTGAATGGACTAGAGACCGTTAGATTAATGATGCGTTCTTTTGAATGATGAAAACTTATAAATTGCTGATCAAGTTATTAGGATGATGATCCGAACCTCCATCATCATATACAAAGAGGGGGTGCAGAGATCGTTCATAAGCCCCACATGAAGCAATGCTCACCTTATTGTGAGAATAGATGCTTTTAAAGGTGAGGGAGACTCTAATAGTTATTGTCATGTTTTGAAACTAAATCCTTCATGGAGTCTTGGAAAACCCATATTCGATCATTGTAAATCCCGAGTAATTTTGAACTAATGAAAATCCTCATTTTTTTGAGGATTCTAAGGTCTGACATCTCCCATATGATTAAAAAATCCTTTAGCAGATTTTAGTGGCTTTGCAAACCATAACTAATGTTTTTTTAGCTGCAAGCATCAATTCACACCAAAATTGATGTGAAATCTTCAATTATATACATTTTTGAGAAAGAATCCCTATTGCAAGGCTAGTGAGGAGGACTCCTTGATCTACAGAGTGCTCGCTTTTACCAAGCGTGCAATAGGAAACCTTTTCATCTATCTTATTGACAAGAATGCAGAGCTGAAATGCATGACACAACATGTGGTCTGCTCTTTAGATAAAACTCTTCCTTCTTAAAAATATTTTGATTGAGGATGGCAATTGGTCCTACCCCATTATGTATGTATAGGCTCAATCGAAACCAACTCACTGACTTTGATTGGGTCCGTTCATATTTTATGTTGTGGATATAAAATGTATATACTATGTTCATTCCTAGTAAGAAAGAATATTAACATAAAGAAAAATATATGGCCTTTATAGAAACGAATTATATAATCTTCTCTCATAGTTTTTCTATAATTAATTATCGGTTCTAAAGTCTAGATTTGGGTCCACATGTTTAAATGGGTTCTAGACGGTTAATAAAGGGTTCAGCCATGTGACAGACAGGCGGACTTGTATTCAATTTCAACCTCTAGGAGGGTATGTGTTGGACTTGATTAGGACGCAAGACTCTTTAATAGTAGATACACTTGGGCTTTAATCCAACCTATGTCAAAGAAACCTATTTAAGTAAGGCAATAAGCAAATCTAGATACATATGGAAAATAATATAATCTTAATTTAATTAGTATCTTATTCAAACCACAAAATTAATCGATCTTGATGTGGTGTGGATCGTAGAGCTCTTTGCACTCATGGGCGGCGCTACATGGATCCCAGTGGGTCAATTGACCCCACCAAGATCTGAAAAGATAATAATAAAAAAAAAAACTCTTTAATGAATGGAAGTTATGGGAAGCTTTTGACCCCACTAAATACCTAAGTTAATAGGCCATTTCTCTACCAAAACAAAACAAAAAAAAAAAAAACTAATGGGCCCAATTTTTATTTTTTAAAGAAAATTTTCTTTTTAAGACATTTTGTCGGTAAGTCTTCATTTACCCTAACTTAACATTTAAATACGATATTCTTCCCATATTAAAAGGAGAAAACCCTAATATTATCAAAAGGATATGACAGATGTTGATAAAGGAAAAATAAATTTATTCGATTTGTGTAAGATAAGTCTTTTGTTGACCCCACTGACTCGAATTTCTGAAGCCGCCACTGTTTGCACCTGTCTTATTTTCAAGAATAGAGAGTATCCAACCCTAGGATTGTCTTATCCTTATATAAACAAGCCCAAAGAATCACGCTTGCTGAAGAATTCTTCACCAAGAAATCCCACACTTATTAATTCTGGTGGGAGTCTTATATGGGGATAAATCAATCAAGTCTTATTTTTTATGGGAGTCATATCTCTATTGGTCTCTATCATGTTTGATCTGATGTGGGACCCATGGTATGTGGCGACACGATTTTCTACTGAAAACATTTTACATGCATTCCGTAACAATTCCTACATCCCAGCATCCAATTAACAAAAGTTTTTAAATCTAAGCCACTTGAAAGCATGTTCTTTCCTAACATCGACATAGGACAGAACTTCATGTAAAATTGGGCTCACCAATAAATTGTCTATGTGCTTAAAATCTATAGGCATGCCAATCCTTATCAGTGTGGACTTTAATCTAGCTAATTAACTTTTATTAAATTATACTATAGTTTCAAACAACCCCTAAAATTTGGCCATATTACATCATAGATCTCTGAAGATCTGCGCCACTCATCTAAATCTTTAGATGAAGGATTAGGGTTTCTCTCATTCCAAAGGTCAGGATTAATTTATTAAAAAAAAAAAAAAGAAGATTGGCTATGAACCATATCTAGTTAGAAATCCTATATATGGCTGATCATCATGCCACTGGCCCTATGTCGAGTTAATTAATTAGCATTAGCTCAAGCAAAAGAGTTTGATATCTTAATCCATGTCTCCAACTTGGCAGGTGATTAAGAAATTCCATTCATATATACTCTAATTAGAATAAGCTTAACTCCTTCTTGGGACCCCTGATCAGATCATCCACATCATAATTAAGATCCCACCAGATCTATCCATCCATCCATCCTGATTACTACAAAAAGGAAAGGAAACTTAAGTAGGAAAAGAGACGTCAAATACATGGATAGTATATTAGGCTTACCGGAAAGTATAGTATTTAGATCTAGTTACTATTCTCAAAACTTTACAACCTTTATCTTCTTCTTATGAACAACCAACCCCTCACAGAACTCTTTCTTTCAATCACCCTCGTTCTTTCCATGTTCTTTTCCCTGCATATTTATATGCTTACATCTCTTCATTGCTCTACACTAGATTAATAGATGTGATCGTATATTTATTTATTTATTTCTATAGAAGATGGAGAACGAGAGATCAATGGCGGCGAAGAAGGAGGAGACCCAGCAAGCTTGTGCAGCGTGCAAGCATCAGAGAAAGAAGTGCAAAAGAGAAACCTGCCTTCTCGCGCGATTCTTTCCAGCATCAAGGGCTCAAGAATTCGAAGCAGTGCACAAGGTGTTTGGTGTGAGCAATGTACAGAAGATGATCCAAGCGGTCGACACGCCCGAGGAGCAATTCCTTGTAGTAGAGTCTTTGATTTGGGAAGCTACTCGTAGAGTGAGTGACCCTATACATGGTTGTTCGGCTGATTATAAGAGACTACAGGCTGAGAAAAATAAGCTACAGCTTCTAGTCCATAGCCTACAGAATCAAAACCAAGCACTACAAATATCAAAGAATATGCAGTGCTTCCAGAATAATGTTCCACAGCAAAATCAATCTTTGTTGAGGATTACTTATGATAACTGCAATTTTATTGAATCTGGTGGCGGAATTGGCACAAGCAATAATGATTTGATCAATCGTATTGATTTCGGTTCGTTGGCACATTCTTCAATTCAACACAATGAAGACTATAGTTTTACTGGTAAATCAAGATTTAAGTTATTTAGTGCACTAGTTTTGTTCTTGTTCTTTTTTTCCTTTTCTCCTTTTACTATTGATGTACGTATTCTACTTTCTCCCTTTTTTTTTTTTTTTTTCAGATCAAATTTATACTCCTATGAAAACGAATGTGGAGTTGATGAATCAGTTCAATGAAGCAAAGATTGAGTCATCAGGTCATGAAGAGCCAAATGCAATCAATATGGATAATATAATGAGTTCATTATGCGGGACAAGTTGGCAAGAAGCAC
Source organism: Litsea cubeba (assembly GCA_012931725.1). Lineage (NCBI taxonomy): Eukaryota > Viridiplantae > Streptophyta > Magnoliopsida > Laurales > Lauraceae > Litsea > Litsea cubeba. The sequence continues at coordinate 1,549,176 of CM022947.1, read as the reverse complement.
CCTAATCGACATAAAGCTTACGTTGCGAAGGAGGAGCTGCAGAGTTCTAGTCAGTCATTCCAATTTTCTAGGATGTTCTCAATTCTGATCATAAGCTATTTGTAATCCATAGTTTATTGGTTACTTTTTTTAAATAATTTTATTTCATTACCAAAGTTGAATTGAAAATTTTATGTATTTATACTCATTCTCAATACATTGTATCTTCTTGTTTTATCAAGGAAATAATGAAACAAGATTACTTCGTATATATACATTACTTAAGAGTGTGTACATACAATGGACGAAGTAGTATACCATCTCATTCTATATCAAAACCAAATGTGAGTGTTCAAGGAAGTAAAATGCTTGCAAAGCTTGCAAATTTGGCTAGCAGTGTTGTGATTCCATGCATTTACTTGTTTTTTTCCTGTTGTTGTCTTTTACTTGGCTGGTCTGTTTATCTTTTTCCATGATATATTACTTTTGACAATATTCATAACAAGATCTTTTGTTCTGTTGTCAAATGTTACATTGGGATAGAGTTAACGAATTTAAGTAGGAGCAATGGACGAAACCTGTGACTGCAGAAGATTCTATTGAAAACGAATCCTAATGATTAATTTAGGTGGGATGGCGGAATCAACCAGGAACCAATTAATTTCTTCTGTTAGGTCATGGATTCACCCTACGAATGAAGCAAATATGGAAAGAGTCAATATTCGCCCGCGAAACCATTATTGGATTGCAGTATTTTGACAGATTCGGTTCCTTCTTTTATGTTATGTTTTGCATTAATTAATGTTATGCTCCTCATTCACCTTCCTCTTTTAGTGGGGTGTGGATCAATGGGTTTTGAGTACGTAGTCTCAGCCAGCAAGTTTCTTTTCCTGTATAGAGTTTTGGATTCTTGAAATGCGTTTTGGTCAAATGATTTTTAGCAAAAAATAATTTTAATAGATATTCAGTATAAATGCAGGTAGGCATCAAAATCTTGGGGGAATAAGGATCGAAAGAGGTAAGAATGTTTGTTTCAATGTACTCAATTTGAGATTTCAAGAATTATCATTGTAAATGTCTAGGACTCTACTTAGAAGCTTCATGTATTGATGGGAAATATTCAAGTGAGAACTAGTTCTCACAATGCTTACGTGAGAACTATTGGTGGGGCCCACTTAGAAACCAATCCAAACCGTGCATAAACAGTGACCTCCCTTGATGGGGTTACTAATCCTGACCTAAATGAGACCCATAAATACGTCCCATAAAAAGTTCTCACAGTGACTATGTGAGAACTGTTCTCACTAGAACAAAGCCCTTTATATGATTGTTTGGTTTTACCTACTAGACTTTATGGTTATTTATGCTAGTTGCTAGAGATATTAGGATTAGGTTTAGGTTGTTTGTTAGTGATTTCTTTTCTCATTCATGTATGAATGGAGATGATTTTTCATAATGAAAGTCATGGTGAATTCATCTCAAATTAGAATCATGCAGGCCATGGTCCTGCCTATTACGTTTCCGTACGTAGCAATCTCACTGGTCAGATCTGATGAGTGCATCTATTAGATGGACCCACCCAATAGATATCTAACAATCTAAACTAACCGATAATGGGCCACCCAACTATGACAATTGGTCGTGCCAAGTGGGGTGGGATTGGTAGCGGTTTTGATTGGTTGAGGAAACAGTAGTGCATCCTTGCCATGCATACCAGTTGTTGGGGCCAACCTAAGGCCCCACAGGTAATGGCACATATGAAGTTTCAAGTCAAGCTCCTACCTCCTTGATCTGTTGCCCACAAGTTTAGCAATTTTACATCAAAAATAAAATTTAACTCTCATCCAACAATCCAATCCATTTGGATATTTGCAAACCCATTGGATAGATGGCTATCTGGGTAGGGGTTCTCTGTATGTGGTCCATTTAGATGGATCACAAGTGGGCCCCACTAGGTGGAGGGCACGCACAGGTTAAATCTCCTTCATATTAAATAATAACTTGAAATAAATATTTAAATTAAGTATTAGTTGATAAAAAAAAACTTTAAATTGAGTGACTGATTGATCCATTTTGTAAATTAATTGTTTTATAGCATACTAATTAAAAAGAAATTGGATGACATTAATTGATGCAATTGTTTTAAGATCATCTGAATTGCTTTGAATTAGCATCATTTACATAACTTGAACCAAAAGTTATGTGATCTCTTTTCCTACTTTTTTCTCAAACTAAATTTAATGGATATTTTTTTGTTAGCTTATTCTAATTTACATATTCATTATCAATGCATTAATATATTTTTATATGTGTGCTTCAAAAAATGTAATTGTGACCCAATATCTTTTTTTGTGCTTATTATGTGTATTAAATAATATAATTATATTTAATATATGTTATTATATATATGAGCTCGGGCCTTTATTGCTAGTTTGTAGATAGGCATGGTTTGTAGATTATGGACCACGAAAATCAACCCCTTCAACAATTTCAACTATAAAGGTTAACATGACGAAGTATATGATCAACACTAAATATTTCCAACAAACTATGTTATCAGCTTGGATCATATGGGGCTTTTCATTTTTTCTTCTTGTATAGAGCCCAAATCCACAACCCATTAGGAGGGGCCATTGGACCAATCCAATTTGCTCACTTATCTATTCATACATCATACATGCAACTCCTTGTGGAGACCCACATGATACATGGCAATTATGGGGACAAGGGGTAGAAGGGTCGAGCCCGAATTAAGTTCGCTCCATGCAAATCTTCTTAAACTTTAATTTAAGGCTATCAAAGCTTAGGTCTGTTTGGATGCACAAAAAAACACAAGAAAATAATATTTTATAGAATATAATCTTTTATTTTCTAAAGAAGAGAATCTTGTGCGTTTGGTAACTCAAGAAAAACTTAAAAGAAAATATTCTTTTCTTTCAAAAAACTCAATATTTTCTCCTACAGCTCCCCCCTGTAGAAAACTTTCTACAAGATAAGAATCTTTCAAAATGACGATTACAAAGTGGTAAAGTAAAGTAAAGACTTTTAAATCCATCATGATGTTACATATATGGTAAAGTAAAGTAAAAGTAAATGTCACAGCATGGTAAATGTGGGGTAAAGTAAAGCTGGGATACAATATTTGGTAAAGTAAAGTGGGAAGGAATGGTAAAGTATTTTATTTTTATTCAACTTTACTTTATCACGTTTTATCGTAGTTTTATATGGTAAGTAAAAGTGACTTGTTTACAGGTGTGGTAAAGTAAAACAAAGATTAATGTCATATCATAGTAAAGGTGAGGTAAAGTAAGGTGAGATGAAGTATGTGGTAAAACAAAGTGGGAGAGAGAGTTGTAAAGTAATTATTTTTTGTACTGACTTTACTTTACTATATTTTACCATGGTTTTATGTGATAAAAGAAAAGTAACTTAAGGTAAAAACATCGTAGTTGAACTTTACTATACCACAGTACTTTTTTATCCAGATGTGGTAAATTACATTTAAATTAAAATATTTAATAAAAAATTATTCTAATAATGTAATTTACTTTAATCATAGCACCTCCTAAACAACTCAATTTAAAATCTGTAAGATTCTTCAAAAATCGCCAAACAGGAAAAATATTGTAATATTATAATATTACATTATTTTATTCTATACTATTTTATTCTTGCAATAATTAAATCTGTAAATATTTTATTCTGTATACATCCAACCGGGCCCTTAAGGATTTTAAACTATAGATTTCTTGTAAAGGTCAAAACTCTACCAAAGTGGCCAATCCACACAGCGATGGATGCTAAACATATCAATTATATTATGTGTTATATGTAGGGAGTTGCTCCTATGAGAGATATCTCTCATATTACTATGAGAGATAAGATGGGGACCCTCACATTTAAGTTGTTGATGTGAGAGCTTCCACCCTATCTCTCATAGTAAGGTGAGAGATGCTCTGAGCATCTCCCTTATATGTTATATGTATATAACATATGTTATGTGCGTGCATGCGAAACCGCGAATCATGCAATCAAACAATCATGTCACATAAGAATGAAGCGAGAATTTTACGTGGTTCGGCAAATCCTCCTACGTCTACGGCAAGAGAACAATGGCTCACATTTTGGATTAGGGGTATCTTAGTCTTTGTATATAACTTGTAACCCTAGACTGAAGAAGAGTGAAATACAAAAGAGAGTGGGTTCTCTTTGGTCATAGACGTACGTACTCTGCTGAACTATGTAAATCTCTCGTGTGATTTTCTCTCTTTCTGTGTGTGGCGTAACTGTTGATTGCAGGTTTTGCGCTTCCGCGCATACGCACACAAGCAGTATCAGAGCACAACAATATATTTATACCAATAAAAAATATGTGGCCATTGAAATATGAATTTTATGATTTTCTCTCGTAATTTTTATATAATCACTATATTTATACCCAATAAAGAATATTAATGTAAATATATATATATATGTGAACAGTACCATGAGAATGATTTTTATGATTTTCTGTCACGATTTTTATATAATTAATTTTCTATTTTAAAGTCTAGATTTGGGTCCAAATGCACTAATGGGCTGTACAAGGCGAAAATTCGAGCTTCGACTTGCATAGGGACTGGAACTGGGACTGGGACTGGGACTCTACAATTGCAGATGGACTCCGGCATGGACATATGACAGTTATGACTTTTGACAGGTTAATCAAAACAGTTCTTAATTAAATCTAAAACAGAACTCCTCTCTTACTTAGGTTAGCTCTGCAGTAAGTCCTTCATCTGAATAAAATCTTACAGGTTGGCACAACTTTTATTAGAGTGAAATTCGGGCCCACCACAAAGACATTATTAGACCAAAGAAGACAAGCCTCTTCTAAATCTTTCTTTTTTTCAAGTTAATATTGGAATATTATAGAGAAAGACAAAGATACAGAATCAAATTTTGTCTCATCTAAAATCTTTAGATGAAGGAAATCTAGGGTTTCTCTCATTCCTAAGATTAGAATCAATTTTAAAATAAAAAAGATCAACCATGGATCATGTTGCTAAAAATCCCACGACTCATTATGCCATTGGCCATCTGCTCAAGCCAAAAAGATTGAGAAAGATCCCTTTTTACTTTTTAGAGTCTCCCACATACTTTCCGTTAGGGCTAGTTTGGCACTTTACTAGCTTAGTGGGATGTATGGAACCCCACCAGTGGGCCTATCTATTGATAATCTATACCGTTTGAAACTAAATTCAATCTTCCAGATGCATTAGAATCTTAATTGAATAGGAGTTAACCACTTTAAGATTGAGGATATAATTAATACACATGATTATTAATACATAAGATTGTGTTAATAAAGATATCAATCATGTTATCATTCTTATAGTGGGCCTGATGGAAACCGTTGGTCCCAGATGGGTGTCGGAACCGAACTAGCTGAGAATGCGAATGCTCTTAGAACTACTAGGTTATCAACCAATAATTCACATCTCTTTTAAATAGAGCAATCCGAGTCGTGGCTATATTCGAACTCCAAAAGACAAGTAGTCTATTTCGGTGGATTCGTAGCGACGAGCATTATGCAATAGCAGCAATGGATCTGCAATCCAATGGTCGAGAATTTTTTGGGCTGCAATCACAATCGGTGGTATTTGAATTTCATTTACTTTTAATTTTCAAATATGATTACTGCTAAAACCGCATTGCATAATCTCAACAAGATTGATATTTTCAACACGAAAGACCTACCCATTTAGAAACGCCAGATACTCAGATAGATGCCTTATTGCACTTTAAAGGTCTTTGCTATGTTATTAAATAAAAGGCACAAGAGAATGATGATGCTTCCAAGGATGAAAAGGAAGCCCATATTGCCTAAAAGTAAGATGATGAATCAGCGAGGCAAGATACCAATTGAAAACTTGCTAAGAACCTTTGTGCGTTCGGGTGTAGGATCTATTAGATGATCAACAAAGGGCCTCAGGAGTCATTGATCCTATACGGACTCTATCACTCTTGGAATCCCACATCGCCTTACCGATGTGGGAATTCTGTCAAACTGGGAGTTCGAATCTTATTCAAACTCTACAATCAAGAGTTTTATCCTTATCAGGCTCTATTAAATCCAAACTTATTGGGAGTTCATCCTCAGCACACTACAAGAGCTTGATTTGGCATGGGCCTAATGGCAGTCATGCCACAAAAGCGGATACCATTCATTTTGAGCTATCCCTATCATCAATAAGTGGGCCCTACTGCGCACATCTCCTAACTTCAAGCAAAACTGTACCTAGGAATAAACTTCTTTTAGACATTTTTATGTATAATGCTAGAATTAGTAGACTTGATTTACTATTATAAGTTGAATAAAATGTTTATTTTTAGAAAAAAATGAAAAAAAATTGAAGAGAAGTTAGAACCAATTTTGAAACTAGATCCAGTTCTTTATGTGAATCCGGATCCGGATTCTTCTATCGGAATCGGGTCTGGAACAAACAAAACAGGTTCCGAGTCAAAACCGGAACCGTTATTTAAAAACGAGTTCGGGTCCAAGTCCAGTATGGTTCTGACCTAGCACTGTTCCATTTACAACACTAGACAGGACCCATGGTCAAAGACCCTGTAATTAATGACCATATGTCTGCATGTATGCATACATTAACACATACTGTTGTAGATCCAGTACGACCCAAACTTGTAAAATTCAGGTACCAACCCTGTTTTGGGCGGAATTACCTCTTGATTCCATGTTCGGGTCCACATTCATGAGGCCCGTGGGTTTCTGGTCCATAACCTGACCTGTTTACATTCTTGATTGGTGACCTGCAATGTCGCATGCCTTCTGTTCCTGCCTCAGAAGTCAGAAGGAAAGCACGTGGTCTTACCTTTTGACTTGTGACTTTCAAATGTGCGTCTTCCACACTGCATCATTGAATTGGGATTTGGAAAGGTGCAATGCATTTGCACATCACCTACAGTTTAACACGATTTGCTGGCATAAAACTGTGGCGATTCAATACTCATCCACCCACTCTTCCCATCAACATCATCAGCTAACTTATCCCTATCAACATCATGGGATCCATGGAATTGAAAATCTAGAGAGTCACTTTGAGCCAATGATGCAAATAATTTGACTCTGCCTGTTGATTTCAGACTGTTTGCTTAATTCTGTGTTGCTGGAAAATCAAAGTTCTATGTTTGCTACATGTGAAGTAGATGGGAGGACTTGGAAGTTGGAAGATGCCTATTGTGACAATCTTTTGATGCCTCAGGAACAAATAATTTAAACTTGCTGCATGTCGACCGGCAAGGCGGCAACCATAATGTGCATGATGGGCACTTGAGAATGTTTAGGGTGCATTTAGCGGTGATGAGAGGAATTTATGATTGAGAGGAAAATTGTTCCGATTTTTTTATAATTTTTTTCGATTGGTTGGTTGTGAAGTACTTCCTTTTTTTTCTTTTTGCTGAAAAGGAGAAAAATGAAATGATTTTGTTAATATATAGGATTTTGATTTTCTATATGAGTGATAGAAATGCAAAACTTCGCTCCGTTGAAATCATTGTTGAGTAATAGAAATGCAAAACTTCGCTCTGTTGAAATCATCGTTGAGGGATAGAAATGCAAAACTTTTTGCAATGTTGAAATCATCGTTGATTCAACACATGCACTAAAGGGTTGGGTCAACGCTAGGTAGGTTTGAGATAATTCCTTTATCACTGAGCAATTATGCCTAACCGTATAACTCAACTAAAATGAAAAATGTTGGATTAGTAGCATGACACTTTGTTGTGAGGCAAATCAGGGGTATATCATCTAGGTATTCCTATGGCAAGTGGATTAGTGAAGTTTTCTTAGAAGGTACCATGGGTTTTGACACATATTAGTCCTCTCTAAATTCACTTCTTCTAATTTTTCATGACCAAAATTCATACAATGTTACCAGAAGTCGCTTAACTTTGATCAGCACTTTTTTTAAAAAAAACTCTTTTGCCTTAGATACCATGATATCATGGAAACAATGTATGTCATAGAAACTGATAAACCTAATTATATCATAAGACTGGCTCATTATATCATAGCTTTTATGCAGCATCTTAGAGAGAAAAAGTTATGAATGATAAAACCTAGAAAATTATGGTTAGAAGTGTATTTACTTTTCATAAAATGTCAAAAATGAATTCTTTTATTAGTTGTAGAAAACCTATGATATAGAAATTGATAAATCCCATGATATCATGGGACTATCCCATGATATAATCAAATATGGTGTAAAAAAAGGTTTAAAAAAATAATATTGACAAGAGTCAATTAACTCTAGTGACATTATCTGAATTTGGATCATGAAATTGGAAAATCCGAGTTTAAGAGAGGACTAATATGTCAAAACCCCAAGGTACTATGTAAAAAAAAAAAACAAATAAGTAAATTCTTATGGAACCATATGTTTAAAATAGCATAGGGTTTTTTTTAAAAAAAAAAAAAATTAAGGGCTGGTTCCACCAGCGGTAGACATCCAGGCTCAGGCCGACCCCGACGTTTAGGGGGCCCAAGGTGACCTCTAAAAAATGGGGCCCTTATACAATTATTTAAAAAAAAATTAATTCATTATAATATTCTAACAAAAAATTGATATTTTTTATTGCAAAAAAGTGCTGCATCAAGATAACTTTAGGACTGCCTACATACCGAGGGAGGCTATATTTAATCCCAATGATCATGCACAATGTAGTTCTCTTAAACTACCCACCATGGCCAAAAGCCTACAATTCACACACCAACATTCCCTTCCAAAAAACAAGGCTAATAAACCTAGAACAAAAAAAAATAAAAAAGTATCACTGAAAACAAGATCTTCTCGCATTTTTAGCTGCAAAGTCATTAGTCAAACTTGTATAATCAAGTTTTTCTACCATATTTTTTTCAATTGATATCATAGCTAACACATTCAACCTTTCTTGTGACATAGTCGACCGAAGGTAATTATTTATGAACTTCAACTTTGAAAAGTAGAGGCAACAGTAACCAGTATGGTCAACAAAATTCTATAAGCTATCCATGCATTTGGAAAAGTACCATCCATTCTTTTTAAATAATTTAGCACATCAATTGCTTTCTTGGTTTCTTTTGGCAAGTATTCTTTCAAAAGTTTCAACTCCAAATACAAATCTCTCCCATCAATATCATAAAGGCTGTCATGTTTCAGTTTATCTTCAAGGGTGTCACAATGTGAAAGGGAGGAATCGATGCAACATATTTGGAAAAAAAAAACTGATTTAAAAAATATACAAATGACATTCTAAATTTCATATAACTAATTATAATTTAGAAACAAAAGGACACAAAATTTTTTTATAAAAATAAATTTAGTTAATGAAACCAAAACAAAAAAAAATTTAATCAAACTGTAAAAAAAAGGAATCGATGCAGAAAAGAAAATAAAAAAAATGAAAATTATGATATCAGATTTGCGATTTACAAATAACTATTTTTAAGTTTAAAAAAAGAACAAAAAAAAATACTTTACCGGAGAGGAGAACCGGTGCAGCAGCACAGCACACACCATTTCAAAAGAAAAGCCCTAGAGACTTCTTTTCTGATGCTCACGAGAAATGAGGAAAGCTGAAAAGTTTGGTGGTCTTATCTTTTGGTGGTGGGCCCATGTTTGACTTTTAAAGTCTTATCTTATGGTGGTATGGTGGTGGGCCTTAAGTTTGACTTTTTAAATAATGGTTATTTTAAATAAGGTGGGCTTTAAATTTGGGCCTTTTAATTTATTTATTGGGCTAAATATTTGTGTTATTAATTTGGGCTTTCAATTTACATATTAGACTAAATATTTACACACACATATATATATATATATACAAATGTATAAAATAATATGGGGCCCTAAAATTTTGTAATTATTGGGGGCCCAAGGCGGCGAACTCTCCCGCCTGCCCCTTGGGCCGGCCGTGTCCAGGCTCAATCCTTGTAATAATAAAAAAATGCTTATCGGTTTGTGGCAAGTGGCATCCCAAGTAAAAATAAAATAAAATATAGGCCGAGATGGTGTTAGCACTTTGTACTATGGTTTCACAAGCATGTCCAAAGGGGATTTATGAGTCTTCAAATTTGAAGCATCACTTGTTACCAATCGTTCTAATAGTAAAAATAAAAAATAACAAAATAATAGTAAAGATTTGTCTTTCTCTCTGATATCATAATATTTTACAAATTACCACAGTGTGCTTCTGATTACCCAATCATCCTCTTATTAGAATCGACACCGTTGGTCAATCAACTATAAAAATGTACGTAGGCCATTTCAGGTCCCGAAGAGGAGGGATGAGATATGTATAAGCGTTTTGTCTTTTCATTCCTTTGAATGGATGTTAATAAAAATAGAACACACTTGAAAGACTGGTTTTGACTTTTATTACATTTGAAGATTTTACGAAGAGCAGATTTTTTCTAATCATGAAATTCAATGGTGCATATGGACCATAAAAGTGTAAATTCTCACAACACCGCCATTTTGTCCGGTTAATAATATGGGGCAGACTAATGCAGCACCGCTGCATTGTAGTATGGTACAACACTTCATCTTCAATATAAGGTGGGACTCGGCTTTTTAAAATCTATATAGACTATCAGTCCTAACTCCTAAGACCCATAATATTTTTTGTATCGAAGTTTTCTTTTTCTTTTTTTAATTAGTGAGCCAACTATTAGATTGATCACACACATGAGTGATACCCTCCATTTCTATTCGAACAGGAGAAAAACAAGACATGCAAGTTCATGGCGTGTTTTAGATAAGGGGATGTGATCCAGTGAGAAACTATTCTCATGGAGTCCCTTGAGAACTTTTTTGTGGGGCCCACTTGGGGGCCCCATTTTAGAATGAGACCGGTGGGGATTGAAAGATCTATATGGGACCACCCCGAATATCAAGTTTAGCCCCAATTTCATGCTTCTAACTCCTTCATCTATGGCCGACAAATCCAATCCATTTGTATGGGTATATACTCGATCCAACGGTCTAATTCATTCGCATTGGTGTCAAATCTTGAACCGTGTGAGTATCAAAGGGGTCTATGTCCATTGCAAGATTTGGATTAGGTGATAGGTGGCCCCACCCCATAGTTCTCACGGTTTGAACCGTGAGAACAGTTCTCACCAGATTATTTCCCCTGATAAGAGTCTAACCTAATGGTGGCCATCTTATAAATTTGAATAATAATTTATAAGTTTATCATTGTAAAACATCTTAGGCGTCTTAGGCTTGATGACAAAGATTTAAAAAAAGCTGGCCCCACCATGCATTGAAGATGGGGCGCTGCCCTAGGATATTTCCTTCTGGAACATTTTTGAACATCCACAATCCAAATCCACCCACAGATTATTAAAAATCTGAGTCTCTGAAAATGGGCACCACACGTACAAAACAGGAACCCCTACACAAAATATTAATTTTGCCAAGACCAAGGAGCTTGCTTAGTCGTCCAAAGGGAGTAGGTGAAAATCAACACCAATAAGGATTGAGATGGGCCCACAAGACCAGGAATTTAAGGGACCGTGAGCATAAAGGATTCCAAATTCCAAATACCAGCCATCAGTCGACGTTGATTTCATGGATGAGGTCACGGGCCCATGTCACCTTCACCTTACTTCCTCTTATCTTCCATAAGCACATCAGAAAAAAAGAGTCCAAATCCTACGAGGCTTTAACCAATAGAATTTCAGAACTCGACCATAGTATTAATCTATTGAAATTTAAACTAATCAAAATAAATTCACTCAAAATATATAAGATATTCTCGAATCTTACTATAATCCAAAATTTTCCCATATTGGATTGGGTGTTTGATGAAAAAAAAGATCGTAACAAACATATATAAGATTGTGTCAAATCAAATTTTTCATCAAACGGTAAATCAAAGGATGCGAAAATTTTGGATTATAGTAAATTTTAAAGATACCGTATATAACTAGATGACGTTTATTTTGAAAAAAAAAAAAAAAACCTCACATTTCAATAGGTGGGCCCACTGTGGATTGCATGAAAAAAAAAAAAAAAACAGTTAATTGGTGCTTAGAGAGTAATCTACAGCCTTCCAATGGTGGAGGGCGATGGGTCATGGGACTATCAGAACTGTGTGGGTCCTACCCTCCCAAACATTAGAACATGGACGTCATTGCATACTACAACAATCATAGACCAGCCAACGCACGTCTCCATTATAAAAGTCACCAAACCCCACCAGTGTTTTTTCTAGTTCATACAAAAAATCATTCCTTTTCAATATTGGACAATATCTATTACAACACCATCCACAAGAGTTCTATAGAAGGAAGAAAGCTGCCCAGAAGACCCAAAGAAGAAGACATGGTTCCCTTCTTACAAGCCTTAAATCCCTCCTCTGCTACAGAAAGTGAGCTGCCACTCAACGAGAACGACTCACAAGACATGGTCCTCCGTGAGGTCCTTAATGAAGCCATGTCCATGAACAGCGGCAACAAATGTTCACAGGTGAAAGGCCCAATTCAAAAGCATAAGGGAATGGAAACAAGGAGAACCATTGGAAAGAAGCATTACAGAGGAGTCAGGTGCCGGCCATGGGGGAAATTCGCAGCGGAGATTCGCGACTCGACTCGACATGGTGCGCGTGTGTGGTTAGGCACATTTAGCACAGCTGAAGAAGCTGCCATGGCCTATGATAAGGCTGCCTTCAGTATGCGCGGCGCAAAGGCTCTCCTCAATTTTCCAGCTGATGTTGTGATTGCTACCTTATCAGCAGGGCAGCGGCTTCAATTGAGAGAAGAGGGAGCAAATGGGATTGTGTGCTCTGGGGCCCTGAAGGGACATGGCCAGTTGGATTCTGGAGGAACAACTGATGAGTTGCAAGAGATGGGACCAGAGTTTTTCTGGCCAAGGTTTTCTGAGAGAGAAGAAGGTAAGATGTGTGGTCCTGTTTTCCATAACATTGAAACATGAAGCAGTGCATTATCCCTAGGAATTGGGAAGAGTTTCTTGTATAGTTTATGTTGTGTTATCAAGAATAAGATGGTCCTTTTGTTTTTATAAGAATGTTGGGAAAGAAACATGGGTTGGATCTTGGATGTGTATGCTCTGTTAAGGGGAGATGACAAAGCAAATCTCTGTTTTGTAAAGATTCTCGATACATATTTTTAATCTAAATATCATATTTTAGCAATACTTCAACAAAAGAACTACCACTGCCAATGAAGCCTACCGGGATGCATGACAACGACCGAAGCAAAATAATGGAAAGGTTTTAATTTGGACAGGCGATGCGTGAAATATCAAGTTGATTCAATAATCTTTGTCCTTAATTCTAGATCCTCAAAGTTTAATCACAATATAAGGTGCATGCTTGTCATGATAAAATCTAATGGTGACTAATGTCAGGACTCCTAACGAAGGTGCATGCTTGTCATGATAAAATCTAATGGTGACTAATGTCAGGACTGCTAACGAATTAGGATTGGTTCCAATTCAAGGTGGTTAGGTGTTTGAAGGAATTGGATTGATCATGGGCGGGCTCTTGGAAGGATGTTCACGGTCTAGGCTGAGCCAGACTAGAGCTTGTCCAAGCGTCGCTATTCATTTAGTTGGCCTCAAAACTCAATATTTTATTCAAAATAAGGACCAGAAAAATCAAGTCCAAGGCTCCGTCCATTTGCAAAACATATAAACCCTTTTTTTTTTTTTTGGCACCCCAGCCAAGGGGCCTGGAACCCAACAAAGAGCCTGCATACACACGAGAAGGTAGGTCACTCAAGTGGGAAGGAGGTCTGCACAAATGAGAAAAAAACCCATACAAGTGGGAAAGGAGCCCGCATAAGTGGGAAGAGGTGATGTGCCTGAGGTTCGAACCCCAGGCAGCCAGATAAGAATTGACGTGGTAAGGAGCTGTTCTTTACAGACCCTCTTGTGTTGGATAAGCCAGCCATTCTGCGTCTTTAAGCACATACAGGCCCAAGCCAGCTCATTTAATTAGCAAGCCAGAAAGTTAAGATATAAAGAAAATGGGGCATGGGCCTAACATAGAACACAAACCCAGCCCTATGCAGGTAGGCTCAGGTGAGACTTTGACTGGTCCGGTTCATAGGAAACATGAAGATAGCAGTTTTGTGGGTAGAATAAGGGTTTAATATGGTTAGATCCTGAAAAGAAGACAGTGGGAATAAAAACAAAAGAATCCCCAAAATGAGAAGCTTTGTTCTAGCTACTTTAGACTTATTCTCTGTTAGTTTTATTTTTATTTTTATGGGTCCTTGTCACTTGAGAATATGAGAGAAGCTTTGCTCATCATCGTCATCCATACTCTATTGATTTTGGGGGGGGGGGGGGGGGGGGGTTCCTTGTTACATTTACATTTATATTTTTTTTTTATGTTACTTCCTATTCTAGGTTGACATGTCTCCTTGTAACATTTAAAATTTTCACTTTCGATGTTATTACATAAAATATTTAGAGGAAAACACTCTCTTAGAGAGATGCTTCTTAGAGAGAGAGCCTATTTTTATCATGAGTCGTGACTTAGGATTTTTTTGTGCTGAATTCAACCACTTCACACTCACTAACCCCATGAACTAGCACTCAATCTAATCTAAGTCTAATTTGAATTGTACTCACCATTTGGACTGAATTTCATAATACGTCTAAGTTAAAAAACGATTAGACTTTAAGGCTCGTAAATCAATGGTTGTGATCATGATTGAGATGATTTTTTAGCTTTGTCCTTGTCTTAATTTTATTTTATTTTTTATGTATTCATTTCATTTCATCCGATTACTTGTAACATGATATCCATTCTTGATCTATTACACGGAACCATGTAACATATGCTTAGAACTCTGCCCAGGGCCCATATATAGACAATCCGGATAGTTCAAGATGAGTCCCATCCACTTCAAAAGGAGTGGTTCCACCGTCCATTTGAGCAATATGACAGAAACGTGGTTAACACCCCGTCAGCAGCAAATGCCATGCTAGCGCCCAATCACATTTCCATCATAGTGGTTAATTGATGTTGGGACTTGCTCCTTTTGAACTAAAATTAGAGGATATATCAATGGAGGGGATGATAATCATCTTGAATAGTCCAAATTATCTTTATGTACGCACAAGATGGACCTCAGGAAAATGTTACAAGATTCCCATGAAACAGGTGGAACCAACACACTCCTCTCCTTTTTGTGACTTCTTTATGAGTCGTGCCACATCATCAAATGCCAATATCACCATATTTTATCATTATTTACAAACGATGCAATCAACTTTAATCAATGCGAGTATAACCAAAAAACCTTAGTTTTATTTAGTGCTATCATCTATAGAAATGCCCATATGGCCATTTTGTTAACATTATTTATTACAATCAATGCCATCAACACAAAGAAATCATCCTATCATTCACTTATTAGAACTAATGGCAATCAATATCAATGCTAATCCACTTGTATGACCTCTCTTTATGTAA
The DNA here is from genome assembly GCA_012931725.1 of Litsea cubeba. Classification (NCBI taxonomy): domain Eukaryota; kingdom Viridiplantae; phylum Streptophyta; class Magnoliopsida; order Laurales; family Lauraceae; genus Litsea; species Litsea cubeba. Next base: position 1,533,708 of record CM022947.1, on the reverse strand, counting down.
AGGAATGTGAACCAAATTTTACTTTGACCTGAAAGATATAAGCCATTGGATTCATAATGTATAGAAAATAAAATTATTTTTACAAAAGGATCCTATATTTTCAAACAACCTCTAAAGTCCCTTCGTTTACTTTTACAAAAAAAGCCACTGATCTAGAGGCATAACATATGATCTTAAGTTTTAGGGACGTTCTATTGGCACACAATTTTCTCCTTTTTGCCCACCCTCTCCCCTTCTCTTTCCCTTCACCTCCGGCTATGGCCTGGACTTGGTCGGCCGGTCCCTCTCCTCTCCCTCCCCATTGTTTTCTCTCTCCTCCTCCCTTTCTCTCCCTCCACCCTCTCCCTCCCCATCTCTCTCCCTCTCCTTCTTTCTCTCCCTTCTCCCCGTCTCTCCCTCTCCCTTAATTTCCCTGGTTGGTGGCAAATCGGACAGCCAGGCGATCGCAATGATCGCCAGGTTGCCGGATCTGCCACCGGCCGGGGAAAGGAGAGGGAGAGACGGGGAGAAGGGAGAGAAAGGGAAAAAGGGGAGAGAAAACAGTGGGGGAGGGGAGAGAAAACACTGGGGAGGAAGGGAGAGAGAGAGAGAACAGCGCCGATCCCTGGCCGAAGCCGTAGGTGAAAAGGGGAGTGGAGAGAGAGGAAGGGAAATGGTGTGCAAAAAGGTAATTTCACTGGGGGATTTTTTTTTTTAAAGTGCTTGTGTGGGAAGAGAAAAATGCCAGTAGCATGTCCCAAGTTTTATGACTTAAATGACCAAAATGCCATTTAGTTAAGCTTAGCAAATTTCAATAACTAAAGTTACTTTTAGCGATGTCCACTTGGATGCCATGGCATGGCAGTAAAAAGGTTTAGATATAGATTAGGAAAATACATAACACCAAGCTATTCAAATATTCCTAGCCTTCTGTTTTAGGCTCTCAAAGATTAAGAGGCAAAGTTGTCTTTTTAGCAAATTTCACTAACTAAAGTTACTTTTAGCAATGCCCACTTGGATGCCATGGCATGGCATTAAAAAGGTTTAGATATAGATTAGGAAAATACGTAACTAGCCTTCGGTTTTTAGGCTCTCAAAGATTAAGAGGCAAAGTTGTCCTTTTATCTTGTAACTAAAGGAATAAATCATTTGAGTTTTTCTTGAGCATAAACTGGTCGTACAATTTGATTGTTTTTGAAAGGTTTTAATAAAAGCATTAAATATAGGAGCCTTTTTTAGGTTGCATAAAAATCAGGGGCCCTTTTGTAAAAAGACTCAAAAGAAAACTATATATTTCACACATTTAAATCGACAATTATGTACCATTCCAATTCAAGTGAAATTTGAGAGATAATAAATAATATTTTTTTTTCAGTTCTTTATCTATTTTAATTTCAGTTATTTCTTTTGTTTTTTTTTTCTTTATAGTTCATATATTTTCAATTTAATCACATGATTTTCCTTGTTAAGCCATTTCATAGGATCTGAGTTTTTTATAACCATTTTGGTTAAAAAGTTAAATAAATAACAAAAAAAATAATAATATTATCCTACATTTTCTTTAATCAAAATAGAGTTCAATTTGTTTTTTTTTTATCATCTTTTTTATTGTTATTATTTAAGGGCTCATGCATTAACTGCTCGTTGAAAATAAGCTAAACCTCGGTTAAAGAATTCAAATTAAAAGGTTCAGAGACCAAAACAAAATACATGGAGTGCAAGGTCAATATATTTGAGAGTAGAGGAAGATAATTTAGCACACCACAGTACAAGACTCGGATATCCAGGAACAACCTTATAACAAAACAGGGTTCATAATTAAATTAGCAAGAATAATTAGTGAAGAACAGGGTGAAAAGGAGATAAGCTAATGCAATGTTACATGACCATCAACTGCCATTTCTATCATAGGGTCTGTTCAAATATGCTGTTTTGCACGGAATTGCAGTATGAACAATGAAGAAACAAGAAGCTAAAACCCTAAAATACATGTGAATGATATGCACATGATAAGTTGAATGCAAGGCATTACAGGGAGACAGAACATTAAAAAAGAGCACATTAGGAAAAACCTATAAATGACTGCAAAATAGATTAAAAAAAATATGTTTAATTGGGCATGTAATCAGCCTTAGTAAGACTTGCTCAAGGTATACAAGTTCAAAGAATTAGGAGAAGGGGAAGATCGATTAAGAGCTTGGATTGAGAAAACATGTTAGGCACTGGAGTTGTAGAAAGCAAGATTTCAAGTGGGCTATTATGCATGCTAATCATCATAATAATTTATTGATTACAATTTATCTATGATCCAGCCATACCATTAGCATTTAGCAGTATCAATTATATCATAATTAGACTAATATGAAGATACATTCGCTTTTAGGAGAACATATTGCACCAAAAAATATACATTGCCGAATTGCACTCATGAATGGTACACAGCTGACCATGCCCTGAAGAAGCAATAAACCAGGGAAAGATAGTACAGTAACCATGCAGTATCTGGTGCCAAAACTTATCTTGTCAGTACCATGATATGCTGTATGCAAACCACAAACCACCATCCCATTGCTTTAGCATCTGATACCAGTACAATTGAGAAGGAGATCCCTTTCCCTTAATACCCTACACCTGGACTCATCTAGGACCATGCTCATCCTTTCACAATAGTAACTGAATGCGTCTTGTGTGTGGTGTGTGTTTTACAATATTAAATCATTGAGGCTATTAAATTGATAGATATCATTATAAAAGGATGAATTTTTTAGCCAAGTCATGTTCCCAATGACACCTCCCCATCATACTCAATATGATGGCTGGTGGTCCAAGGTGGGACCCACAAACAGGACTACACCTTATCATGCTGATCATTTTAGGAAAAATAAAACACAAGCTCCATCTCCAATGAATAAGTATCATGGGTGCAATGAGACTTACACCCTGCACCAATGATTCCTGGATACTTGTACAAGCTTAGGGTATTTGTATCGAACCAATACGATACATGTATTGGTACCTGATACTGCACCGATACTTTTAGGGAATAAGTTTAACATATCCTACTTATAAAGTCCATTATTTCATACAGTTCTTTTAATATTTTTACTTCTCACCATAAAAAATGTTGGGGGTGGGGGAAACAATGATAGTTTCATTGATTCAAAAGTGATCTAAAGAAAAAAAAAAAAAATAGGACACCCGTATCCATAGCCGTGTCCTAGATTTTCAAAAGTGAGGTGTCATATCCCCAATCCCCACATCTGTGTTCGTATTCATATCTATATCTGGCCATCATTGCCCTAAACATGTAAACAACGGAAGGTTGTAAACAGTAGAAGGAAATATTAAAAATGACAGTAAACAATAAAATATATCAGAATGACCATTTGACTGGTAAAACAAGAGTGATCACTAAGATGATAACAAACACAATCCAAATTCGGGAAAACAGATCTTTGGCTAAAATGATTCTCAACAACTCTTTCTGAATCAAGAAGTTTCAAATTTCCTTCCAAACTAGCAATACAGCAACTGCTTATTGGTCACTCCAGCTCTTTCCATTAAAGAGTAACAATACCTATTGTAGCTGTACCAGCGCGTAATAGCACAACTGCTGCACCAACCCTATTGCTGCTCAAGTACCTACAGCATCATAATTCAGATCAATAAACAGCCTCTAGGCAGAAATATTACCTCAAAACCACATGATAATAATCAAGTGATATAAAATGCACATTGAAGATTGAAAACGAATAACTGGTTGAATAAATAAAGAACATTTTCTACAGATACTTGATAACATATGTAATATGAACAACCATTTTGAAGGCCAGCAAACAAGAGAGACCACCATAAGCAGAATCTTTAGCATATAGACATTTGGAACACATTATCACCCATTCATAGCAGAAGGGGATTAAAAATGATGGAAGAGTACAAAAAACAATGGAAACTGTCACTTTTTTTAGAGAGATTCTTGGTCATTATGTGATGCTCCTTGTGTCCTTTATGAAAATGAATCATCATCATGTTAAGAGGAGTGATAACACGGCATCAGATCGCTTGGATGGGGAGTCTTTCATTGGAGTTCAATGATTGATCAAGATGGAGCTGTTTTGTCCTTTACTTTGGGTTTCATGTGCTTTCTTGCTTTTTTAGCTGGCACCTTCTGTTGCAGCTTTGTTGTGATAGCTTTACAGAATCATTTCTTTGCACTTGTTAGATAAAATTTGGTTGCCAAAACCATCAAAAAAGAAGAAGAAAAAAAAAATGTCATTGCGTCGTCAACAGAGGGATCTATCCTTTATGAATGTGAATAGAGAGGCGAATTCATTTGTCAATTCTAGCAAAAGGTGGGTGGGAGTGTAAAAGACAATCTCTAGTTGATCCTTGGCAGACAAGCAGTTTCACTACGGCATTGTAGTTCTAAATAAAACTACATCCATTCATTAAAAGAATGTAGGAAAACAATGAAAGAAATGGCATTGGGAGATGGTGTTCAAAACCTTTACAAACATAATTATCTCTCTCATGTCCATTTATATTGACAAGATTGCCCTCATTAATGCAAAACCTAAAGTTCATTTTTTTGGCCGGGATTTTAGCTCCTCCAAAATCCCAAATGTGTAGTTTATATCACCAGGATTAGATTACTAGGGAGATGCCTACTTCTTTAAATGAATATAGTTTTTGTGTAAGTTTTTTTTTTTTTTTCAACTTTGTTGTTGTTTAATATTTTGAAACAGAACACCCAAATGAAACACCAAAATGCCATCCAGCCAAAACATGTCAATCAGGAGTCAAAACAGAACCAGAGCACCAAACTAAATCGACAACTATGGATGCCAGAAAAAAGCAAGAAGATACAAAGCTAAAGCAAACAAGCAATGAACACCACAACTTACAGTGGTGAAAGACCTAGAGGCCGTTTGGAAACTCTAATCTAATTAATAAGAGCTAATAAGATTAAGGTCTTAAATAAAAGCTCCAATTTTTAATTTCTACTATACAATTAGTGCGTTTGATATAATTATAAAAAAAAAAAAGCTCTTATTTCATGAGGTAATTGCGGTCCACCTTTAGGAAAGGAGGGAATTAGACCCTACCTTTTAAAGATTGCAATGTAGAACCCACCATTTGTGTCATTTTAAAAATCATGAGGTTATTTTCATCCAAAACACGTAAATTTTGAATTGTCCACCTCCCTATGCTTTAGCTGAGAAGTTTTAAAAAAAGGAGCAGCCCCCCTTGGCTTATTTTTTTCAGAGGCAAAAGCTCTAATTTGTAACTAAGATCTAAATAAAAAAAATAAGAGCTTATTTTTAGAGTTAGCAAACACTCCCCTACATTTCCTGAAAAAATAAGGAATCTCTCACTCGTTCAACAAGGATAGCTGCTTCCTCATTTGTGCTTTGAATGACATGGATGCACCAACCAGGTAAGAGGGTGCAATGTCCCTTATTTCTTATACCAAATCAGCTACTTTCCAAGGGGCCAAAGGAAAATTCTTTCCAATGCAATAGCAAAATCTGAATCCCCTTTGACATTGAAGGGAAATAAGTTTGGCTTAACCATCTCTCTAATACCCACGCTCTTATTCCTTAACATCACTAAACAAAATCAACCCCACGCATTGTAAATCAACCCCCTAATACTAGCTAGGCTAGAGTTTCCTAATAGCACTCACGTTAAAACTAATCTTGAAGGATGACCCTAAGGTAGGCACTCGCCAAGTATGCTAACATCTCTCTCCAACATCCATCGAGGTAGTGAGAAGGTTACGGAGTTAGATCAAACTCAGGGATTCAAAAAAGCACACTAACGCAACAACAAGAAAGGACTTTAAAGGAATAAATGGGACAAATATGTTCAGAGATTGCTCCCGGAGGTTGAGGATTCGAAACAACGCTGCCACACAGGGGCCAAAGGGGATTTACCCGGCTCCCCTTGGCCGGCAGGGATTAGTCTGGCCCAAAGGGCTGGGACACCCTCCGTTATTAAAAAATATATCTGTTCAGAGATTGATGTGAAATTTTCTGCTTGGGCAATGTCCACATGCGGATATCCCGGTCGGGACATTAAAGAGGCCGGGACATAGTTGAGAATTTTGTTCCAGACTCGTTTCCGTTTGGCCTTCATACCGAAATGTTTCAGGCAATTCATAATTTCCGCAAAACATTTTGGAGTTACATTTCAGAAAAAATATAAAAATATATATAGAGAAAATATAAAAAAAATTATTAAAATTTGAAACTAGCATATAAATTGATACATTTAATTTCTTCAATTAAATTAGTCATGCAATAATTTATTTCTACATGGCCGAGAATTAGGGTTTTCCACCTTTTTCTTTCAAAGAATATTAAATTTTAGGGGCTTTTTTACAATTTTCCTATAAAAAATTATATTTGATCAATCTAGTGAGTCATTTCCTATTAGAGTGAAATTTGGCCAGAGCCCATTTTCTATTACAATGAAATTTGGGCTAGGGCTCATTCCCCAAACTTGGCTAGGGCCCATTTCCTATTAGAGCAAAATTTGGCTAGATCCCCAACCATTTCCCATTAGAGTGAAATTTGGCTAGGACCTGTAAGCAGCTCAGATTTTCAATGGGTTCCACTCCTTGCAAGAACTCTTATAAGGGTGACATGGGACCTTATCAAAAGAAAAAAAGGGCAAAAGGTTATCCAAATTCTTGAGAGTGAACGAGAGAGAGAGAGAGAGAGAGAGAGAGAGAGAGAGAGAGAGAGAGAGAGCAGTGACTGCGAGTAGCAAGTGGCGTCAGATACCCTTCCCCCCTTTCTCTCTTCCTTTTTCCCCTGCAACCACCTCTCTCTCCCTCTGTGTGTGTGAAAAACAGCCAGCCGAACAGTCTGAAATTTGGGCCAAATATTTTCGAAGAAGTTGTTCGGTTCACTGGCCGAACTGAATTTTTTTGGCAAATTTGGCTAAACCAGACCGAATTTTGCAACTATGGGCAGGGCCGTCAGCGAAAAGCCAGGACCTCCTGAATTTCATGGCAGCCACCATGATGACACAGACATCCACATGCAGGAATGTCCGCAGGAGAAAATACCCCAAAGTAGACATTTTTCAATGGTTAGAAAAAGAAAAACTCAACCTCAACCACGGCGGGAATCTTTGGCAAGAGGATGGGTCTGGATGGCGCCGCTAAAGGCAAAAATGGGAGTGGCGAGAGCATACAGGGGTTTAAGACATGATGATCAAGGGGCTGTTTTACGCATCTTTTCAGGTTGGATAGGCATTAAAAATCTAATCTGAGGTGATGTTTATAGAAGAAGCTCTCAGACATTTTCGGAGAGGGTTCTTAAGGTCAATTGGTTGTGAAAAGTGACTGTAGAATACCATGAATTGGGCATCCGATAAAAGGGAGCATGGCGCCATTATGGGAGAGATTGGGAATCACACAAACATCTTAATTGCATTTCTCTCAGAGTAAATGAAAAAAAAAAGTGCCAACAAGACAGGCATAATTTCTTGCTACAAAGGGAGTCCACAGCACAAAGAAGTTTATCACATTATTGTTGATTGGCTGGTCACCTGGTCCAACTGGATGTCTTTTCTTAGGGGCAATTGTTAAGACGCAGCAATTCAATAGTACAACACTCTTGTACTGTTTGTTTCACAGTAAATTTCTTTTTCATGTTTCTATGCACCTCATTAACTTGTTTTTCAATAAATTTTATCTGTTACCGATCAAAAAATTACTTTTTTTTAAGAAAAAAAACCCATCAAAGGAGGACGTTGGCATCCTAGACTCCTAGGAAGTTGTCGCGCTACCTATAGATTGGCACCTAGCCTACACAATCATAGTCAAAATGCTTTTTACTATGTCCTCTAAACATCTATTATCAATCTCCCTCCAAATCGAATGCAATTTGCCAGAGAGGAAATGAACCAAAGAACATGGCCACAAGACGATCTATATTTTGTATCCCAACTACCATGCTTCAAAAAGAATGACCAACAGAAGATTTGTGCACCCAACTCCCACAGGGCTGTTTGTTTACAAATGTGGAGTAGGAGTAAAGGGAAATGGATGTCAAATCATGGAAAAAGTAAAGTACGGTATATTACAGTAAAATGTAGAGGTGTGTTAAAAACTTAAAATCCTTGTTTTAGATAGTTTGAAGTAAAGTATAGGTGAGAGCGGAAGTGTAGATTAAAAGCATCTTTTGTCATTAAGTTGCTACACCACAATTAATCACACTCTTCTGTGGTTTAAAAAAAAAAAAGAGGCATGTGGAGTAAATGATTAGTAGTGTCACATTATAAGTTTACTTTTCCACTCCACCTTTTTTATCCAAATATGGTGAAATAAAAAAAACATCACATCACATGCCTACTTTTACTCCTCCATATTTACTACTACTCATGCTAAACATACAGGTAGCCAGAGGACCAATAAAGCACAATGTTCCATGCAATTTCGGCCACCTGGATTGGGTTGGTGAGATGAGCAGCATGTATGGACTTAACCCAAGCCTGACCCATTTGTTTATCGGGTCATAATGTCAACCCAAACTAAGTTAATGGGTTGGCAGGTTGGTCAGCAAATGCAACCCCTAACTTTAGGAACAACTATCAGGGGTAAGAAGACCTACACTGCAGGAAGCCGCGACACCAATCTCCCCTGCATTCCAACTGCCACTTTCGCATTACCCATCTTTTCCATTCCAACCTATACACCAATCTCAATCCCAATTTCCTCTATCAATCAAACATAGAACGAAATAGATGGGAGAAAAAAAAAAAAAAACAGCTTGGAAATACAAAATTCACACATATATATCCCTCACAGCATCAACCACACCCATGAAAGCAAAACAGAGAACATATATAAAATCTAAGAAAAAAAGGAAGGGCGGGTGTGGCGCCAGTGGAGCAAAAAGGGCATAGTTAGTAGTTCCTAAAAGACTCACAAAGAGAAACTACTAGCGATCCTGACAAGTGCGGCAGAAGGTACCCTGTGAGAGCTCGCAGCAAGCGCGGGACTCCACCGAGAGGTGCGACGTGAGGCGGGCCGTGGCAACCACGCTGTGAAGCGGAAGGAGCGACTGCGTGCATCCCAGCTCCCCCAAAGACCTATGCATCCATTTCATTCAGACATCGACATAGAGATCAAGAAGATAGAGATAGAAGAAGAGAATGAATACCTACATTATATCTATCATGGCTTGTTGAAAGAAAAACCCTAAACCCTAAACCCTAAACCCTAAACCCCAGATGGGGATCTTAGAAGAGGAAATGAGAATTTGGGTCAATGCAAACCCTAGAAAGAAAAGATTTTTTCTTTAAGGTGGAACTTGGAAGGAAACACTGACCTGGGATGGAGGAAGGAGAGACGGCGGCGCGGGGGTGGTGGGGCGGCGAAGGACGTAGGGCGGAGGCGGGGGAGCGGCGGGGAGGAGCGGAGGGAAGAAGACCTAGCGGTGGCGAGCAATGACCTCAACAACGAACCAGAACGCCAAGCTGCCATTTTTCTTCTCTCTTTGGTAATTGGTAATACTACTGGTACTAGGGTTTGTGCAAAGGCCGAGCAAGGGTTTAAGACTGAACAGGAAGGAGAGAAGATGGGAAGGCACGTGCGATCTTGAACATGATCGCTGTAAAACCAATCCGGACCATTAAATATGCAAGACCTTTTATTACTCTTTTGTTTTTTTTTTTTTTTTTCTCTCTTTTTTATGGTAATATGTGGAAACATATGGTCACATCAGGCAATCAAATTCTTTGAGATTCTTGTCAGTTTTTTTTTATAGAGTTTGACAATTATAGATCTAAAGAAATTTGGACCAATGAAAATCCTTATTTTTTGGACTTTTTGATTTGGAAATACTCATTTTTTATTTTTATTTTAATTTTTTGAATGAGAATAAAAGATTTCACTAAAAGAAAACAAAGTTACAAATAACAAAAAAAACCAATGAAAAGAGAGGAAGGAGGAAGTGTATGAGAAATGCACCACCTCCAACCCCACTTATATAATCACACACATCCAAGGAAGCAATCTATCAACTAATTGCTTGACTAACACATCTGTCATGGAGTTGGTTGATCTAACATCATGACGGAAGGAAACATTGATTATAACTGATAACTCTCTTATTTTCATTCAGGTGGAAATGAAAATTTCAATGAATAGTCTTCCGCTTAGACACCAGACGATCACATTTTTTATTTTTATTTTTTTAACTAACGGAGGGTTCCCAAATTTTTGGGCTGGACTAATTCCCCCGGGCCCACATAGAAGCCGAGTAAAACCCCTGTGGCCCTTAAGTGGTAGCAATAGTGGACTCAACATTCGGTTCCTAAAGAAGGGGGAACCAGAGATCAACACTAGGACCTCTAGCTACGGAAGAGAGAGGAACTGTGGTCCCGACCACTCGGCCAACCCCTTGGAGTTTAGACAATCGCATTAAAGGAATCATTTTTCATAATAAGCGTACCAGCACATCTACTTGAAAACAAACGAAGACCTTTAAGAATGACTAGCACCCCCGCTTCATTAGAATCACACACTCACATATTTGGAAAACATAATTAACATCTCTTCCTTACAAGACCTAGCTTACCCCTCGAAATACTCATTTTTATAGATTTACATGTTGATACAAATTTGCTATTTATATGCGTAGACGATATTGTCGTGAAATTCGTAGTTATATAAAATCTCGATGAGGAATTCCTATGCCAAGGCAGTGTGGAATCTCGATGAGGAATTCCTAGGATATTATCAGAGATATTGTTGTCCAATAATTTTTTCATGGGAATTTGTCAAATTGTTTTCAAATTTGAGGTTTGTAGTGAGATATTATTGAGAAAAACATCGAAGAAAATAAATAATTAAAAGTAAAAAAATAAAATAAAAATAAATATGAAATACTATTAAAAAAGCCTACTATTTTTATAGATTATTTTCACTTTTTTCAGTTTTACTTCAAGTTCATCACAATTTTCTCACAATTCTTTTTAATTTTGAAAATTCACGCATACATGTTTTTTTTTTTTTTTCGTTTGTTTGTGGGCTTTGGGCCATGGCTTGAGGAGATTTTGCTCATTTAGCACTGATTAGTGGGATACGGACTTTTGCTTGATTATTATTCATTACCCCTTGGAGAAACAAAGGAATAGCCCCATTACGAGTCTCGTTCTCGCCTAACAGCCTAGTGTTATATCTTGGTTCCGCTCTACTCATGTGCATCGGTCTTCTCCAATACATATGTTGGGGTTCACTTGCATCTAATGCTGGAAATGGGTTCCTATGGGGGTATGGAAAATGAATTTCCTCGAAAAACTCTCCCTCTTTTCCATTTCAACCCAAAACCCTACAACTCTTTCATTTTTTATTTCTTTAAATAAATTATTATTTGATGTTGAATAAATAATATACATGTTTTGTTATTATTCTTCAAAAAAATTGTTTCACCAAACTAGAAAATTTAATTTTCTATAAGGAATCCACAGCCACACCAAACAACATTAGCACCAATTCAACGAGGAAAAAAATTAGCACCAAACATAAATTTCTAAATTATGCTAAAATCCTTTTCCGAGATATCCATTTCCATAGAATTTGCTGGGGTGGCAATTTTTCCTTTCCACAAAAAAAGTGTATACACAAATGTGCCCCGAAACTTCATCCACCTTTTTCTTTAACTAAAAAGTCTCACTTCTAATCTGGTGTAATCATGGAATTCCGCATTCTTTTCTGCATGCTTTCGGTTGTGCTGTTTTGCAAAAAAAAAAAAAAAAATTTCCTATCCCCTTCTCTTAGTAAATGGTTAGCATCTCAGTTAGGTCACATGGGTCACTTAGAAATCTAATATGATGGGCAGTCCAAGCAGTCTGGTAATGATGCAATGCACCATCGGATTTTGCTTTTGGAGTAAATATAATGGATGGTTTTCAGCACTTGTTCATTGTCGAAATCTAATAGGTGAAGTGGCAAGAAGATTCAGAGTAGGAACTGGAAGGTTCTTGTTCATTGGAAAAGTGACATGTGGACATTCTTCCATATGGTTTTATAGAGTGGAATTGTAGATATGGTAGTCTCCATTTATTTTTAACAAGCAACTTCTAAGAAGGAATCTTCAAGTGATCTCTCTTTTCAACAACAACAACAACAACAACAAAAAAAAAAGATCTCTCCCCTTGGATAGCCAGTTGGGAGGGGATTCACCCAGTCTTCTACCCCCAGATACGGGCCTCTAGATACTAATTCATGCTATTGTCTTCTTTGTTTGTTTAAAAGAGAATAATTAGATTATAATCCTGATCCTCATGGGAGCAAAAGAAATCCCCTCTCTTTCTTGTACTCCTTAGAAATCTAATAAGAAAATAGGAGAATATTTCTAAGCTGTAAATAAATGCATCCTGATTCTTGTATTCTAGGAAGATGTAGACTTCATGAATTCTTCCTCGCTTCAAGATCCTGTTTATGTGCTGCAGGATAGCTCTGTAAAAACAACATTGCCCACACAAACATGTGGCCCCCTTGTCTTCACTGCAAGTTCTTGTTACATGGTCCAGATAGCTCTGTCAAAACACCAGTCCAACTTTAAATGTTGAACAACAGCTTAAACCCAATGCTTCAAAATTTCAAAACAAATAATTTCTTACTTCTGAGTTTTACATGCCGAATATAAGGAGCTTAAAAAACTTCAAATCAAGAATATTGATTTGATGGCTAATTCGGTATGGGTGAAAAACATGCACATTTCCTTGTGCCTAAAGGATTAAACATGCAGCCCTCCTGTATTCGTCACTTCAAGTCTCGTTTTACATGGTCCAAATAGTTCTGTCAAAACACCAGTCCAGCTTTAAATGTCAGTCAAAACCTGATGCCTCAAATTTTCAAAACAACTAGTTTTTTTACATCTGAGTTTTACATGCCCATTATTACGAATATAATGACCTAAAAGAAACTTCAAATCAAGAATATTAATTTGATGGATAATGCGAAAAGAAAGAGAAAAGGAAAGGAAAAACATCCACATTTCTTTTATGCCAAAGATTAGACATGTCAACAGGGAAAATTTTCATATGGTCTTCCATAGAAGCGCTAATAATGATTGTGATACCTAGAGTATCCCAATAAGAACAAAAGTAACATGCATACAATCAAAATGCTAAATACCTGGAGTATTCCAACAGCAGCAAATTTGTCGGTCATTATTTTGTGTGGAACTGGTTGCAGCTTCAAGGGCTTCAATAGTGATTGTACACACTAATAACCATCATTATACCAATCAAAATTAGGAACGACATCTTTGCTATGTTAAATTAAATTATTAGCTCTCACCTTTGACGTATAGCGTTTAAATTATTAGCTCTCACCTTTGACGTATAGCGTTCATCCCAATATGTGTAGCCTAAACCTTCAAGTTTTCCTGTTTGACGAATATCCTCCATGAAAACCTTCACTTGCACTGTCTGAAGAAACAGATGAGTCAAAAAAAAAAAAAAAAGGAAAAAAAGAAGACAAAAAAAAAAAGACATTGGATTATTGGACACTGATTAAATGGAAGACACACCTCTACTACACTAGACGACCCTAGTCCTGCAAATGGGAAACCAACTACAAAGCCTACCAAAGAAAGTTCTGAAACCTGTCCATGAACACGGGTAAAACAAATTAGATAATGTTCTAAAACCTGGGCAGGAACACCGGGTACAAGTAATTATATTTGCTTAACCAGGTATAAGTAATTATATTTGGTTATCTCAACATCATGTAGCTCATAGTTTTTAATTAAATGTTGGGGTTGTCAATCATCCTCCAGTATCATGGATTCTAATTTACCTTGTTCATTGGCAAGTCTCTTTCTTTCATAAGAACATTTCAATGTACAGTAAAAGCTTAATTTTGAAAAGAGCACAAGCTGAACATTAAATGGAGGGGTATAATTCATAAAGTTTAACATGTTCCTATGATGATTGTGATATTGAAAATTTGAAACCAATATGTTTTTGCCAGTATAGGGTAATAAATTGCATAAGGTTAAGCATAGAGGCCATTGAACAAGGCGTATGCATATGCTATCACTAAAAAAACAAAAACATTGTTGTGCCTCGGGGAGCCCAAACCTGAATTAAAAAGCCTCATGTAAAGATGCTCCATTTCTAAAATTGCAGTCATGGACATATGTCCGGGAAAAAAACCAAGAAGACAGAACCAGTTAAATGTTGGAGATAAGAGAAGCCAGAACCAGCATGCGGGTTGTAAGACTTGCAGCTGTGGACATATGTACAGGACATATGTCCGCATGGTTGTTAGTAACAACCTTGATGTATATTTTCAGATGCAACCTTAACAATATTAGGTTGAAAAAAATTATTGTACATTTCAGATATGTATTTTTACATTTTTTTGCTTTCACATACTAAAATTTATGTAGACAAATCTCATATATACCAAACACATGCCATCATCTTCAATTTTCCAGGACTGAAGTGAAACGACATAAACTCCTGTTTTTTTTTTTTTTGAGAGAGAGAGAGAACTTCAGATGAACCACCATATGTAACCTAAAAGGGTCAGGATATCTGAAGCACGTAAATATCTTCCCAAAACCAGCCAAAAATCCAAAGGATGAATCAGCAACCAGCAAATTTCATAAAATGCTACCAGCCATAGCTTCCCTCTAGGATAGAACTAGCACAAAAGAGGCAGTGTGTAGGCAATAAACTAGATGACGACTAGTATTTTATGTCATCTAAATATTTATAGCTGAATGCATTCTTCCAAAACCCTTACATTAAGCAATAATGCATCACGCACAAGCATGTTCTCCAAGACGAGGATATCTACCTTCAATGGAGATTTTGCTATGATTTGGATATTTACCTTCAAAAGAAGTTTCTCTGGCATGATATGGAGTAAGTTTTTTTTTTTTTTTTTTCCCTTTTTTGATTGTTCACACACAGATCTTTCCATGCCCATTTCCACACAAACACATGCAGTTGTTGCACGTGTCACATCAAAGCCATGATCAGGTGGGGGAACCATGTAAATCACCTAGGCAGAAAAATTCAGGCACTCCCTTCATCATGAAGGGACAGCATATGCATTGAATATTGGCAGTCAGCCAAGTTTTTCTTCAATTGTTCATTTGTTTCATACTCTTGCTTTTCGGATGACTACTTGACACTAGGATAGGGACCCACGGCCACAATAGTAAGGCCCAGAATACAAGCGTACCCATAATCCAGTTGAATCATAGAGATGATGCAGAGGGATGTTCCAAGTAAAGTAACACCTTCTCTATTTTTTATTAATGATCTCTTAAAACTTCTTTTGTTTAAATGGCTGGTTTAAGTTAAACTACAAATTTCTATTTACTTTTTATTGGTTAGTTAAAAAGGGATCTACTTAAAAGTAGACGTACCAAAAGACTATCACAAAAAACATAGAATGTTTAGTGATTATGTAAATTTTTTTGTCACAACACTACCATGAAATCATTTCTGGGTTTAAAATGAGTGGTTCTATCATGATTGAATTCCACTCTCGCTCATGTGATCTAAACCTATCTCTTCATTCAATCCAACCTTTGGTAGTTTTCTCTTGAAAGAAAAAAAATTATAAACATTAAACCTTAACAAAAACTCTCTTTTGTGTGTGAATCATACGGTGAAACTGAAACCTCCCTCTTGAGGATTAGACTTCACTACTGCTGCAATTTGTGATCAGTCCATCATCCTTGCATGTAGAGATTTGTGACTGACCTGATCTAAGATAGAGGTATTTTGAAAAATCTGTGAAAGCATCCAATCATTTAGTTAAGTTGTTTGATTTTGCCTTAAAATTGTTGAAAATTCACGACCAAAAGGTTTGTGGGCTAGTTGAGGCTTGAGCAAGAATCAAAATAGCAGTTGGAGTGGGCATAGCAGCCGCCAAAATGCTACATAGTGGTTGCGGCGATACGTAAAGAGCGTTCGAAAAATCGTGAATCTTATATAGTGGTCGATCTTGTATTTGTTTTAGTGACTTGGAACCATCTAAGGGTAGAGGCAACTTTAGAAATGACTCTTAGGGAGAAGAAATAAGGAAAATAAGCTCAGCTAGGTTTTATAACGTAGTGGAGATATTTCCAACTTAGCATAGTGGCCATGGCTGCTACGGCCGATATATTGTAGCAGCCAATATTTTGGTCCATTGGCTTGAGTAAAATCGAAACCAATCCAAACTAAACTTGAGTTTGGCACAACACCCTCCATTTTAGATTTGTGGTCTATCCTATTTTTTGGAGCTTGAGCAACTACATTTCTGACATGAGCACAGCTCAGATCTTGGACATACATGCCATGGCACATAAAGCCAGTTGAAATAGAGTATGACTGGTACTCTGGTATTAATTTCCAGTTCATGCATAACTAAGCACATATAAGAACTATTTAGGCAGGGTTTCAGCATGACCAGCCCCCACAATAGAGAACCAGTAAAAGACATGAGCCATCAGACTCCTATAATCTCGTACCATTTTTTTTTTTTTCAAAAGTTGAAATATTTATGTGACAGGATTAATTGTTATAGAACACTAAGGCCCTGTTTGTTTGCATTAAAATACATAGGAATTGAATACGTAGGGTGGTTAAAACTTTAAAAATGAAGGCTAAAGGTGAATTTCCAAACCCTAAAAAAGGATGCAAGTTGATGCTCATTTTTGGAAATTCATCTTTGATCCTCATTTTAAACCACCCTATGTATTCAATTCCTATTTATTTGAATGCAAACAAACAAGGCCTAAATCATGCATGCAAGCTTATCAGACCCATATCATCCCGATGCAATGCTGTTGCCAACCACTATTTATTTAAGTAAATAAACAGCCAGTATGAACTTGAATTAAGATTTATTGAAACAAGAACTCTTAATTTGTATGACAAAACAAACATTTAATCAGGAGAAAAACTTCCGTCTTCTAGAACAACATAAAACACAGTCAGAGGTAAAGATCTAAACTTACCAACTGTTGAAAATCTTTGGCCATAAAATCAATATGTGATTTCTTTCGGACTAGCACGCTGCATCGTAATTGCAAATTCCAAATTGTCAGCCATGACATAAAAGCGCAAAACAAAATAGGACAAGAACACAATCCAAAGCCAGAGAGAGAGAGAGTAGCATTTTCATTTCTAAACAACCAATTTAAGAACTTTAATTTTGCATTTTTATTTATTTATTTAATATGCAGAAGAAACTTCAGTTCTAGACATCCATATTGGCTGATCAAATCACTTCACGACTTCAGTGCTACTTAAACTGACACTTAGATTTAAAACCTTGTTACACTTATACAGTAAGTATTTTCTAGGGCGCAGAATTAGTGGGAACTTCAACACCAATCTCTCCTGCCGCAGCTCATGTTGTCTTCAAATATGGTAATCCAAATTAGGGCATTCCTCTTGTTATTATTCCTTTTAAAATTTCTCTGGCACATTGGGATTCTGTTCTTCCGATAGAAATTGTGAAGTATTTGTCTAACATAAGGCTTTGCTCAACATGATAAAAGATTGACTAAGTCTTCTTTCTACCCTTTGTCCTAAAACCAAGTCCTAAATAAATAAATAAATACAATTCTCAACAACAGGGAAAATTAATACTATGATTCCATTGGATAGGTTGGATCAAACAAATCAGTCATCCACTAACTAGGTTAGATATTGGTTAAAATAGGATGGTAAGTATCACTGTATCAGAATGGTAGCCACTATTTCTTCCTATGTTTAAAGTAAATGCACGCCCATTGTCTTGAAATTTTTTAAGAATCATTATTGCCTGCTCTGCAAAGTGCAAATAACAATTTACCAAAGAAGCATTTATATAAAATCACCTTAAGATGGGAGCAAGAAAATAAGTGGAAAAGCCCTCATAGGACAAAACAAGAAGCAAAATTCCAATAAAACACAAGATATCGGACACAATGGCAACGATGTCTTTGAATAAACGTCTTAACTTAAAGAAACTAAGTATTTTCATACCATAAAGGTGCAGCAAATATATTACGAGGATCTGAAACAGCTAGTCCAACATACTTCACTCCCACATCTAATCCAAGCAACCGGCCCTGTTTTGGCGCATTTTTTTTCAGACAGTGTTGAAACAGCTCAATGGGCTGGAGTAATTTCATCTGTACATTCATAAGACATAAAGTGACTTGGGTGATGGATTCTACCTTGAAATGAACATTAGGTGTTGACATTAAAATAGAAAACCAAGAAGATTAATACATGGATATGATTGTCATTGCAGCTTATAAATACATAACGAAGGATGCATGGAACCAATACTTCATTTCTATCAGAAAAAAAAAGAAAGGAACTTAATCCAAAACCTACACATACACTTCCCCTTGGTGAAATGGAACTCATCCCAATTGGAGACTCAATGGCCTAAACCTAATATTTGGATTAGGAAAAAAAAAATTGTACCTATGAGTTTAAATTTTCAAAGGCACCTAAATTAAGGGCTAGGATGATTTGATTGGGTCAAATTTTCGTCTACCCCATCATGATTATGATGCATACATATTAAAAAAGAAGAAGAGAGGAAGTCTTTCTTGTAGAATATTATTGCTCTCCACATACAAATACATTGGGGTTATGGGTTATTCTCAGAATGGGAAAAAAAAAACAATAACATTCAAAGAAAGATGAGCGAGACAATGGGATTGGGATTGAATTTTTTACTAGCTTATAAATTGGGGGTTTAGATGGTAAAAGAAGTATGATGGTGGAGTGAATGAGAAAAGTTCAAAGAGAGTGACAAAAAAAACAAGAAGCAGAGAAGATCTAGAGCCATATATAGTTTACAAATAAGAAGAAGAAGAAAAAGGACAAGAACCTGGAAATATAGAAATAGAACTCAGCTTCATATGGTTTAGAGGCAGCAACTCAGCCTCAAATGCGTTTCATGACAACTGCTCCTCGTCTGCTCTTATTCTCTCAATTTACTCTTCATCTTCTTCCCTTGGCTCTCCCACAGCCGCTTTCCCCCACTCAAGTCAAGCTGGAGTTTCAAGGTTTATGGAATGGACCCCGGGTCCAGACCGAGCCTGGTTTAAGCAGACCGAGCCCGGTTTTAATTCCTTTATCTTAGTTTGCTGATTTGGGCTGGACCCGACCAGGCTTATCGACAGAGTCATGATTTGATCTTCTGGTCAAGCCATTTTAGGGGCAAAGCTCATGGGCCTGAAGCAAAGACCAAACCCATCCTGTTCTCAAGATTTTATCTTGCTTTCTATATAGATGTCAAGTTGGGCTGCAGTAGAGCCTGTAGGTTATTCAAGCCAAGCCCATTTAGCTATAAGGCTAAAATGTCAAGCCTAAAAGCCATCCGATTCAGGTGGCCGGCCCATGGAGTAGGATTTCTGGAGTAAGTTGTAGCGAATAGAAATCAAATGAACTCAATAGATATTAAAACATTCAAAGTACATAGAAGGGGAGTTTTATTTGCATCGTAATTTCTTCTCTCCACACCGCAAAGAAAAAAAAACTTTTTATTTTCTAAACTACCATTTCCCCCTCTCTCCCTCCACCCTCTTCCTCTTCCCCACCCCCACTCCCTCCAGTCCCCGATCGGCAGCCAGCGGCCACCCTCCCCCTCTTGCTTTCTCCCTCCCCCCTTCTCTATTTTCTCTCCCTCTCTCCCTTCCTCTCCTCTATCTTCTATCCCTCTCCCTGGTGCAGCCCTGCCGCCCGATCTCGCTCACCGTCGGCGGCTGGGGGGGGGAGGGGGGGGGGGGGGGGGGGGGGGGGGGTAAGGAGAGAGAAGAAGAGGAAGGGAGAGAAAATAGAGGAAAGGAAGGGAGAGAGGAAGGGAGAGTAGAGGAAAGGAAGGGAGAGAGGGAGAGAAAATAGATGAGGGGGAGGGAGGAAGAAAGAGGGAGAAGGGGGAGGGAGGCCGCTGGCTGCGGCGGGTTGCCGGCCGGAGAGATCCCCGCAAGAGGGTGGGGTGGGTAGAGGAAGAGGGTGGAAGGAGAGAGGGAAAGGGAGGAGGGCAGAAGGGTAGTTTAGGAAATGCAAAAAAAATTCTTCGCGGTGTGGAGAAAAAGAATTGTGGTGCCAATAGACCCCCATATATTTTATGAAAGGGTTACAACAGATTATACAGGTTCACTTGGGTTTGCAGTAGAGAAAAATTAATGTAAGAAATCATATACTTGTGATCATAATAACATTAATCTTCTTTGTTCAAATCTTCTTCTTCTCACTCCCTTTTCTAAGTTAGAATGGTAACCATGTGACATGGGACCCACCAGTGGAAAAATTGGCCTTCTTAGTCTCCTTTCAAACCTTGAAACGACGAGCCACCAAGTGATATGGATATACTCGAGTGCATGACCTCCTCTTCTACGAGATATGGCCAAATTTTTACATCAGGACCCACTTTTTCAGACATGTAAATGCAATATAAATTTTGAATTAGAAAATTTTAAAATTAAGTTTATATCCAATACTGCAGAAAATTTCAAAAAATAAAAATGAAACTAGTAAAAATGTGAAAACTAAACTATTTAAGTAGTATTCTAGGTCAAATATAGCAATGTTCAATGTTGTTGGCCATTGATCAGTAGCTCACGGTGTAATATATGACTTTTAGTTTATATAGTTAAATTACTTAAATACCTTTTACTTATGCTTAATAGCTTTCATAAACTCAAGTTTCTTTCAGCAGGCTCACTTAAATGCATAACGATTAAGAGAGCATGTCGATTAAAAGGCTTAGATGTGAATTAAGAAAAAGTAATACCAAGCCATTTAAATGATCTTCGCCTTTGAATTTTTTTTTATCATCGAATTTTAAGATGAAAAATTATCTTTTTAGTTCAAGATAAGTAATTTGAGCTACCCTTCTCATTCTTAAAAAATGAGAGAATTTGTGTATTTTGATATAGCCCTTCTCTTTTCTTGCCTGAAAAATGAAGGCTTTACCTCACCTCACTTCAATTCAATTCACCTCACATCCAAACACCCCCAAGGTGCAAGCACATGATTTAAATTTGGCAACATGCATGGGAACCCTGGGATTAATATATAAGCTTGGAACAATGGAATAGGGTTCTAGTCCATGTTTTTAGAAAATTGACATTTGCAGATGGTACTCCTTGATTAGCTGTTTTAGGTGCCTTAATCACTGTTCTTAGTGAATTCCAGTTGTGATTTATGTAAAACACTGATGAATCATCCAACAGCCATAGAATTAACGGGTGCAAATGGTGATGCAACAAATCCCAAGAGATTTTAGTTGGTCCCAATCGTGATTCTGTCTCAACATTGAAAGTGTATATAG
Source organism: Litsea cubeba (assembly GCA_012931725.1). NCBI lineage: Eukaryota > Viridiplantae > Streptophyta > Magnoliopsida > Laurales > Lauraceae > Litsea > Litsea cubeba. The sequence continues at coordinate 1,512,413 of CM022947.1, read as the reverse complement.
CCTTCCACTGAAAATGGAAGCAGTATCAAGAAGAAATGCCATGAAAGACTTGTAATTAGAGACATCCATGATCAAAACCAAAATTAAATAAAAATTGAACTACCTTGTCATACATGTAAACATGCACTGCAAAGATAACACTCCGAGAAAGTAAAGTAAACACAACACGTTTACTCACAACCACAACAATAGTGAACGAGAGAGAGAGAGAGAGAGGTCTGTTTGGGACCATCCATGTTTATGTGGACAGGCAGGATAGATTACAAAATTATAAAAGAGCCATCAGTACATAAGTTGATCCAATGATCAGCTATGAATTAATGTCCTTTCTTTAATTTGAGTCCTTCAAATTTTTTTTAAAGCTATCATAATAACGAAGGAGCTAACAGATAATCCAAGTGGTCATGTCCAAGGTCCTGAAACAGGCCCCTCAGGCCCTCATAGGTTAAAACAAGAAAGGGTAGCTAGAAACCAAAACCAAGAAATCTCCTGCAGTGTTAATATTTGTTCACGAACCATTTTAAAGAAAAAAAAAAAAAAGAGTTAATATTTGTACACGAGTGACAGTTCCACACATGAACATCTAGGAATAGCTGTCAATTTCTGAGCGACCATCAGTAATATCTTTAGCCATTCTTCCTCTTTAACAAAATCAGGTTTTTCACAGAACTGAATGGTCATTTTCTTCAATGCCACTGCATGTTTCAGGAAAAATCTCACCAGCTCTATTTCCTTATCTTGCTTCTCAAACAAGCTTCTAACATCAACACCATCAATAGCAGATAAACAATCTCGTCCCATAAAGCCATAGATCTTGACAGTCATGAGGCGACTTACCATGCAAGGGCAAGAAAACTTAAACCCCTCCAAAAATTCTTCATGAGAATCAACCACTGTAGACTTGGGATCCAACTGAAAATTCATATAATTACACTTCAGACTTCATATGATACAAACTACAAACTAAGAAACTTGAAATTTAAAATATCGACAAAAGGAATAAGATATTAATATTATTATCATCACACAGTACTATCATACTTACACTCACAAATCTGCTAGGGATCAACTTTATAACGAGATTCTCGAGATCATGTGAGTGGCATAATAAAATGGCTATGCCGCGGAGTTCTGACCTTTGCAATTCAGACTCTAGTATAAGACACTTCGTCTTGGAGATGTAAGAAGGCTGGATCTTAGAAGTGGACAACACCTTCCACACAGCAAGAGGTTATAAATAAGGGAAAAAAAGGAATTTAATGTGTGCGTGTGTGGGTATGGGTATCTATGATGCACGGATACTCCAATTTAGGTAACGTATCGTATCCGATACTTCACTTCTTATGTGTAAAATCTGCGTCTTGCCATGTCCATGGCGTATCCCTGCCGTGTCTGGGCAGTTTTATCGTTTTACTGTACCTATGGAAGTAACCATGAGGTAAAGCAATTTAAGCAAGGGAAGTACTAAAACACCTTGAAATATATAAATGACCAAATACGCTGTGAAAGAAGCAATTTGATATTAAGAACAAATAAACAAGGGATATCTGCAGAATATGCTTAATTGCATTTTGTTGTCATAAGAGTTTTTTCTTTTTTCTTTTTTCTTTTACATTTTGAAGTTGAACGATGAGCAATTTATGATACTTTAAAGTTTCATCATTAAAAGACTTTAACTTAATGAGATAAAAAAAATAACAGTATAAAAAGCTTTAAATATTTTATAGGAAATCAACATTTAAGATTTTACTTCATTTGGAGTAATAAAAAAAGGTCAAGTTTGGGTCGGGTCGAGCCAGACTGTACAATGAGATGATAAAATTTACCAGCGTTCAGGTCCAAATTCGGGTCTATGGCCAAAGTCTTAAGACCCCGGACCAAACCTGGTTATAGATAAATAGGTATACTTTGTCTCCACCGCCATAAAACAAATAATATAGTCCTATACATATTATTTGACACAAACTTGGATCCTGTTGAATGTCGAGTCTTGGGCTTTGGAACCTGACCCGAATCATCATCTTTTAACTTCAAACCAAACCCAGCTTTATTGGGGTCAGGTCTCGGTCCAACTCAATCCATTTACAGCCCCAACTTCATTCAATTATTTTATTTTATATGAAAGCCACTGTTTCTAATTGAGAAAATCAGTGAATTACTGGCAATCAATTCATTTTAACCATCTTGAATTTCATTTTGACCAATCTTTTCCTCTTTGATTTCCCCACTTAATACCTACTAATTCCTTTGAAAGAAACACATCTTAAAAAGGTTTTAATATATGAAACGCCTCTTTTAAGTCTTAACGCGCCTCACTGCCCTGCATAATCGTTAATAGTCTTTTGAACTACTCCTTTCTCTCTACCTATCTCATTTCCATATAACTTCTCTCCGTTGTGTAACAGGGTCTTTTCAGCTCTCATCTGGTTGTGTAAGAGGGTCGGTGTCCTCAAAGAAGAAATAACGTTGGGTTGGGAATTGGGAGAGTGGCTCAGCATCCTCAAAGATGTGGCTGCCAATTGTCCTATATCTACATAAGCACTAAGAGTCCTCCACAGTACTGTACCTGGTATCTCTCTGAGCATCCCCAACTCTCATCTCCATCTACCTCATCATCCATCCTCTCTTCTCCAACTCTCTCAACATACTCATCTGTTGTTTCCCTTCTCCATCTCACCCAACGCTTCAATTCTCTTTGTTGCTTCTCTTTCTCAACATTCTCCACCCTGTCTCTCATCTACATCTCTCTTTCTCAAGTTCTTCCTCATTATCTCTAAATAGAAGAAGATGGCAAAGTGAAACCAACAACAAGAACAACAATCATCATCATCATTTTTATCATCATCATCATAGCCCTATCCCATACACCAAAGACATGTCCCATTTGAAATGGTTGTCAGGTCATGTACGCAAATAATCATTGCAGCAGCACAACACTAATGTAAACTCTGAACCACTAAGTCAAAATCACCACAAATGAAATAAAGAGTTGAGAATGGCTAGAATCATCATCATCATCATGATCATCAAAGCCTTGTCCCAACTATATTGGGTAGGCAAAGCGAATTATGTTATCTTGAGCCAAATCCTTAGATAAGAGTGATTTCATTATAAGATTAGATCAGAGTGAGAATGGCTAGAATAGCAATATCAATTAGATCAGAGTTCCTCAGAATCAAGTTGAAGTGAATCTACATTAGTAAGTTGAACAGAAACACTCTCTCTCTCTCTCTCTCTCTCTCTCCTCAATCCGATCATGCAGTGTAGATTTTAGAAGAATACATCACCAATTCCTCCAATGCATCCATCCACATATGGACAATTCTAAGTATAAATCCATAAACATGAAAAATGAAACTCTCTAAATGAAGGGGTTTGGCTCCTTTATGTTAGCATCTAGAACTCGGTTATCTGTCCATCTTCTCTGCTAAAAGATTTCCATTTTTTAAAATCTCTCATTAATTAGTCAGCCTTTAATAGTACTTACTCATGCAATGCACAAACACAACAATTAACTCAAATTTAGTAGAGGGGAAAAGCTCAAAGTCATACCTCAATACAAACACGGGATAGTTTCAGTACTTTGACATGGTAAAGCCCCTTAAGCCACGACTCCAGAATCGTTAGGGTTAGAGAATTAGAACGCACATAATCAATACGCACATCACCATCATCAGGACCAATGTCAAGGTAGACTTCTCTTAGAGAGGATACATTCTTTAGAAGAGAATCTTCATACATTTCGAAATCATAAAGATTCAAGATTTCGAGATTTGGGGCTTCAATTACAAGATCAATACGACGCATATCATTAGAATTAGTGCAGTATACGATGGTTAAACGCTTAAGTCGCAGCCCTGAAGCAGAAGAAGATGAAATTCGGACAAGATTATCAATGAAGTAACATCTTTCCAAAACTAGATCTTCAAGTAGAGGGCACCCATCTAACAACGCTGGAATTGACTCATTATCCAAATCTACCTGTGACATAATGAGGGAAACAAGGGAACTAAAGCGTAAAGAACAAGAGACCTGAACTTCACATCCTTTCAGATAAAGCGAAATCAAGCTCTCACATCTCAATGAAGACAACAAGTACGTGTCCGTTTCATAAAGAGCGAATTCTAGATAGAGTTGTTTAACCTCTCGTTTTACTGCGAAAAGAATCCACCCATCTATGTAACGATCATACTCGTTTTTGAAACCGAAGCAGAGACGGAACTTGTGAATCTTGGAACTGAGGTGAAGAACCAGGGAATGCTCCACAAATTTGAGGAAATCATCACGAAGCAAGAGATCAAATTCACTAACATCAGTAGACTTGTCGATTGCATAGTACCTGGATTCGTCGAAATCGAGAGATTGAGTGGAAGCCCAAAGGCCCCTCCATCGGCTCGACAAAATGCCTGTTTGGACGGCATGGCGCATGTCCAAGAAGGAGAGGATGTGGAGAAGGACACCGTCTGGTAAAGAGCTTATTCGATCGACCAACTCTTTGCTTCTTCTTTTTGTCTTACTTCTTCTGCTGCTGCTGCTGCTGCTGCTGGGATCCATGAATGAATATGATGATTGCTTCCGTTATTCTCCCCGTCTCTTTTTCCTATGAGCCTGAAGAAGAAGAGAACAAGACTGGGACTCTTGAGAGAGAAAGGAACGAGCGATGAGAGCTAAATGAGATGCGTTTTACCTGATTGCTCGTGCCACTTTGTCACCTATGATAGCACGGGTGTACATGGGTCGGGTTGGGTCGGATTTGGCTAAATGCCTCATCCGATTCAAATTAGCATGGGTTAAACATTTATAACCCTTAACTGACCCTATACTAGTTTGAGTTGGGTTGGGTTGGGTCGGATTAGTCGGGTTGATGGGTTGGGTCGGATTTAAATGGGTTGTACCTGTATAAGAATGAATAATGTGGCTCTGCTAAAAATCATGGGCCAAATACCGGAGCCTAGGCTCAGAATCTAATAGCCAGAAATGAGTGTTAAAACTAGAGCCTTGGCTCAGAATCTGACCACCATAAATGGGCCTTAGTATTGGAGACCAGGCTCAGAGTCTCACAACAGAAAATGGGCCTTAATATCGGAAACCAGCGTAGAATGGGACAACCAGAAATGGGCCTCAATATTGGAGCCCAGGCTTTGTATTATGTAGGGTTGGGTCGGATACATATGGGTCGGATATGTACTACATATATAACTGACCCGTTTATAAAATGGGTTACACAATTGGACCTGTACCCGACCTGTTGTGCCATGGGTTGGGGTCGGTTTTTGATGGGTTGGGTTGGGTTGGGTACGGGTTTTGTACACCCCTAATGATAGGCTTGTTCAATAAAAAAAATTTTTTTTCCTTCATGTAAGGTTTCAATCTTTTGGACCGGACTCGGCCCCAGAGGGAAGTCGGGTAAACACCTGGGTGGCCCCAAGGTGGTAGCATTAGTGGACTCAACATTCGATTCCTGAAGAAAGGAGAATCGGGGGTTGATACCAAAACCTTTATTTTCGAAAGAAGGGAGGAGACCACTCGGCCAACCCTTTGGAGTTAATTCTATAATGTATGCCTTGAACTACAATGATGATAATTCACACAGTTGATCTTGAATCCCACATGTCTGTGGATGCCACTGTGGGTCCCATCTATGAATGACACGGGGATGGAAAGATTCATTGTGGGACCACCCTAAGTATTAAGTTTGACTCCTATTCCCTTCATTCTTGGCCCACAAGATTAGTCCATACAGTCAATCCAACGGTCATGTGTCCGTTTCATGATTACCAAACCCGGGCGTGTAACTATTTGGAAGGAATCCCTGTTTATTGCACTGTTTGGATCAGGTGATGGGTGGGCCCCACCCACGTTTGCCTGATACATATATTTATATATACGAATAAAACATTGCACTTACATTTTAATTGATATGAGGCAGAAATTCACTTTAATATGTTTCTAAACTCGCAATAAGTTTTATTAGATAAAATACTACAAAATTCCTGTATTTTATTCACGATGGGGCCTACCTATTTAAAATATGAACAGTTTGTAAAAATGCCTCTAATAGATTTTGGGCCTTCGGTAATATTTATCAAGTGTAATTCATTTGAAAAAAAATTATAAAGAATTATTAAAACTAATTTATGATAATTTTACAAAGACACTGTTGTTTCTCTAATTGCTAAAAAAGATGACCACATTTTTTTTATCCCAGCTAAGGATCAGACTGGGATCCTTATGACTCGCAAGATAATGGAAACACGCACATTTGAGATCATTCACTAGCACTTCTAAACTCAGAAAGATCTGATCTTGAGCAGTAAGTACCACTTAGCCACGGATACAAATTTACCTTGTGAGGGTCATTTTTCTACAAATTTATAATTGTCCAAATTTTTGCTGTTAAATTTATTTCCTCTATGACAGAAGGTGTATATATATATAACGCCTAAAATTCTTGCCTTATTTAAAAAAAAATGACACAAGTTTCAAAACTTTTCAAATTAGTCCCTAAGTTTTCTAGTAAGTTTTTAATTAAGGACATCCAGTTATTTAAAGGTATTTTCTAGCGACTTTTTTTCTCAATATTTTAAAAATACCCAAATTACCCTTCATTCAAAGCCATGACATGGTTTTGTAACATGGTTTTGGTAGCCACTACATGCAGTCGATTGCTATGGAAACATTGGCTATCATTGATCACCGTGAGGGCGCCGGTGAAGAAAATAACGAAAACATAAAGTAAGTCGAGGGGGTTTTATTTCAATGAAGGGTAATTTGGATATTTAAAAAAAACTAAAAAAAAAGTTATCAAAAAGTAGCTTTAAATGAACAGATGTCTTTAATTGAAAACTTTCTTAAAGACTTGGGACTAATTTGAGAAGTTTTAAAACTTATATCCTTTTTTAAAATAATGCATAAACTTAAGGCCTTTTTTGAAACTTTCCCAAAGAAAAATGATGATACTATACAACTTTTGGAAAAGGATCGGGGGGGGGGGGGGGGGATTTTTTTTATTGGAGGAGATGGGATTTCTTTGATTTAACATCCTCTCCCATGTAGCACATCCTGATTGGTTCAAATAGAGGATCCCGACCAACAACTTTTCGGCCACCTTGATTGTGTAAGATGTCATTAACCTTTCACGTTATATTAATTCATGTTTTCTATAAATATAATTATTTTGCTAGTTTTAATCAAGGAAAAATTTCCATACGGTCACCTACAGTACTAGATATCTCTCCCTTGTTACCAAAGATGCACATTTTACCCAGACGTTCTCCGTACGGTCCGTACCAGCGCGCAGACCATTTTTTTTTTTTTTGTTTTTTTGCGATATCACAACAAATGTTGCGATATAGCAATTTAAGTTGCGATACAGCAATTTGTGTTGCGATATCGCAAAAAACGATAGGGTAAAAAGCCAACGAATGCATTTGTGTTTATATTTTCTTTCCGTTCCGTTGCCTTCATCTCTGAAATGAGTTTTCTGCTTCCATGCTCTGCAAGTGTAGCTCTTGCCACATAACAAGTGATCTCCTGCCGTATATAACAAGTGATCTCCTGCCACATTTTCTGCATGTTAACCTTAGGCAATTATCATATATAGCAATTGAATCTCCTGCCACATCTTTGTCTAAGGTATTTATTCCATGTTGCCCACCTTGCCCACCTTGTACATATCTCCCTCTTATTTATTGTATTATTTTTTTTCTTCTTTTGTGTCTTTTGAAAAAAAGTTAAAAAACAAGAAATCTCACTTGTAGAAACATTTGAAATATTTTGTATAAATATTAACAGTGATCTTATGTGGGACTTGTGGAGCCTCACTTTTTTATGAACATCCAGTTGTTGATATATTAAAAAAATTTCCTTGTTCTCATATCATGAATTACTAACAATTGGATTTGGCTTGGACGTTTAGTTGCAAAAAATAATGTGGGATGTCTTGTTCATCCCGTCCTATGGTGGGCCCCAGCACAAACTCAGAATGTCCACATATTCTTTTAACCTTTTTCCTATTATTGTGGCATTACAGACATCATTTTGATCATTATCTTAAACTGCTAATGATTTTTTTTAATTCTATATATAAGTAAGCAAACGATTAAATGATTTAGATTCTTTAATAGTTATCAACGAATGGTGATATTCATTAAATGAACGGTTAAGATCGTACAATTGTATTATGCTCTATTGTTCCACGAAATTGGAATGCTCCTTTTTATTTTTTGTGGGGTGGGAGGGGGGTTGGTTATTGATTGATTTCACAATTGAAGCCTGACTTTGCAACTTGCCTAGATAATAGTTAAAGGCATTTGTGACCATCTAACATCAAAACGCAAGGGGGGGGGGGGGGTGTTGGTTTCTCTCAGCTTGATTTCACAATTGATGCCTAAGTTTGCTGCTTGCCTAGATAATAGTTAAAGGCATTTGTGACCATCTAACATCAAAACCCCAAAGATATGGTATCAACTGACCGACCCATGTTGTTACTATTATTTTATTAGAATGGGTGTTTTATAGTATATATTTACTTTTACTAAATATAGAGAATTAATACGAATAAGACGTAAAATAAATTTGCTAGAATATCTAGGTGTAGAATTGATTAAGATAATGCATTTATTTAATTTTTTAACGAATAATGCATTGTTATTTAGTTGTTAATGTTAGCTTCATGGTATCCTAAATGTCAATGCTTAGATTTTAACTCTTTTAATTTTTCATGTATGCATAGAGTAGTTTTTTATTTTATATTTAACAACCTTCAAATCTTAGTAATTCCAAACATTCATCTTATTTACTGAAGAAATATTTGTTCCGATATTTATTTTCACACGTTAAATCCTCATGGATTATATGTATGGTTGTGAGTAACTTCAAAAATATTCATTTCATTATTGAGGATCTCCTCTATGCACGCCAATGTCTTCCATGCCGACGTTGCAACAACATCACTATCAGTAGATTCCCAATCATTGGCTCCTCTTTTACTTTGTTGTCCCAGCGATCAAGAACCGTGTAGTGACACCCATCATAGGGTTCATACCTACAACTTATCTGAGAGCACACAGAAAGATGGAGGTAGAGTTGAGATCTTTTTCCAAAGCTTCCTCAACCATTTCCAATCGGAAATTGAGGTAAGTCCTTGGTCCTCTCATTCTCAATACAGCTTTGTCATAAGCCAAGGCAGCTTGTTCAGCTGTTTCAAATATTCCAAACCAAACTCGAGCTCCTTTTCTTGATGAATCCCGTATCTCCGCCGCGAACTTTCCCCATGGGCCGGCGTCTCCTCACTCCCCTGAAATGCCTTCTAACAACGGCCTTTTCTACTGTCACCACTTTTGGTTCTGAAGCTGAATCTCCTCCTTCTGAAGCATGATTGAATGAATTCTGAAGGCTGTTTTCTAGTATGATTCCATTGAGAAGCTGCTCCCAACTCTCACCTCCCATTGAAATCCATCTCCCAAGACTAAGAAGTCTCTGTAGGAGATTTGCAGACCCATCTCTTCTGAGGTGGAGCAAATCATCCAACGTTTGCATGGATGTTGGGTCCTTGCTGCCTTGTTCTTCTTCATGGGAGCTGCAGTTTTTTGGCTCACCTCCTGCAATGAAACAAGCCCACATGTCTTACAAAAGCCTATCTGGCTCTACTTGGCTGTGGAACTCCGTAAGTGCCTAAATTAATACGGACTTAATAAGATGGATAATAAGCTTCTTGGAAAAAAATGGAATGCCTGAGACTTGAAATGGGATGAGAGAAAAGTAGTCAAAGACCCTGGCTGCTATCAGCACAAGGCTCTCCGATGCCTAAGTTAGTTCAACAACTCAACAAATGATAGAGAGTGAGAGAGAAATAGAAAAAAGAATTTTGGGTGTGTGTATCCGCGTACCTGTTTTGGACTGACTCTTTGTATTTATAGGTAGAGAGTCCTTTGACTTTGGGCAGGGAGCTAGTCCTATGACTCTTGGCATAGTACTTGAGAAGTATAGTCCTATCAGACCATACCATTCCTTAATGGCAGTCCCATCGGACCTTACCCCGTTGACTTCTTAGTAGAATCCCATCTGACCTTGCTTGGGACCTCACCCTGACGTAAATGTAGCTACCGGATAATAATAACCTTTTATGTCTTATCTGATGCATGTCATCATTACTCAATGCGTTCTGTAACATGGTTGAATCTCTATGGATGTACAGTTGTCGGTGCTCGTCTAGGGTAACATTCTGGCACTATTGCCAAGATGCGTGAGACCAAGACCGAGACATAATACCGAGGTCAAGAATGACCGAGGTCGGGAATAACCTTAATGTGAAAGCGTTATAGCACTATTGCCGAGATGCATAAGACAAAAATCGAGACATGCTTAGCCTGTACTTTTACTGAAACTAGAATAATCTCGGTATCTTGAAAATGCCCCACACAAACTCAAAGGACATGTTTGGATTTAAGGCCCAGCCCTGTGTATAACTCGCAGAAAGAATCAATGAAATAACAAGGAAATGGAACTTGGAGTTGGATTAGAGCAAGTATGAAGACAATGAGAGATTGTTCTCTCATCATGAACAGCTCACCTGGAATTTATACAAGAACATGAACTGATTAAGAAACTTGAGCTCCAAACAGCTGAGGAGCTTACTTCGAGGGTTGACTTGTGTGACTGTGTAATCATTGGTTCATCTTACTTTATCCTTTAAAGAATTTTTTAGTCAATAGACTATTGATTTGTTAAGAGTTTTCTGATGGAGAATAGAAGAAAACACCAACAAACCAGTTTAGTTTATTGTTTCAGGTTTTCCCGTTGCCAAAGGAGGGGCTTGTGTACTCTGGATGAAGATAGAACTCTTCCTTGTGGGGTACATTTTGGGTAGACCCTGCAAAAAGTCAAACGTTTTGCACTCTTAGGACAACCATTTTCCCACTGCTAGTAGTTTTATGTTCTTGCTGGGGTTAACTGCTGCTCACTTTGATAATAAATAATGGACATCGGTGTCCTTAATTCTGAATTTGCTAGGTGATATTCCACTTATTGCCATTTTTTTTTTATACAGATTCTACTTTGATACCAATTTGTAGAAACATACTACTACTTTGATGAAACAAACTGTCCTTTCATCTTTTTTATCATAATACTACTTTGATGAATCAAATTATCCTTTGGCAGGCTAATTGCCATGGTAAGTAGAGTGTACTCATGGGGGAAAATGTATATTTAGAAGTTCCATAAAAGAAAAGCAGGTTTCACTGAGCAATCTTTAGGGCCTATTTATTCGGTTAGAAATATAGGAATTTTAAAAGATGTGGGGTGAGGGGTGAAGGATTTAAAGTAGCAGTCATGCAGATGCATTCATTTTGATGATTTGAATTACTAGGATAATCGTTGGATATTCATTTTCAATCCTCCATTATTTAGTTTTCATTGGTGTTCAAATTATAGTACTTCTTTCACTGCATCTCCCATGCTTATGTGACGTGAGATTTTCAATCACCACCGTCTTAAGTAACGATGGACCAAAAATTCTGTGGCAGACTATTTTTTTTTTATTATTCACTGTCAAAATCCTTTGTGTTCATCTTAATTCTGTGGGCCACATCCTAACTATGTTCCAAGGAAAATGAAATCAGAAGGGAAACCATCCAACCTGAATATTCCTCAATCCTAACTCTTCATTATCTTGTACTCCAAGCTTTGCCAGCAATGACATTAATGGTAGGATATATAGGTACAATACAGAGATTCAAACAACAGGTTTCTCCGCGTATTTGAGGTTGCTGAGTACGCAATATCATATACTATATGTTATAATAATGAGGTCCTATGTATGTATTGCTTGCATATGAACCAGTTGAGTCTAAGTGGGGGAGTCTAATTGGACAAGAAATCATAGGAAACGCGGTCACGAGCTCTTGAATCATATAAAAATGGAGAATGTTTTGGTGGCTTAATCAATACATGAAGACTTCAATTGGTTATATAATTTCTTTCCTTGGGGCGTCAAGAAAGGAAATGAAAGTAAGGTTTGGCCATTGCAGAGTAGATGCCGACATTTTAAGTTGCACCATTTTTTTCAACCCAGCCAAGGGGGCTAGGAGTCAGGACTCATGAGAAACCTCAGCCATGGGAGGCCTGCTTCACAGAAAGAAAAACCCAATGATTAATTTCTCGACAGTTGACTGAAAAACTATCTATTTAAAATAGATTTGTGCATTACCAAACATGTTTTCATATTTTAGTCTCTTCTTTGTATGGCTTTTTTTTTTTAATGGCTCTATTTTGACTGGGTCTGTAAAAAGAAGAGTAGAGATACCAAACATGGCCTAAAACGTTTTTAGAAATGGTACTCGTCAGTATAAATTTTCCCTCTTTTTTTTTATTTTGAAGGAGGAGCATAGATTAGTAGGCTCCGAGGGAGCAATAAATTACACACAAAGTATACATTAGGAGGACCATTATATGCAAGATGGGTGTTGGAAAGTTTCACATCCCAAATCGCTCAAGTCCTGTGTTGGACAGTACTTCATATACATGTTTGGGCCTTTCATCTATCAGATCCCCCCCCCCCCCCCCCCCCAAAATAAATAAATAAATTAAAAAAAAAACCATGGGGACCGAAAGCAATGCAACTGTGGAAAGGTCATATGAATTTGAGGTATTTTAAGTGGCTGCAACTACCTCATGGACCCACTGCATTCCTTGCTTAACCAACCCTCTAAAATACAATATTTTATTAGAAATTGCATTATACAATTCCAGCTTTATTCTACCTGTCATCTGTTCAAAAATGGAATAGAACTTTATAATTCCTTGAGTCTGATGAATTATACTTAATACTCTTTTAATTTGTACATACTCAGATTAGGCGGAGGGAAACCTTGATATTATGATAAACCTAACTAGCAGCATAATCTACACTCTAGTGGGTCCCGCGCCGCTCTCGAGTCCCATTTGAACCTTTCTATCATCATCATCATGTATGCACGCATGCAAAGCTTCTTTCCTCTCCATGGTACCATAGGCCCTTAGCAGACTAAGCAGAGAGTTCAATCTGAGATCAGGTGAGCCCCGTGAAAAGGCTTGACTTTAAATAGGCTTTTGAGGTCAGCATTGTAATTCGACAATCTCCCAAACTAAATTCCAATTAGAGATCAGGTTGCTATTAACACAGAGAAATTTAAACTGGAAAGATAGAAAATTTGGAAGGCTTGATTTGATTCACAAGTCAGAAGGAGATGGGCGTACTGAGTGATAATAAGGCCCTCAACCAAATTGGGGCCATCTGTAAAAAGATGCATGAAATTTTCAAAAGACATAGTGGGTTTGGACGGCTGCTGGGGACCTCTGGTTCCGCCAGTGGCCCTTTGTCTCTTACCACTGGGTTATCTTATCTAATGCTTGACCTGTCAGTTGATAATATACTGTGTAAGCTCAAAAGTAAAATTTATTATTTTAAGCCGGTGTGTTTCTTGTAATTGAATACATAGGAACTGTAATCTCTAATTTTGAAAGTGGTTAGAATTAAAGAACCAAAAAATGTCCATTAAATTATTTACTTTTGATGGAAATTGATATGAAGAAATGGAAAATGACTACTTAGCCATCATCCATGTAATTTAAAGCTTAGGAAGGTGAGGGTTGTATATACATCTTCACCGCAAGTGGTTCACCTTTCAACTCATACTCTTTGCTTCTCACCTCTTTAAATATCCATAGAGGAATCTCATTTGACCATATATACTTATGTATTCAATTCCTATCCATTTTATGGGAACAAACAAGAACTTAATTGCATCGATTATTAGTTACAACAAAATGCTCTCACAGAAGGCCCCAATCAAAAAAAAAAAAAAAGAAGGGAATATGTAATTGAGAGTTTAAAGTGGGAACATACATCTCCTAGAAGGGGCCATCTTTGATGGAATAAAGATAAGATAATTGTGTGGGGATATTTCCGAACTCACCGGAATACTGGTCTGATGCTCCATCTCGTGCTCCAGCGCCAGCTAGCCCATCTCGGCAAGGCTCGTCTCAACCTCCACCAGCTCGGCAAAGTGCTCCCACTTCGGTCAAAGCCTCACCTCGGCCACGCGCACTCAACACCGGGGCGCCAACCGAACTCTGTCACCCCGGACCTCGGCAACGGAGCCAAGGCATCAACCGAGATCTCCTGCCTCGCTAGTCGCCTCGGTCTCGGCCAGGAGCTCCATCTCGGTCGCTTGCACAACTCCTCCACCTCGGCAGAGCTTCACCTCGGCCAGGGCATCCCCAGCGCGGCTAGGAACTTCATCCCGGTCCTCCACTTCGACGTCCCTGCGAGGTCTCTAGCCAAGTCAAGGTCACCCCGACCTCGGCAACACCCCCTGACCTCGGTCAGGATGCCAGAGCTAGCCAAGGCAGGGGTTGACAGCTATCCTCCCATGGACACTTAACACGTTACAGCACGTGCGATAAGACAAGGGCACCGCCCATATCATCTGACAGAGCCTTCCATACCGCCCATGCCTTCTGACAGAACGGCATCCACAGTTCCCTAGGCGCCAGGGTATGGCCCGATGGGACAGATGGATTGCGATAAGACTTCCTGTCAGAGCACAGAGCTCTCTCTCTCTCTCTCTCCAAAGTCAGCTTTCTCCCCCTCTTCCTGTCCATATAAGGAGCAGCAGGCGCAGAGAGCAAAGCATGGAGGATCGAAACCCCGATCCAACACATCATACACAAAACCATGGCCAATAACTCTGGTACGCCATGCCCAAACTCTATCTTCTCCAAATCTCCATCCTACTGTCCAGTTCTCATACTGACTTAGGCATCGAAAAGCCCTGCGCTGCCCACAATCAGGGTCCTCTGACATGTTTCTTCTCCCTCTTCTAGGTTCTCAGGCATCGGTTCTTCCATCATCAACAAAGAGACAAGGAGCTTCAGCCTTCGTCCTCCTCAGTGAGTCTCAAGAACACTACCCCAGGGTCCGTGAATTTTTGTGCACTTACAATAATGATGCCCATAATGCGAAGGTTCCACCATCCCCACCAAAAAGTGCCCATTGCAAAAATGTTCACTGCTTTGACTCTAACCATAAAGCTACTTTGATCATAGAAAAAAAGTTAATATAAACTGAAAGTGTCATTTGCTCATTAAATTAAGGAGAAAGAAATAGCTTTTGGTGACAGGCTTTTCTCTACCCATGCCCTGAGGGAAGATCAGTTTTGGAGAGACATCCCTGCCGATCTGCCGCATATAAAACACAACTAACCAGCCAAAAGTCACCTCTCTCTCCATTCTAATTTGTATCTATGGCCACATTCACAGCCTCATTCTCTTTTACTTTCTTCTTCTTCTTCCTCTTGTTATTCTCTATCCTTGAAGCTCAAGCTCAAGACCCAAAGAAACTGATACCATCCAATTCCTCCGTCTCGGCTATCTTTGTATTTGGAGATTCCACGGTCGACCCAGGAAACAATAATTACTTGCCGACTGTTTTCAGGAGCGACTTCCCACCCTATGGAAGGGATTTTCTACAACACAGGCCGACTGGAAGGTTTAGCAATGGAAGACTAGTAACCGATTTCGTTGGTAAAAACAAAGAACCTCTCTTTTACTTTTATTTACTGTGACTCTGAATGAATATATGATCAAAGAGAGTCAACTTTAGTGTCTTGTGATGCATTGCAGCATCATATTTGGGCCTGAAAGAAGAAATACCACCCTACTTGGACATTGAACTGAGCGAGGAAGATCTGATGACGGGCGTTAGTTTTGCCTCTGCTGGAACGGGTTATGACCCACTTACACCATCAATCAGTGTATCTTCTTTCCCCCCTCTCTCTCTCTCCTCTCATACACAGACACACACGCACAGTGCCATGGTCATTAGTCATTACTGGGACAAAATGATAATTGGAGTTCTCACTTTTTGACAAAATGTTATGGGTAATCATGCTCACCTGGTCCTCTGATGTCTTATGGGTGGGGCAAGAGTGGAGAGAGAAAAAAAATCTCATTATTGGCCAGCTTGTTTAAGAGAAAATCTACAAGGGAGCACCTGATCAGATGCCTTAATATACAAAGGCATTTTAGAACCTTTTTTGGGCTGCTAGCTCCCCTTCGCTCTGAACCCACAACTTGTGAAATCCAAACTGTTGAAATTAATTAACTACTGATCCCCTCCCCAACACACTTTGAAAGCCTTTAAAAGAAAAGACTTGGGCCTTTGTTAAATTGATTTGTAAGTAAATAGGACATTCAAAGCAAAGCATGTGAAATCAATCATTTATTTTACAAGTGATCAATTTGACAATGAGGCACAGGTCTTAATAGAGAGAAACTCAGCCTAGAGCCTAACTTAGAAAAGGGAGCATAGTTTAGAATGAATTTTCTTATTATGACCCTTACGGTAGTTTTATAGGCTTATTATAGGACTCCTCTAATTCCAGGCCTTTATGGATTTAGACATCACAGGCAGATTATATGAGGCCTGCAGACCTCAGAGAACTCACTCAATCCAACCGAATATCCGATTAAGTGCATTAGTAGGGTCCACATTTGAAATCCTACCTACTCAAAATTACTATTGTTTTAGCTATTATTTCATATTTTACTGTTATCTGGGTTAACCTAGCATTACATAGATTACTTATAAAAGTTGGTTATATCCCATACAAGAGAGACAGTTAATTATATATAGAGGCTTAGAATTTTTTTTTTAGAGGATTTTACCTGAAAATGAACCGTATTTTGCCGTTGTACAAAATAATAAAAATTATTTTCAATGCCCAAACGTAGTCTATTAGCCATGGTTTTCTGTTTTTTTTTTTTTTTTAAATATATAACTTTGGGACTAACGACGCTAGCGTTACTCAAGTTAAAATGAAGCGACGTCGCTTTTCGTATATCTTAGTTACCCTCATTTGCTTCCATTTTTTTAGTTTTATCCTTCCTTCTTCTCCCACACTGGTTGTGTATTTTATTATTAATGGCTTCAAATCAGTTGCATGAAGCACATGGCCGGTGGCATTTAATATTTCTTGCCAATAATCCATTTTGAGTTGAGTAGTATTGGAGTTTGTGATATGAATGGTTTGGGGTTTCAAATCCACTACGATGAAGTTGTTTGGGTTTTTTGTTTATGATCTTTAATGATCTCAAATCCTTGTTTGAATGGACTTTGACGGCTTAAATCCATTTATGTTTCTAATTAAAGGGCTTAAAATGTGTTTCGAGTTGGGATCAGTTTCTTTGTCTACATTGACAAGAAATTGCGAGTTCGAGTTTTCCACTGTTATTATAGGCAGAAAAACCGTCAATATAAGTTTTCCCCTGTTATTATAGGTGGAAAAGCTGTCAATACAAGTTTCGGGACAAGATATATATGGCGAAGAGAGACCTAGAGTCGCCCATACTTATTTTGGGCGACGCTATCATCCCTTTTAAAAAAAAAGGAAAACTTAGCAGGATGAACGACTTCGTGCAGCGGAAAATACTTTTCATTATTTCGTGCAACGGCCAAATACGGTTTCGGTAAAATCCTCTTTTTTTAAAGTTGTCCACGAACTTTTAGGGCACGTTTGGCAAACATCCATGGTAGGGAGGAATCATATTGCTCTAGATGATTCCTTTGTTCCAAGGGAATCAAGTCATCATCTATCAATATTGATCCAAGTTTGGCAAAAGGAGAGGAGTCTGATGAAGGATTAAAGATTTTGAAAGTTTATCATAATCCATAGAGGATCAACCCTAAGCTGCCATAATATGGTTATGTGGACTTTTTTAAAGGATTTGAACGGTTTGGATCATGCAAAGGAGGCCCACATAAATTTTTAAAAATATACTTTTTTGCAAATATCTCAACATCTAGGAAGGATCAACGGCTGAAAGTTGTTCTCATAGCCGTATTTGATCTCCTCTAAATTATTGACGGTTCAGATCATTATTTTGAGGCCCATAATGGTGAAAAAAGTGGAAAAAACGGACTGCCAAAATAATCTCGTTTTATGTACAGATCTATGGATCCAACGGTTTGGACATTTTCACAAATATCTGAGAATATAAGATGAATCAACGGCTGATTTTTGATAGATAAGCCGTTTTTTACATTCTAAACGTGATTACCAATTCAGATCATCAATAGAGGACCCATAAAAATAAAAAATCCAACCCAACCGGTAGTTCCAAAAATGACGCCATGCTCTCTGTAGCCCCGCAAATCCGACATTGTGTAGATTCCAGGAGTCCGATGGGGGCAGGTCCATTCCCCTTTATCTTCATTCCCATTGATGCAAAGAATCCATCCAACACTGTTTATATATGAACCAAACATGGATTTTCCATGATTGCATAGAAAATCGCCTGGGATTTCTCTCCATTGATGTTTACCAAACGTTCCCTAGTGAATTCAAAGGTCCATCGGACTCTCTGTTTGAAGAAGAAAAGCTGAATTCTGTGTAAGATTCTACATATCCACGCCAAAGTATGGCAGCAGCCAGTGGCCCCTTGTGACGTAAAATTCTCATTCTTTTCTGATTCTCACACTACATCAAAACTGCATATAGGGCCATCAATGTCCGGACCCTCTTGTTGTTTAGCTTTTCTTTTTTCCAAGGTATCATAGTGCCTATTCACATGCAGTGTCCTTTCCATGCTATATATGTTTAAAATCTTACATCAAAGCTCAGTGTAATTTTCTCTTTTTCCCGAATACACCCAGAAACCGTGCACAACCAGACACAAGAATCTGAATGTTGCAGTGTGCACAAGTTCCATGCCCATACAAAGAATTTTGGCAGCATGTAAAATAAAACCCGTGAATTGAATAGTGCAGTTGAGGAACTTGTGCAAGGAGGGCAGACCAAAGTGTCAGCACATGAGTGCTTACTTTAATGATTCAATTTTATTATTTTACTTCTTCACTTGACCATTGCCCGCACCACCCAAAAAAATTTTTTGGGTCCGTCATTGGTGTTAAGGATTTGAGTTTGTTGTTGATAATTCTTTTGTATGAAATCCGAACAAATAGGATGTAAGGGGTTTGCTTTTAAAATTTTTTTATTTATCATGTTAGCCTTTTTCTTAACCCATAGAAAATAATTGCAGAAGGTGATTCCCATTCCCAACCAGCTGGACTACTTTGGAGAGTACTTGAAGACGCTCCAGCTGAGGATAGGAAAGAAAGGAGCCCAAGATCTCATCAGACGAGCAGCAGTAGTCATAAGTGCTGGAACCAATGATTTCCTCGTCAATTACTTTGCTCTCCCCTTTCAAAAACAGAAATACACAGTCGAACAATACCAACATTTTTTGCTAGTAAAACTTGCAGACTTCTTACAGGTTCGCTTCTCCTCTTGGATTGTCTTCTTTAGCATCACTACTACATTCTCTGTTACTGAATCGATGGTAGAAGTTTGTTTTAGTGCCATATGCATTTTCGTTCTTAATTTTGAGCCATTAGAGTTTAATAAGATTAGCTCTTCATTAGATGGGTATTAAGATAGACCGGTAAGGAATAGTCCGGGGAGTGATCTCTCACACGCTTCCCATGGGTGTAAGGAGTGGAACCCACAATGAAGCCGACCTAACGAAGCCGACCTAATAAAAATCTGAGCCGCTGGATGTCAACAAATTTTCCTTTGAATACAAGTTGGTCTCTCTCTAAGATTAACATCGATAACGTGATTAATAAATCAAATTAATCATATATAAGGTTATGTTAATTATGTAATCAATGATATGATCCATCATACGATGGGAACAACTCATTTGGAGTAAAAAAAAAATCATTTTGAAATAAAATGTGAAAAGAATCTCATAAACAGGGCTGGGGTGAGTATTAAAAAAAAATATTCGCCTTCTGATGGCAGTAAATACAACTATGCGAGCCACTTTTCAGTTTTTGTTTTTTAAAAAAAAGGCCACTGTACAAGCTGTTTATAAGGAAAGTATTTCATCAAATCCGAGGGGAGAAAAGAGAGAATTAATCAATTACCGGCTTGCATGGGAGTTCTCATTTGAATCCAAACTGACCATCTATTTATTTGATCTAAACCATTCATACAATTGACCAAAAGATGAATATCTACACAACTAATTAAATTTCACTAAAGTAATAGTAGTATATTTTACACATTTGGGTCAATCACTATGTAAAAGAAGGGACTACGATCAATATTTAGTCTCGTTTTCCACAAAGTTTCTCTTCTAGTGTCCATGTATTAGAGTTTGCATGCAAACGTCAGCTTAGGATCAGGCCTAAAGAAAAATCCAATAATGGTGAGATCTTTTTAATGTTCTGTCATAGAAGTTAGATCTTATTTAATCTATGGGGGGAATAATTAAACCTGCTCCTTTTTATAAACCCTTTACATATAGGCGTAGCTACCCAAATATCACTTCAATTATAGAGTGAGAGTGGTGTACACTTTTGAATTAATTATGGGATAAAAAAAACTTAACTAAATCTCATACATGATGATGAACACAACAATTAATATTAGTTTATTATTTGCAATTGAATTTTGATCAAGTCTTGTATGAGGTAGGTGTGAAATGAGTATGTTTAATCCCACTAACATGAATGCTGAAAAAGATTAATTAAGTTTTAGCTTTTAATCAGACAGCATGCCAATGAAAAAGTGGGATCATATTTCTTTGACAATATGCGGGCTCAGGCACTAACCCCAGTTTGGCCCCATTGGTATAATAAGTCATATGAAAATGGTTTCATTTCAACACTATTTTCGCAGCTCATTTACATATGTGACGTAAATGATTACAAAGTACATGACATTTGCATATGTAAATGAGCGCAAATTAAGGTGTTATGATGTGCTGATTTTCATTCTACTGTATCAATTGATTTAAGTTTTTTTTTTTTTTTTACCAAAGAAGAAAGATTAAAAGAAAAGAAAATTCCAATTCACCATTTTCTTCATTCTTTATGGTTTCTAAAATTCATAAAATAAAACAATTGTAACAGGAGGTGCAAAATCTAGGGTTTCGGAAGATTGTGGTGGTGGGGCTTCCTCCAATCGGTTGTCTGCCCATTGTTATAACACTCAATTCACATAACGGATTTCAGATTCAGAAACGTGGTTGCATTGACACATACAATACCGTAGCAAGTGATTACAACTACAAGCTGAGAAGCATGCTAGCTACCTTGCAAATGAGTGCTCGAAATGGGGTCAGGATTGCATATGCTGACATCTATCAGCCCATGCTAGACATGGTCCAACGACCCGACAAATTTGGTAAGTGACTCTTTCTCTGGCAAAGGCCTTGACCAAGGTTGGGAAGCTCGGTGAGTTGACTCTTGAGCCTTTTAAGTTATCTTGTTTTGATAAAAAACCAAGTCGAATATAGGATAAACATGGCTGAGTCAAATATAAGTTTTTTTTTTGGTAAAATAATGTGGAAAATTCTATTTGCACTAGGGAAATAATTGAGCACGCCCACTTTTTTTTTAAATTATTACCAAAATACCCATGTGTGAAATGATGAAAATACC
This sequence comes from Litsea cubeba, assembly GCA_012931725.1. NCBI lineage: Eukaryota > Viridiplantae > Streptophyta > Magnoliopsida > Laurales > Lauraceae > Litsea > Litsea cubeba. Next base: position 1,490,920 of record CM022947.1, on the reverse strand, counting down.
CATGCGCTTCATCTTCTTTGCAAGTGCATGGGTGTGAAACCCTATGCATATCTCATGTATACGGCTGTGAAATGCCTATGCAAGAGATTTCACAGCAATACACATCTTTATATGCACGGCTTTGAAACTCCCTACACCCTACCAGTGATGGGGCGGCCGTCGGGGTTTGGCTGCAGCAGGTGGGAGGGGAAGAGAAGAGGAGAAGAAATGAGAGCTTGCCAGTGATGGTGGGGCAGAGAGGGGAGCTCGCCTGTGATGGGACGGCCGTCAGGGTTCGGTCGTATCGGGTGGGATGGGAAGAGAAGAGGAGAAGGAGGAGAAAAGATGAAAAAGGGGTGTTTTGGATATAATTGGGTGTGGGATTAGTAAAAATGGCCTTTTTTTTTTATTTTTCTTGGTGTGGTGAGCTCAGCAAGTAGCTAGGTGTGCTCCACAAGACATGAGTGCAAATAGAATTTTTTAAATAATATAAATAATTAATACTTGAGGTTTCTAGACAGTCAAGTCCAAGTCGCAAGTTTTTCCACCTTGGCCTAGACACCTCACCTTAGGTGCACCATAGGGTTGGCATTTTCGGCTTAAAAGCAGTTGGTTTCATGTGAGGTCACGAGTAAAGATGAGAACTGAAGATCTTTCAGGATTGCATATACACTTTTCCTCTAGAGACTACAGGCAATGCATGTGAAAAGCTAAAACAAATAAAGTTTGGTCTGGGCAGTGAATAGTGATATACTATGATTCCTTACTTACAATTTACAACGTTTCTTTTGGGAGCATCTTAAATGTCCATATTCTAAATCTTCCAGTTCCAGCCCGTGACTAGAGGACTCTTGACCATTATTTTTATTTACCCCATTTGATTATCAGTAATGGCTCGTTCATCTTATGTTGGGATGATGGCCCATTCATTCAGAAGCCATCTGAAGAGTACATACCATTTTCCCAACTCTAGCTCCATCCAAATGTGACTTGGACCAGAGTAATATCCACCATTGGATGGAGAAAGTGATTAATTCCCATTGGGTTTTGACGGCTTATAGACCAGTGTGAACTTCTTGAGTTTAGTGAAGTCGTTGGGTAAGATTGGAAATCGAGGTCATTGGAAAACACCTAGAATGAGTCACTTTTGTAACTTAGGTGCTTCTTTGTCTCAGTAAATTTGTAAAATTCGATGAGGAGGTGGAGACGGAGGAATCATTAGAATAGATGATTTTTTTATAGGTTTAATTGGAGGATTTGAAAAATCCTTTCTCACTTTTGCTCCATTCACTCAAACCTGGGTTTTTCTTTGAATCAAGGAAAACTAGAGACAATTCCTCTCGACGACATTACCCAAACATACCCTTAGGCCCTGTTCTTTTTTTAGAATTCCTGACAGGAATTCCGGTTGTCTGAAAATTACAGAATTCTTGTCGGGAATTCAGTGTTTCTTGGCAAGAATTCATAGAATTCCGAAATTCCAGTATTTACAAATGCCAAAAAAAAAGCATTTTCAAATCCCACCTCTCCATCTGGATTTCCAAAAACCCACAATTGCAGGAATTCCGGCTGACCTCTCTCCTGTACTCAACGGTCATGACGGATATAGTGGGGCGACTTGGACTGTGGGCCACCTTTGGAAATCCGGACCCCACATCTGATAGTGGACCCAGGGGCGAACCTGATGGTGGTGGACCCATGGGGATTGGGTCCCATCTGACCCCACATCTTAGGATTTCACAGTACTGGGCGTCATTCACAAAGGGATTTGCTTATATGAACATCAGGTTGTGGGCCCAGTAGGATCACTTGATGCCAAATCAGGACCTTAAGATCTGTTGTGGGGCCTTAGGCGACCTGGATGATGAGGGTTGATCGTGGGCCCTTGATCAGTGGGGCCCACGAATTCTCTATTTTCCTAACCCCAGGCGAGAAGCATCCGTTTGTTACAGAACCTTGTTCTGTAATGAAAAGAAGAGAGGAAAGAGATGAGTGAGTGTATGGTGGTCTGAGGGTGCATGGGAATAAGAGAGGAAAAGTAGGAAGTTGAATGGAGATGCCACGTGGTGCATTAGTAGAGAGGAGGGTGATGGCTGGGACCATTTGTTTTGGATTTATTTTAATCATGGATACAATATATTATTAGTGGATTAACTACCTGACCCCATTAGTTCATAAAAAATGCCAATTTTGTTTGTTCTTATCTAATTATGTGATTTTATTTTGTTTGGCTCATGGACATGTGATTAGTTTTTACATGGTTGTTGTTTTTAATTTTTAATTTTTAATTTTTTGCTGCTTGAATTGTGAAATTGGTATATAAACAGTACATACAGGAGTAAAATTCCAGTCAAAAATCCTATAGTTATGAAACAGATAATTCAAAAAATCCAGGAACTCATGAATTTTCAGACAGGAATTCAGACATAAAAAAAAAAGAAAGGAATTCAGAAATAACAGAATTCAGTAGCATTTCAGAATTCCAGCATTTGCAAATTCCAGACAGCCACCAGACACTCCAAGAATTCTAGAAAAGAAACGGACCCTTAAATTTTGTTGCTCTTCAAGGGAGAAGAAATTTGCAATATAAAAAAAGGTAAAATGCATGAGAGTAATTAATTACATAAGGCCGATCACATGTTCAGGTGAAGTAAATGTGAAACCAAATCTATAAAAGGGTAGTCCGAAACATCCAAAGTGTACAAGTAGTGGCCCATCCTTTTTACCTATATATATAGCATGTTTGAGATGTTTCTGAAAGAAAGCAGCATTAATTGTTGGATTGATTCCAGTTCAATTCAATGCATGCAGGGGGGAATTGAATTTATTGTTTGAAGCCATGTTATGTGAGCTCCATGGTATAAAAAAAACTTGATTTCATTGGGCTTGATTACCAACATAACTACACCGTAGCTCTTGAAAATCGTGCAAATGGTGATTATTGCAATGAACCATGACATACATAGGTAAATCAGGGTGGATTCAATCTTTTGAACTATTTGAATTATAACGAAGTGGACAATACATGTAAACATTTGATTCAGCCTTAGTTGATTGCGCATCATTTGCATGTTTCTTTAGGCAAGTTAGGTATCAAACCCAACCCAAGTTTCAAGTGGGTAGCAAAATTTAAACCCAACCACTCTAAAGCTAAAACAAGCTCAACCCAAATTTCAATTTTGGTCATGTTGAGGCAAGCATGTTAAGGTTTAGCCTCACCCAAGTTGCAAACAGCATGTAAACTAATTCATTTCATTCTAATTTTTTGACAGGTTTTGAGGAGTCAACGAACGGGTGCTGTGGAACAGGGCTATTTGAAGCATCCTTCTTGTGCAATCCTAAATCTCTTGCTTGCCCGGATGCATCCAAGTTCGTTTTCTTCGACTCCATCCATCCTACAGAGAAAACATACTACTATGTCTTCAAGTCCCTTCGCAAAACCATTGATGACTTACTGAAGGACTAGACATGTCTTCATTTTTAACCCTTGTATACGGAAATACATGTCTAGCAACACCTCCAAAATCAATCAATCAATTTTCTCCCTCCCTCTCATATTCGAGAACAGCAAACCCATGTACACCTCTCTTAAATGCAATAAGTTCAAATTTGGCACTTACACTAATTTTGTGGGTCCCAACTGATCATTAAAAATTAGACCTCCAAGCAATAACTAATATTTTGACAACTTTTTTATTTTGTTTTTGTTTTCGTACCCAACAAAGGGACAGGGACTAAGAGAGCCCACACCATTGGTAGGAGAGCCTGACATTTGGCAAAAAAAAGCCCCACACACATGAAAAGAGTGACATACGGAGGGAAATCATGCATGGCGTGGTAAGATGTAGGGCTGCCAATCATCTGAGCAATTCCTTATTTTCAATATTGGGACAACTTGAGGCCACCAAAATGATATTCCTTTTGATGGGATTGCTCTTGATGGAGACATTTAAAACCTATAACAACGCCCATGCACTCCTGATGATTGTTATACTTTGAGATGGGCTACACGGGTTGAATTATTGAAACTATCACATTCATGGGTTCTTTTTTATTTTTTTATTTGGGAGTGAGGATGGTTGGGCAAGGATCTGCAAGGTCACTAAATGACTTATGTTAGAAGATGGAAATCATTAATCATAAGAGGTGCATTTCTGAGCTTTGAAGTTGTCCTGTTCCTAGCCATTAGATAATGTAGGAGGAGTGCCAAATTTTACATGATCAATTAGAGGGCTTATCCAAATCTAGTGTTAAATTAGAGCTCGTGCTAGATCACGGTGGGTTATGAGTGTGATGAGCCTAGACCAATCATATGGATAGACTAGGGCTGCACAAAATATCCAATATCACCGTAAAACCGGACCGAACCAGGCGGTTCAGATCAGTTTATAGTAGATTGGTTCGGTTAACGGTTTGAAAATCTTAAAAACCGCTTACATCGGTCGGTTATCGGATTGAGTCCACGGTTAACCGCTTAAACTGAACCGACCGTATACAATAACTTAAGTATTGATTTTTTACTATTTTAGCCTTAGGGTTTCATTTTTGTGCGCTTGTATTTAGTCCAAACTCTCTTTGTGGAGTAGAATTATTTTTTATATGGGTTGCTAGAATATTAGATTTTTATGTTTGTACTAAATATTGGAATAAATGCAAAGGACGGGGTATCATTATTTTGAAATTTTCAATTATTTTCAAAAAAATAAAATAAAAAATAACGGTTTAACTGACCGAACCGAACCGAACCGTTCAGTTTGGTTCGGTTAGGTTTAAGCCCTCTCCATCAGTCAGATCGGATCGGTTAATTAAAAAATCGATAGTTTCGGTTTGGTTATTGATTTTAGTGTTAAACCGATCCGAACCGCCCATGTGCAACCCTAGGATAGACTATGCTTCACAAGGTCCAATGTCTCTGAAAATTTGTGTGTAAGCCAAGAATTTTTCCCAGGGACTCTCACATGGCACTTGTGCAGGCCTTTCGGTCCTTGTCGCTCAAGTGTGTTCGAGAGGGCAAAAGAATGGGGCATTTGGTCAGAAATCTCTCAACTTTGGTTTTTATTGCAAACGGTCCATGTGTTTTTTTCGTAGAACCAAAGGTCCCTTTTTAAATTTTAAACAGTTAAAAAGTCTATAGTGCCCCTCTTAATATACTCTGTGCAGTATACACAAAAAGAAAAACTGATTTCGATAAGAGTTTCATTTGGAGAAAGAAAAAAGGAGAAAATTCGTCAATTTCGTAAAGATTATTTGACTGTACAAATCAAGGATTACGATAGATAAGAGAAAGAAAATAAGAAAAACTGATTCAAAAAAGGATAAATCATCCAGCAAATCTGCACGTAGGACAGGCAAAACTCAAATCAATTTATCCAAAAAGGAAAAATCATCCAGAGGCACGAGGGACTGGGCAAAACTTAGATAATTTTTTTCGAACTCGGATAAATTTGTTCCAAACTCGGATAAACTTGGTCCAAGTTCGGATAAATTTATTTCAAACTCAAAAAAATTTGATCCAAACTCAGATAAATTTGTTCGAAACTCAAAAAAATTGTTTAAAACTAAGATAAATTTATCTGAGTTTTTACAAAAATGTTTGAGTTTTTTGTCCAGTTTATCAAAGTTTTTGAGAAATTTATCTGAGTTCTTGGCAAATTATTTGAGTTTCTTAGAAACTCTGATAAATTTTCTAAACTTAGATAAACTTTTTAGAAGAAGAAACCTGCTGCTATGTGATAGGCTTCTGCTAACGGGTCAGAACAAAACAACCCAGAAAACGAAACAGTAAAATCTCCTTCCAAACTACTTATTTTCCAAAAGCCCTAAAAAAATTTGAGACAAACTTATGCGAAACGGAAAAGGGAAAGAAAAGGCAAAGACAACAACGGAAAAGGGAAAGAAAAGGCCGTCGCTATCGTGGATGGTGTAGTTGGAGATGGCCAACTTCGATCTATAGAACTCTTTTGTGAAATCCCTCGTTCATATAGAAGAAGACGGAAGAGGTTCAGGGGTATAACAGAGAATGAGAGAAAAAGGGGTAAATTCAAAGTTTTATGCTCAAACCATTGAAATGGGGCAAATTCATCATAAAAATATATGACGTGATATAGTAGGGACCTCTTACCAAAATATCTCCAGCTGTATGGACTTTAGACATTAGAGAAAAAAATATTAGACTGGAAGCCTTTGGGACTTGTAGCTAATTTACTCTAAAAGAAATGAGTGACCAAATGTATAGAGGGTAAGAAGTTGTTAACTTTCTAAATCAAACGTGGTCCTCTACCCACTTGCCACCCATATTCCTTCTTTCACTCTTTGGCATCTTTCTTTTGTAATATAATCGAGAAAAAGACCAACTACAATAAAGAAGACAGAAAAATCAATCACATCATGTCAAGAGATGGGCTCAACCTAGGGCTGTACAGAACCGGACCGCAGACCGGACCGGACCACAAAACCGGACCGGACAGGACCGGATTTGTGGTCTTAGCGGCCCAAATCCGGTCCGGTCCGGACCGGACCGGTCCGCATTTCTTAAAATAATAAATTTTTTTTTCATATAGATGAGCCCATGAGGCATGAGCCCAACACCCATTTGTAAAACTCATCATTCATTCATTTGACATTTGCCCACTTTTTAGATGTGAGGTGAAAATGAAAAAAAAAATGAAAACCGGTCCGGACCACTTTAAGTGGTCCAACCGGACCGGTTTGGACCGGTCCGGTCCTTCATTTTAGGCTGGACCGGAAATCCGGTCCGAAAATCGGACCAGAAATCCAGGTGATCACCCCTAGCTCAACCAACCAGTCTAGGTACAATTTCACATCACAATTAAAGGACTAAGAAAATTTGGTCTTCCGTGTTGATGTTAAGAGTATCCAAACCCTACATTTACTTTGAGTGACACTCGTCACTGGTATTTGGTTCGCTGTAATGAAGGTGGGAATAGAATGGTTATTCCAACAGAATGGTCATTACAGCGTTTGGTTCCAAAAAAATTAGCGCGATGACCATTACCTTCGCAATCTCATTCCCTTATATAGAGGAATGACCATTCCATTGGGGGATGAGAATGTATGGCCATTCCATTCTTTTTTACTTTTCGTTGAGACCAAAATACCATTTTTTCACATCTACCACTATTATAAAAGAGAAGAACTTGTATGGGCCCCACCTATATAATAATAATATAATCTATACACCACCACCATCATCATCATTATTATTATTATTATTGTAAGATTATAAAAGAGAAGAACTTGTGTGGGCCCCACCTGTATAATAATAATATAATCTATACATAATTATTATTATAATAATAAGATTATAAAGAAGAAGAACTTGTGTGGGCCCCACCTATGTAATAATAATATAATCTAGACATTATTATTATTATTATTATTATAAGATTATAAATGAGAAGAACTTGTGTGGGCCCCACCTATATAATAATAATGTAATCTATATATTATTATTATTATTATAATAAGATTATAAAAGAAAAGAACTTGTGTGGGCTCCACCTATATAATAATAATATAATCTATACATTATTATTATTATTATTATAATAATAAGATTATAAAGGAGAAAAACTTGTGTGGACCTCATATATATAATAATAATATAATCTGTACATTATTATTATTATTATTATTATAAGATTATAAAGGAGAAGAACTTGTGTGGGCCCTACCTATATAATAATAATATAATCTATACATTATTATTACTCTTCTAAAAAAGAATAACTTATTTGGGCCCCACCTATAGAATAATAATATAATCCATACATCATCTAACAAGGGTATTTTGGTCATATTTATATAAAATTTATTCCATTATGGGCATCATTCCCACGTACCAAACTCAGGAACAGGAATCATTGGGTTGATTCCTCCAGCATACCAAACGTTGGAATGGTAATGACTATTCATGCCTCATTCCATTCTAGACTCATTCCGATCTCCATTCCATTCCCGCCTACAACCATTCCAGCGAACCAAACGCTACCCTAATTTCTTATATAACTACAATACACCATAACCATTAACCACTTAACAAAGAGGAGCGAGAGTTGCAATGCTGTAGAAGTTCTTTGTGTTGTCCCCTGACTTGTGTCCTTTCAACCCTTTGAATTAGAGTCTAGAACCCCGCAATCAGGTAAAAGATGCGGAAAACTCCAACATAGTTATAATCCTGATTAATAAAGATGAATCTCTTCCTTTTCGAAATAATATTCGCAGATTTCAATTTGATAGGAGTGGGTCCTACATTCCAATTAACCACATGATGGAAGTGTGATTAATGTCACACCAATGCTTGGTCACATTTTCAATCATGTGTTCAATCTTGCAGTGGAGTCTATTCATATGTAAGTGAAATCTATGTGGGCCCATGATGAAGTTCTGGCATTTGCAACGGGCAAGTAGGTTTTTTTTTTTTTTCAATACTCTCATCCCTTGATTCTTCAAAATATTTTTTTTGTAAAAAAGTTATTCTTCAAAATATTTTATAACCGTCTATGTCAAACACGATTTTTATAGGTTATTATTAATTATTATTCTAGTCTTATACCTTAAATATATTGCCCTATATATTTTAATGTAAAAAAAACAAGTGCTCTATTTTTTCAATGGCATCGAATAAAATTTTAAAGTCGATCAGAGCAAACTTTCATATCATAGTTATTAAAAGGCTTAGGTGCTACACGTTTTGTGGGAAAAAAAATATATACAACCAGAGTCCGCTGTGTCACTGTCACGCACGTTAAAAATCATATTCCTTTCAATGGTTGGATCCTTGGGATTTGAGAATAAAATTAAGGAATTTTTATGAAAAAATTAATTTTAAATCTTAATTAAATAGTTATACAAAGAAAATTTATAAAATGACGAGATAGTTGTTCGTACGTATTTTTGAAGAAAATCACCCTAGTTGACAATATCATCAAATTAGTTGACGAAGTCGTCAATTGGTTGATGTTATTATCAACCTTCATTGCAAAAAAACGATATTATGCATCCTCTTTGACTCTTTCTCTAACTAGTGATGAAAATGTTATTAAAATTATTGTATTTTATGTCCTAGTAGTCTTCTTTAAGTAGTTATGGCAATCTTGCTTAGTTGTGTACTTTGTTTATATACATTTGTTGCCTCCCTTTATATGAGTTTTGAGAATTCGAGTTTGGAGTGTAAGGTGTTTGGTGAGATGCCTAAATGAAGATTTTCTCTCAACTTGGCAACGGCTTCGAGTGTGACTTGAAGGGATGAATTTGGGCATGCTTTTGTGAACATTTAGAGTCTAAAGCCATTTATTTGGGGGAAATTTCATAAGTTTAGATATCCATGAACAAAATGTAGGGAGCCATATTGGGGGCAATCTTTGAATAGTGAATGTAAGGTTTTTTTCCTAAGTATTGTATTGTTTGTGTAGAATTTTAAATACAGATAATGTTTTTTGTTTTGTTAATCCGGAATCTTTGAACCAGCTTTAAGAATAAGTTTGACATAACACTGGATGAATGGAACACACTTCTATATGATTTGTAAAAGACTTGTTAAATCCTTTTTCTTTGATGTATTTATCACATCCTTTTGGTTTTTTTTTCATTTATTTGAAATGGATATTAATCTTCCGCCAAATCTGAGCAGTACCCTCTCTAAACGTAAGACAATCAAGTATGAAAACAATCGAAAAATAAGAAGAAAAGTCCAAGAAAAAGGAAAAAAAAGTTGCAGAAGGTTGACGATATCGTCAACTGAATTGATGATATCGTCAACTTGGGTAATTATGTCCAAAAAACATGTACGAACAACTATTTCGTCATTTTATGATTTTTCTTCATAAAATCAGTAAATTATGATTTAAGCTTAATTTTTTCGTAAAAATCTCTAAAATTAGTACACTCAAAAGTAATGCCAACTTTATTAGAGTGGTATTTGGGGGCATCACACTAGGAGTGACATTATGTCAAGAGGTGTGGATATTCAATAGGTGAGCTCCATCATAGATTTTTTTCTTTGTTAAATAAGGGTGCTTATGGGCCAACCAACCCGGGACCTGGTCCGGCCCGGTCCGATTTGGATCGGGCTTCTATATAGAATCCGAGCCTATTTAGTAATCGGGATGGGCTTGCATAAGCGACAGAAAGCCCAAGGTCAGGCCCAATGTGGTCCAACTAAGTAATTTACCGTAATTTATCAAAACAATTGGTAGAAAGCCTAGTTAGGCCTAGCTTGGCCCGACCCAATTTATAAAATGGGTGGGTTTGGGCCTAATTGTTATAGCCTATGCCAGGTTTGGACAAGGCCTAGGCCTATGTTTCTAAAGTCAAGCTGGGCCTAAATATACCCCAACCTATCCCATAAACACCCCTACTCTTGATTATAGGAAGTGTGAGCATGGTTTAAAATCTCGGTCTTGGTCGCGGTATCGGCTGGGCCAAAAAAACCGATATGATATCGGTATCGTCGCGGATATCGGTCCGTCGCGATCATTGCGGTGTGAAATTTTTTTAATCTAAAAAAAATTAAAAAAAATATCCAAAAAACCCATAATATAGAAAATGCTAGAAAACAATATTTTTTTCCATTAGTAACAACAATAAATTAAAATTTCTGTCACCTTAAGTTATGAGTCATGTCTATGTCGCTATTCGCTTTCTTCTCTAGTATTTCATATAATGCAACCATTATTAATGCTCATGATCAATTTATTAGTGTAAAATATAAGAAAATAAATATAACATATCAATCATCATTTAATACTAACTCAATCATCAAATAAGTTGTGAAATTCATGACTATGCAGATAACATATTAAAATTTGAAACATGATAGTGAAATAGATAAATCATAAAGCACTTGGGCATCAAAAGGTTCATGGTTTACCTGAAATTAGAGGGGACTAGAGAGTAAAAACTAGAGAGAGATTGATGAGTATGAGTGTATGACAGATTAACAGCCTAATACCAAGCGGAGTGTCACCCAGGCTCAATTTTATCATCATCATCATTTCTTCTGTATTGGTTAAAAAGATATGCTCCGTACTGTTGCGCAGTACAACCATACCCATGGCCATGACCATATTCAAATTGTTCTTAATAAGATGATGAACTATCTTGATCCCCTATAGATTGTTCTTGGTAATTGTGCAGAAATGGCATGAAATAGCCATGAGGGGCATATAAAGGTCGTTGGGGATCATGTGGTGGTGGGGGAAGCCTCCCTTGCTCAATTAATATCTGTTCAATAGGCATTATCGGTGTTGGTGAAGGGGGTACTCAATTAGGGTCATATGAATAATTCATATGCTGTCCATACATGGCACCTTGTTGGCCAACATAACCCCCATGATGACCATGAGTACCTTCCCCCACTCCATGTCTGTCCAATATGTCTGACATAGCCACGGCGAGGATCTAACTCGGTAGCTGCAGGAAAATGCTCTTCTCATAAGTGACAGGTTCATCATCTCTATAATGACCCTCGTCCCTAGGGAGAGTCAGGTGGAATTCCTGCTGATGATGAAGAAGTAGAAATACTTGACTCACTCTCCTCATCCACGTCCTGTCCCCTTGGCTCACTTGTATCAGGCGCGCGCCCCTGTTGCATTGTTAAGTTTATTTCTTCCAACCTTTTTGAGGCCCTTACTGGCTCAGGCCTATCCCCAGTCAAGTCCTCCATCAACCCCCCTAACTCTAGGTCTTTGTCTCACACCAGTTCTTCTTGTTCCTCCAGCCATTGACCTAACACAATATCCTCTTCTGAAAAGATCTAGTCCAAATTAATTGGACAAAAATAATCCCGGTGATCCTCAAACTATCTTCTCCTTCTAGTTCTACTCTGGAGCTTGAGGTTGTAGTGGATGTAGACCAATTTATTTAGCTTCAGCATTGTTAATCAATTTCTTGGTCTTGTGTGGATAAAGGAGAAGGTGCTCCAGTTTCTTTCACAATCGGAAGACGATATTGTTTGACTTAGGACTTTAATAGTAATCATCCTTAGTGCAGGAGCACTCTCTCCATAATTCAACCACCATTCAGCTGGAAAAAAATAAAAATGATATTAGAGTCAATAAAATAATAATAAGTCATTGAATAATATAGAAATGACATTACAAATTTACAATCAATACCGGGATTGGCCTGTGTGATAGCTCTCCGTGCAGTCGTCATTCCAAAGCTTCCAGCACGTACATTGTATATATCAATCTGAAGACATTAACAAATTAAAATAAATTGGAGAAATTACAATGTTATACTTTTTCCCTTAATTAGCCTACCTGATTAGTAGCCCAAATTGCTTCATCTGTATTCGCTGCCAGTCTTTCAATTATATTTTTTAATCCCATATGGATTTCATCAGATATTCGTCCATCCGAAAATTGCGGATTAAAAAAGTATCCTGTAAAAGTACTAATGAATTTTAGTCAATGATAAATTAATATAGTAAGGCCAAATTGAATACAACAATTCAAATATTAAAGGAAATAGCCTTCACTTACCAGCAATGTATAAATCATGTTTCAATTGTCGTCCTCATCGATCGTCAATGATCTTCTAATACTTTTTATAATGTCTACAATATGCTTGAATGGTCAGCTTTGATCTCTCCATGGCCTCATGCAAGAAGCTCATTGTTGGCTTATCATCGCCGTCAACCAATCGAAGAACATTTATTAGGAGATTAAAAGCATTAAAAAAACCCTTCACATGAGGCCAAAACTTGTTGGACTCAATTGTTTTACATGCTTCTATTATAATGGGACTTGACCTCTTTCCCCATTTTGAATTCATGAACTCTTGTGATTTAATTTTATTAATTGCAGAAGTCCTTCTTTATACTTGTAAATACTTTTGATGGCAATAAAGTGGGTGGCAAGTTTAGTGATGTCAGGCCGCAGTAGTTCATGGTTGTTTGTATGTGTTTTCATCATGGAAATAAGTCTATATGATTGATAAAAAAATTGGTGATCTGCTTTATCTTACCAATCACTTGCTTCATGATTTTTCCTTTTGCGATATCTTCAAGCATTAAATCCAGGCAATGTGCTGCACATGGAGACCATAAAATCCTTGGCCTTTGTTTCATAAGCATCATTCCTGCAGCATCGTCGGTAACCACTTGAACTATACAGTATGCCCCAATTTCTTCAATCACCTCATTCAATAATCTATTAATATATTTTGCATATTGGATGTAATCAGTCGCATCAACTGATTTGATAAACACCGTGCCCACAGACGAGTAGACTAAAAAATTTAAGAGATGACGATGTGTGATGGTCATCCACCCATCGCACATTAGTGTGCAACCTCTTTCCTTCCATGCCCATTTAAGAGTTTCCGCCCAAGCCTGCAACTCATCATACTCTTTCTCAACACAAACATGCTCAATCTCATATGGGGTGGGTGCCTTTATACCTGGACCATGTTTTACAGCTGCATCTAACATGGTGGTGAAATAAGGAGAAGATGCCTTGTTGGGTGGAATGCTTCCATAAAAAAAAATTCCAGTAGCTCTCATTAGATTATCTCTTGCTTTACCAAACTTGCCATTTAGTGATTTAGGATGCCTGGCAGCTTTGATGTTAGTTTTCTAAATGCAAATGGGTCAGTTGGCCCCACCATATTTGGCCTACGAGGTGCCTGTGTAGGAGGTCTTTCAACCTCCTCAATGTATGGATCTTGACGGGGTTGTTTATGACTAAATGCCCGACGCAAACTCGCTCCCCTCGATCCAGATGAACCACCCTGTTCATATTGGCTACCTCTAGCTGCTGCTTCATATTGTATTCTTCTTATCTCTTCCTCCTCCTGAAGTTACCTTACACTTTCTCTCATAGCCCTTGTCATTTTCAGGTCTTCATCGTTGATGATGCCTAAATTAGTTTCGGACACCACCGGTCAAGTAATAAATGATGATGAATGCAGTAATTAAAGAGGAGAGAGAGATAGATTATATTGGTTCGGTCAGTGTGACCTACGTCCACTTCAAAAGGGCAGAGGTCGCTGGATGTTTTATATCTCGAGTGTGTAGAGATTACAAGCTAGGAGGATAAAAGAGGAGTGTAAAAAGGAAAATATTTCTTGCCCTCCAAGTGCTGGTGTGGCTCTTCTATTTATAGTCTTCCCCTAACAAATGGGGATGACTTTACAACAACGTTCGCTCTACTTTGATGGAGTCTTTGAACTACCCTCGATGGACGAGGCATGTGAGATATTCTCCGCAGTTGGTAAAAGCGGGTTAACGACTCTTTCCGAAGCGACGTGAGTTGCCTTGACGTGGCCAGGCTTCGTAGATTAGGGCTCAGACCTCAACGGACTATTTAGGCCCTGGCTCGTCATGGACTGGGTCACTTGGGCCTGACTCACCATTACAGACTGGGTCACTTGGACCTGACTCATCATTACAGATTGGGTCACTTGGACCTGACTCATCAATCGTCATCATCAGAGGAACCAAATACATCTTCTCTGCATGCTTCAAGTTCCTCAGTTCTTCTTCTTTCTTCTACTACTTTTTTTTGTACAGTTGCCTTAAGGAGCCCTGCATTTCAGCTCTCACATTTGGTGGCACTTTCGGACATTTTATCACCTGTCCTGATACATGTGCCAAATGTTGCTTCAATTGGGTAATCCCTCCATTAAGAACATTTCCACAATAATTACATTTTACTTTTCTTTTACTTCCTACTGCTTCACCGTGGCTTCATGCCGGATCTATGTCACGCACCATTGTTCCTGTAAAATAAGAAATTCATACAATAGTAATACTCTAACAACAATTATAGATTTAATAAAATCATTTTCAAAGTCCTAAGCCTTTGGTAGTTAAAGTATCATAAATATTAAATACACTTGAACAATTAATTTTAGAAAAAATAAAGATTTAATAAAATCATTTTCAAAATCGTAAATATATAGATTTAGCATAAAAGTATGTAGATCAATCATTTACACACCATACAATGATCATGAATCATTAAAAGAACATATTTATGATGAAATCCCCAAAAAATGATATATTATAATTTAAATATTAGAAAATCCAAAAATAAAATAATTAAAATAAAAATCTAACTCATGTTTATGACTATGAGTAGATGTAGATCTATCATCTACACACTATTAATAAGCCTTTGGTATCATAAATACTCTAACAATTAACAATAATTATTTTTAGAAAAAATAAAGATTTAATAAAATTATTTTCAAAATCCTAAATATATAGATCTAGCATAAAAGTATGTAGATCAATCATTTACACACCATACAATGATTATGAGTCATTAAAAGAACATATTTGTGATGAAACTTAAAAAAAATGATATATTTTTATTCAAGTATTAAAAAATCCGAAAATAAAAAAATTGAAAAAAAAATTCAAAATCATGTGTATGAGTAGATCTAGCATGAAAGTATGTAGATCTTACTTAGTTCTAAGTGAAGAACACAACACAAGTGACATTCTCATGATTTCCATGCTTCATCTAAAAATAAAAAAGAAAAAACACATAAATACATAATAAAATATTTTAAGTTGATTTTCTTACCTTAAATAATATTTTCTTGAAGAAAATATGCAAGAGGGATGTGTGAATGTGTTGCTGCTGCTCTAAGGAGTATGAAGATGAGAGGAGAGGGGAAGAAGATGAAGATGAGAAAAAAAAAGGATTTTGGGCTTTTTAAGGGAATATCGGCCGAGATCTCGTTACGGCTGAGATGAACTTCATCTCGGCCGATATATCGCGATATGAAAGGGATATGAGAATCGATATTGCCGAGACCGTTCATATCGGCCGGCTGATATGAACCGGTATCAGTCGGTTTTTAAAACCATAAGTGTGAGCAAGACACTTTAAGTTCTCGGGCCCGTTTCTTTATACATTTAGAAGAGTAAAAATAAAGCGGAACCAATTCATAAATAAAGTAAAAATAAAAGTGGTTAAATTTAAAATTACTTTTTCACAAAGTTTACTGCTGTACAAGGCTGCAGCGCATTTACTTAAAGCCAAAAGAAGAAAAAAAAAAAAACAAAAACAAAAATGAGGAATAAAAAGACTATTCCTGTCACATCCAACTTTACTTTTCTCCCTATTATTTGATCCAAACAGTAAAATTATCACATTGCCACTTCACTTTTCACATCACTTTTTTTAATCATCCAAAAAACAATGAATGAAAAAAATTTCCCATCATGACCTCTTTTACGCCTCCCATGCTACTCTTTTTACCAAAAATAAAATCAAATTCAACCAAACAAAAAGCGTTAAAAAAAGGAAAATCTTCAAATAGGTCTTTAATTCTTTATTTTATTTTAAAAAAGATACAAGTTTTATAACTTTTCAAATTAATTCCTGAGTTCTCAAAGAAGTTTACATTAAAGACATCTGTCTATTTAAAGCTATTTTTCGACTCTAATATTTTTCCTCTAATTCTTAAAATTTTCAAATTAGCCTTCATTGAAATAAAATCCTCATTCAATTCCGCTATATTCTTCTTATTTTCTTCACTGACATCCTTATGGTGATCAATGACAACTAATATCTCCACAGCGATCGGTTGCATGTGGAATCAGCCGAAATTATATCAAAGCTTTAAATGAAGGATAATTTGGGTGTTTTAAAAAATTGAAGAAAAAATTATTAAAAAATACCTTTAAATTGATGGATTCTTAATTGAAAACTTATTAAAAAACTTGGGGACTAATTTAGACATTTCAAAAACTTATATCCTTTCTTAAATAAAATAAAAACTCAGAGCCTATTTAAGATCTTCCACCAAAAGTTACCAGCAGAAAACCGACATGGTAAAAAAAATACAATTCCCAACGTTTGACACAGACTTCGATATGTTAAGGAAAAATAATTTTTTTTGGCTGCACTCAGCAAATGATCTCGCCGCAGGATACATTTCCATGGAAATCCCAACTTTCAATGAATCTTCATCTGACTCCGCTTCCCTTGGCTACCGGCGCACAATAGCAAAGCCCGATATGAAATCTGCCTTTCGTCTCTGTTACGCTTCCATCCATTTCAAGCTCGACTCCTCTCTTCCACAAGACAACGAAAACGTTACCATCTCGGAACCGGATCCTTCTGTTTGGACCAAACAGGGAGTGACACGTAGGGGGGCGGATGAAAGAAAACCAGTTTCTGTTTCATCCGCCTCGCGCCCTTATGTGTCGCCCCTATAAATGAACGAAACAGAACGAAAGAGAGAATCCGTTTCCTACCATCTCCTCCTCGTCCTCATCTATAAAATAAAATATCTTCTCCTCTCTCATCTCTACGCAAGATCCCGATATGGAGATTCCGACACAAAACGCTTCTGACCCCGATTTTTCGGCCGACATCACGTACCAGTCCGGTTTCGGAAACCACTTCTCGTCGGAGGCTCTGCCAGCGGCGCTGCCTCGTGACCAGAACAGCCCCCTCGTATGCCCGTACGGCCTCTACGCCGAGCAGATCTCCGGTACCGCCTTCACCGTCCCTCGCAAGCTCAATCAGAGAAGGTCTGTTGATTCGTTCCTCTTTTTCTAAATCTGCCATCTTTTCGATTTCGGGTACTCAATCGTTAGGGTTTTAATCTGGTAGAAATCTCTCATTATGATCTGTGCATTTTGATGTTCGGAACTAGATATAATTGTAGTGTTTTTTTGAAGATCGGAAGCGTCAAATGCGCTTTGTGGAATTCAGATGGAGAATGATCTTCCTGTGGATCGTCAATTTAGGTTGAAGCTTTTAATTTCGGCCATTAATGGAAATGAGAGATTTCTGTGATGAGAATTGGGATAAGGTTTTGATGATGATGAATGGAAATAGTAGATGCATGCAAAATCAAAGCTTTAGCGATGATTTGGCACGAAAAGCCAGTTATTTTATTACTATCTTAAGTTTGATCATGAATTGGGATAAGATTTTGATGATGATGAATGGAAATAGTAGAAGCATGCAAAATCAAAGCTTTAGCGATGATTTGGCACGAAAAGCCAGTTATTTTATTACTATCTTAAGTTTGATCATGAATTGGGATAAGGTTTTGATGATGATGAATGGAAATAGTAGAAGCATGCAAAATCAAAGCTTTAGCGATGATTTGGCACGAAAAGCCAGTGATTTATTACTATCTTAAGTTTGATCATGAATATGAAGGAGTCCCTGTTGAGGTTAATGTCCACTTTGGCTTGCAGTCATAGTTGTGGTCGAGCACCCGCCCTCACTATAAAACCTTTATTGTGCCGATTCCCATCACCAATTAGTTTTGGGATAAGTGGTAGATGAATGGGTGTAAGATCATACAGTGCCACAAAAGCTTTTCTTTCTTTCTAGCTTTTAATAGTTGTTTTTAAGATCAGGACAGTGAATATTTTAGCTTTAGATTTGTAGAATAAAGTAATGCATTTTCCTGTACAACAAAATATTGGATTTGAAGCCATGGTTTATCACTAATCTTTATGTATTAATTTATTTTTTGACAGTTGGCTGTATCGCGTGAAACCATCTGTTACACATGAACCATTCACGCCTCGCGACCCAGGCCACAAATATCTTGTTAGTGAGTTTAATCAATCCACAAGTTGTGCTACACCAACTCAACTACGCTGGAAGCCTGCAGAGATTCCTGATTTACCAACTGATTTTATTGATGGGTTATATACAGTGTGTGGTGCTGGAAGTTCGTTCCTTCGACATGGATATGCCATTCACATGTAATTGGTATTTCTTAGTTATGCAACTGTTGGAGATTTTACCCTTTAAGTGTCATGTATACTCCTGTGGTCTTAATTTTGTGCATCTAGTTTTCTGCTCAATATTTTGTTGTCAACTGTTCTTTACACGGATATGGATGTTAGTCAACTGGAAAGTCTAAGAAGACTAGACATTGGGTTGTTTCATTTGATTATTTTAGTAGTTTTTGTGCAATCAGTTTCTGTCTTTCCAGCTAATATGAGTTGAAAATTTATTGCGGTAGCTATGACATACTTATCAAAATCTCTAACAGATTGCAGTGGTTGATACTTATTGCAGTAGTTCTGAATTATACATTTTAAATTATTGGACCTTTTTGATGTTCCTTACACTATAAGCAATAGGAATTTTATGTTATTATTTATAAACATTGCTGCATAATCCTTGTATCTTTAAAAATCAAAAGCACATAATGCCTATATGAAATTGGAGGGTAGGGCTTGGTCGCCTCCCAAAAAATTTGATGTCAAATCTTAGACCTATCCAGTGTACTGTGCAATGATTTACTACATGCTGGATAGTTTGATTGAGCCAACCTATTTTTATGCTGGTTTTGGCATTTTGTCACGTTGCAAATGCTTGGAACAAATATTCCTCCTTGAGTGTTTTCTCTATTGTTTGTGATTGTAAGCAGTAGTTCCCCCCTTAGTTCTTCTTGAACACAAGTTTTTTGGTAGTTTCCTAACATGTTCCAACTTTGGCTATATTCATGAGGAACTGAGCAACATGATATTTCTCTTTGATCTTCAGAAGTTCATCTACATATTATTTACATACAGATTGAAAGAGCATTGAATCCTTTCTGGACCATTAAATAGTCCAGCTTATCTCCTTTGTTACATTGTGAGAGATCATGTTCTAGTTAAAAACTGCATGACTAGGCCTCCTTCCTTGTTCTGAACAGCTCCTTGGATCCATCCTCTGTGAGCCCTACCCAAGTTGATTTACCCGAACGAGCAGGAAGACAATCAGGCTGCTGAAAGTAGATTGGAGTTTCTGTGGCTTTGATACCATGTTAGATTTATGATACTGCTAAATCTTAGTGGTGAATAAAACCATAAGGGGATTTGATAAGAAGAAATCCAGGTGAAGGGGATGTTTGAATCTTGGGTTTTTTCTTGTGAGAAACACGGCATTAAATAGAATTGCTAGTGGAGTACAGAATGTTTTCTTATGCGTGCCTAACTTGAGGGCCTGGTAAATTAGTAAGGGAAAATACAAGGGAAGTTCTAAAAATAAATAACAGCACCCACTTTGGTGCTCTTCAGGAGTAGAACAGTTTACGTTCCTTTCTTGGATATGATGTCGAATTGCATTTGTATGGTCATTTGTGGACCGCTTAAACAATTATATTAATTGCAGTAGACCGCTGATGCATAATACAGATGGAAGGGCTCCCTTCTAGAAGGATAGTAACAAAATAACATATGATGATCGCCAAAAAAATAATAAAAAAATGCTACCCTTGCTCCAACTAGCTAAAAACTTCGGATGTTCGTGGTACACAAAATTTTGATCGAAATTTCGCAAGGCATTGTATAATTATTGGAGATGATTACTATCTTCTATTGCATATGTCTAGATGGCGTGGTTTCTATATTATTTTGCTCTTATTGAAAAATGATTGTTAGCATGAAGATGATTAGCAGCTTCTGAGGGATAAACTGCAGAGTTTTACAAGTTTCTTAATTTTATCATTTGCATTAATAGTTTGTAGAAGCTTTCTTGTGTGTGTCCTCTCGTGCCATTTGAATTTGACATTTGACAGATGCTATGCCTCGTATACCTGTAGGTACACTGCTAACAAATCCATGAACAATTGTGCATTCTGCAATGCTGATGGCGACTTTTGATAGTTCCCCAAAAAGGAAGTGAGTGAGTTTCTTACTCTTTTCAAAGTGTGTGGCTTCTTGGTTGACTTCCAAATCTTTCTCCATGCCCAATTTAAGGACTCTCATATGGCTCTAAATAATACCAAGTGATTATCGTTGATGAATTGCATTGCTTTCTGTGACATTGAAATGTTTTGGTGGATACCATCTCTATTGAAGTTTATGCAAGAACCACCCTTAAATTTCTGGCCGTACTTCCTATAAGAAACAGAGTTGAGCATTGAAAGCTCAGCAGACACCTTGTCCCAATATTTACAACAGTTGAACTTCCACCTTTTGTGTGGTTAAACATCTCAGACCACAAATATGCCCTCTGCAGCTAAAAGATGAAGCCACCCCAGAGTGGTATTACAGACTGGTTATGTCGGATAAAATGTGGTGGGATTACTAACCACTCATTCAGTACCTGGTCAGTTGGCAATCTTGAATTATCCATCACAGTGCTTGTAGTCACTGGATAGATTATCGTACTTCTACTAAATTGAATGCCTTCTTAGCGTGTTACTTTAGTTCCTACTAGGAGTCTTATACATGACTAGAATGAGTTTTGTAACAGTATCAATATCTTTTAAGTGCTTAAGTCGTCTTAATTTTTTTTTCTTCTTCACTCAATTCCCAGACAAGTTGAAGTGCCCATTTGAAACTACATTGACAGCCCAACACTTTCTTCTTTTCGACAGAAAACATCCCAGTCATCAAGACTTCATTTCGTTGTGGCTAATGGAGCCAGAATTTCTATTATAAAGATGGTGCTCACCTTTGGAAGCTACACCTTTTGCAAGATTCTTTTCACTTACATCTCTAATGCTAATTAATGTAGGGTTGTGGATCAAAACTGAATGCGGAAGATTGCAAGTGTCCCCAGGTGAAATAGTTGTTCTGCCGCAAGGATTTCGTTTCTCTGTTGATCTGCCGGATGGTCCTTCTCAAGGTTATGTTGCTGAGGTTTTCGGTGCCCATTTCCACCTTCCTGACCTTGGCCCTATAGGTAAGTGAGTTTTAATGAGCATTTTCATGCTTTCAAATGCAGTAAAAAAATGCTGAAAATGCTGATCTTAGTGTTTGCTTCATGCTTTCACGCGCTCATGGCATTAAACTGTTGAAACATTGTGTAGGTGCTAATGGTCTTGCTGCTTCAAGGGATTTTCTGGCCCCCACAGCTTGGTTTGAAGATGACTTCCTTCCAGGGTACACTATTGTGCAAAAGTTTGGTGGTGAATTGTTTACTGCAAAACAAGATTTTTCTCCATTCAATGTAGTTGCTTGGCATGGGAACTATGTGCCGTATAAGGTGTGTTGCTATTTATACTTGAAATGTTGATAAACAGCCGGGTTGCTTGCACTGCAATGAAGAAAAGCAACTATCATAAAGTTTATTAGTTATTTGTGCGATAAATAATGCTTAGAAAGAACCTTATATCTTCAGACTTTGTGTACCTTTATTGGCTATTGTAGGAGAATCAATGCAGTAATTGCTTCATTTCAACATTATCTTAACACATGAGAATATTTGATCAAGAATATATTAGAAGCTCAAACTTTTGATTCTTTAAAATGCATCCTT
The DNA here is from genome assembly GCA_012931725.1 of Litsea cubeba. NCBI lineage: Eukaryota > Viridiplantae > Streptophyta > Magnoliopsida > Laurales > Lauraceae > Litsea > Litsea cubeba. Next base: position 1,468,730 of record CM022947.1, on the reverse strand, counting down.
TTTTTTTTCTGTGTGCATCATTTGATAACATGATGTCAAGTGGGGGCGAGAAACCAATTTGTGGAGTTTCATCCTCTATTTCTGTGCTTATTTTATCTGGTAACCTTCCTATAGTCCAGTCATATAGGAATAATTCACAGCAACAAACATTTCTGAACATGGGTGCCCGAATGATTTTCCTATGCTTAGTTCTTGAGACTTGTTGGTGATTCATGTGTTTTCTTTTTTGTCTACACAGTATATTCTTGTGATCTTGTGGCTCTCTGCTTGCTATTCGAAGCTTGAAACCCTCATGACTTGATATTTTTAATGAACCTCAATGGACCTGACTCGGAACAAACATTATTTTGTTTGCAGTATGATCTGAGCAAGTTCTGCCCATTCAATACTGTTCTACTCGATCATGGAGATCCTTCAATAAATACAGGTAGCATCAATTCCTGATAACTTTTGCTGCTATATATGAGTAGATTATGGAGATCCTTCAATAAACAAAGGTTGTATCAATTCATGATAACCTTTTTTTTTTTTTTTTTTTTGAAATGGCAACTTAATTCATGATTTCGTTATAAATTTGAGTAAGAGACAATTAACATATGAATTGAATTGATCTGTGTTGACAAGAGAAAAGTAAAATATCACTCTCCAGTTTCTTCATTCCATACTAGCACAGCTGCACAATAGATTGTGTTAAGCATGGTCATGTCTATATGTGTTCTTTCTTTTCTGGATGTGTATGGTTTTATTTATTATTTTGATCTGAGAGCAACATGTATTTCCTATAAAGAATATCCATTCATGCCACAACTTTTTTTAAAAAAATAAAAAATAAAAATATGTGATAAATTATATTTTTCTTTCTAGTGGTTTCATTATCTATCATCGCTTATATTTTCTGTTTGGGAATCTCCTGGAAAATGTCACCCTTGGAGTGAAACTTGTGGGCCCCAAGAGATTTCTAACCATTGATTATTATTTTCTTTCCCTCCTTTTTTTTGGGGGGGTTTTACACTTCATCCATCCCTTCCCTAGTTGCTTTGTTTGACCCTGTGTTTTAGTTTACCCCCATGCTTGGGCGTCCTGATTAACACTTCATAAAACAAAAAAAGTGGATGGAAAGCTAGATTTGAGGGCACGGGGATGATAACTTTATTATTTTGGGTTGAGTTCCCTTCTACAGGGCCCATGTGTTTTGAGTTGATGGTTATAGACCAGTAAAGTGGATGGAAAGCTAGATTCTGTGTGGATGGAAAGGAACTCAACTCAAAACAATAAACCCCCATACCCTCATACGCACACATATGGGATGATGATTCAATGATGCTGATGGCTATAATATGATTGATAGATGAAGAACACACTAGTCTAAAAGGTACAATTGCATTGATAAAACTCCACATTTACTTGAAACCGTAAGCATTTTAATTGTTTTTATTAGAACACAAGTGGTTGTAATTGACATTATTACGACTATGTGGCCCATCTTGCGAATATCTTTGGAGGCAGTCTCCTTAAGCAGTGAGATGATTATCCAGGTTGTTCTTTGAGAGGGACAGCTTTGTCCCTGAATTTGACAAAGGCCTGAATGAAAGAACTGAAATTACTTCCTGAAATTAGAGCCAGTCTAGGAAAATAGAAAGCTCTGCACCTGCTGGAAGACCAAGAGTCCCATGTGTCCAATTCCTGAGAGAAAAACACAATAAATGAGGACTCAGTGTGTTTAACAGGAATGATATCTTTTTGTAATGTCTAAAAAGATTAAAAAACCCTTCTTTAGCCTTAAAACCTTAGCTGACGGAATTAATGCAAAAGGGTAAGATCGTCACAAATCTTTTCAACCTATAAATAATTATTCTTATAATATAAAGGGTGTCTAGAATTACTGTGAGAGCAAAATATAGGATGGAGCTCTATTTTATTTTTGGGTCAGATGACCACTTCATTTCATATATAATAACTGCGGTCTTACATGGTTTGTAATTCTATGCTGCAGTGCTGACAGCCCCATCTGAGAAACCTGGTGTCGCTTTGCTTGATTTTGTGATTTTTCCGCCACGCTGGTTGGTTGCAGAGCACACCTTTCGCCCTCCCTATTATCATCGCAATTGTATGAGTGAATTTATGGGCCTAATTCATGGTGGATACGAGGTTTGAAGCTATAAATAAGCTCTTGACATTTTGTTTTCTCGTTTTGCTTTTGAACACAATTGCTTATGGTTAAAGATTAAAAAATTGCTATTTCTTACTTAAAAATAAATATTGTGACGCCCCGGAGTCCCCACATCAACTATAGAGAGGAAAGTGATTGAGATTATATGTAGATCTCACACTCTTACCTTGCATGGGGCATTTTGATGGGTTGAAGACCATCAGAAATAAAACCGTGAGGCCCGTGGGCCAAAGCGGACAATATCATGCATGCATGTAGGGTGGGGCGTTACAAATGGTATCAGAGCCGACTCTCGGCTAGTTCGAGTGTGGGTCTGGTGCAAGTGGGCGTGCAGCCCTAAGGGGGGTGGAATGTGACGCCCCGGAGTCCCACATCGACTATAGAGAGGAAAATGATTGAGATTATATGTTGATGGGTTGATGCCCGTGGGCCAAAGCGGACAATATCATGCATGCTTGTAGGGTGGGGTGTTACAAATATTGAGAGTCAATTGAAACTTGTAAGCAATCCTGTTCTAGTCTAATGTTTCTCTTAATTGCAGGCCAAGGCTGATGGGTTTCTGCCAGGCGGTGCAAGCCTCCACAGCTGCATGACTCCCCATGGACCTGATACCAAGACATTTGAGGTAGGAATTTCAGAGAGTTCTGAATGTACTACTACCAGTCAGCGTCTATGTATCACTGTTTTGTAATTTTCTACTTTTAATTAACAGGCCACAGTGGCGCGCGGAGCAGATGCTGGACCATTCAGAATAACTGATACAATGGCATTCATGTTCGAATCATGTTTGATTCCCCGAATATGTTCTTGGGCTCTAGAGTCTCCGTATCGAGATCATGATTACTACCAGTGTTGGATAGGACTAAGATCCCACTTCTCGCTCGAAGAGAAAGGCACAGTAAATGGAGGGGATGCAGTGTCATCTGAGAAAAAATCTGTTCGCATTGCTGCAGAAATACAGGATGAAGGGAGTGCTGCAAGGAATGGGCGTGCCCAGTCCCAGTGATGCCACTAGAAATGTAATTGTAACCTCGTCATGTTGTGCTCGAGTTGAGCAGCATGTTGGAAAATAATGATATCTGTAGAAAGTTGTATATAGATAAAATTTGGTTAGCCATAGTTATCTCTTCTTATGCTCTGGGATTTTATTTTAAAAATAAAAAGCACCCTTCAACTTTGAAATCATTTAAATAAAAATGAAAAAGAAAAAGAAAAAAACCTCTACTGTTTTCCTTCTAGTGATGTGATCGATTAAAGCACCAAAATGCACCTTTTAAAATCCAAAATTTATCTCGATCTAATGATTTTTCCCTATTCGAACTAACTTAACCCCTTTTTTTACCTAGCTTAGGAGGTTGGGACCTTAGCCATCAGGTGAGGGAAGGAGACCTTGGGTGAGGGAAGGTGGGCTGCCTACGGTTCGAACCCTAGGCAGCCAAGTCACTGAAAAAAGATTGATTGTTGGACAGGACTCCTAAGAAAAGCATAGTTAAATTGTGTTTGTGATACATTGAATGTAATTCTATTTAGATTGAAATTTCTTTCCAATATGAGGATAAAAAATGTGCTGTCTAATGAACAGTCTGAATGAATTGTCAAGAAGTGAGACCTTGTATCTACAAAAATTAAATGTATTAATAAATTATCATTAATTAGTGTTATAATCATATTTCTTCAACCCAAGGGTTAATCTCACCTTTATTTCAGAAGAGCTTAAATTATTGATAGATAAACAATGTCGGGGTATTAAATCTTCTTTGCAAGTCATTCCTAATAAAAAATATTATGCGATAGTAGATACAGTATAAATATTTTTTAATACTCTCTTTAGGGCTGATATATATTTTGATACACACATTTTTCTTTTTTCAATATAGAGACAATTTTTATAAAATTCGAACTCATATTATATTAAATTTCCTTTGCTAGGCAATGCTACCATACCCTCAGAACATTAGTAGAGGCAGTATATAGATACTTTTCAATATGGGCCAGCCTGAATGTAGAGTAAAATTTTTTTTCAAAGGTGAACTTCACAGTTTACAGGTTGTTTGACCAAACCATTTATGTTGAACGAACCTCAATTATATATGCATGCGTCGGCGTCAACCTGGAGCTCTCCTTTCCATATCGCTCGTGTTTCGTATCTTTGGACTTGAGTCCCTCGTCTCCATCGCCTTCTCTGCAAGATCGCAAGTAAGATTTCTCTCTACCGCTCTCTGCAGCTCGTATCCATCTCTAATTTGCATTTTAGAGGTTGGTGGGGTTTTCTTGTTTTTGCATTTTCGTTCTTATTTTGTGGAATTTCGCCGTGGTTGGGCGTTCTTGAATCTGTGAGTGCGTAGAGGGTTTGGGGACGGACTTCTTTTATGAAATTGACGAAGTAGATTCGGAGTTTAATGTTGAATCCTGTGGTAAGATTTGATTGAATTGGTTTGGAGGATTTTTGGGCGTTTGAAGCCGTTTCAGTTGGTTTGGGAAAAATGGTTTTTTTTTTTTTTGGTGTTTTGGTTTTCTTTTGTGCAATTTGGAATTGGGTGATTTTGATTTTGGTTTGTATGGATTGCCCAAGTCTTGGTTTTTTTTTTTTTTTTTTTTTTTTTTTTTTTTTTTTTTTTTTTTTTTTTTTTTTTTTTTAATTCGGTGACTATTTTGGTGATTTCTGCAAGATTTTGGGGGTGAAATGACTGGGAATTCGATGGGTTTCTGTGAAAACGTGTTTGGCACTGATTCTGATTTGGGGTCTGAAATGTAAGAATTGTAATTGTTCTAAAAGCAATCTCTAAATAAGATTGTGTTATTGTACAGGCCAAGTGAAAGCTCGTTTGTGAGATTACTGACTTGTGGCCAAAGAGAAGGTCCAATTCCTATAGAGAGAGGAACGAGAGATAATGGAAGCTTCTACTGGCCAAATCCATCACCATGGTTTAGGTTTCAGAAGCCTCTCCTCAGATCGAATTCGTTTCAAGTGCAAGCCGCTCGTTGGATCTATCTTTTATGGGCGCTGTAGAACTCTGCCACGAGTACTTTTCTCAATCAGTTTTCCTTTGCCTTTTTGCTTTCTTTTATCTCAGTTGTTCTTTTGAAGCTTCAATTCTAAGTTTTGTGATGTAATAGGAGCAGTTGATCTCTCTCTAAATGCCAATTCACATTTTCAGTTCATTGTTTGGGATTCCTTGATCCAACTTTCTATATTCTTTCGTTGTTAGTTCATAAGTATGAATTTGATGTTTTTAAGACTGAAACTGATTATGACACATACCCATTGATCTGTTTTTTTTTTCCTACAGTAATTGGTAGAAGAATTCTGTATATTTGTGTACTGACATTCTTATGTGATTGTGGAAACAATTTTGATGGTTTTTTTTTTTTTTAGGGTTCCCAACCCTTTGGTTGGACTAATCCCTACGGGGCCCAGAGAGAAGCCGGGTAAAACCCCTGTGGTGGTGTGTTTAAGGAAAAAAAAAAGGAAATTTAAAAAGAACTAGAAATTGCATTCTGTTTGGCCAAAATAAACTGATTTTGCCTGCTTTTACCATTTTGATCCCCAACTGAAAGGAACCAATTTTGATCAAACACTAAAATATTTTGTGGGGTTCAAGTTTCAACACCATACCGACATAGTTTATAACTTATACTTAATGTATTGTGTTCATATTCCTGTGTGGATGATCACTTAGTAGTGACAGCTTTCTTGTCATGCTACTCCTAACTTTATATATATATATATATATATATGAGTTACGCTACAGAACTCCCCGGGCATTTTTCACAAAAAAAAACCAATGAAAGTGTGACATGTGTCATCAATATACACTTATCCATTCTCTCCCCTAAACATTCTCCTACGAAGTTGGATCTTTTATAGATTCTCTTAATATACTAACAAATCACTGGCTATTAGATAGGGGTAGAAACTCCCCTTTTGAGATAGGGGAGTTTTTGAGAATTTCTCTCTCTATCTCTCTATATATATAATTATTTTTTTTAGTTTTTTAGTTTAATGGCAATTTTATTGATAAAGAATGTAATAAACTAATAATGGTACAACCGAATTCACACTGTGGAAGTTGAGGCTTGGGACAAGGACCCATCACATACAATCAACTGGCAATGAAATTAACTGCACTGGAAATCACTAATGATTGTGCTTATAATGAATTTGATCTGTCTTTTTTACCTTTGAAATCATTGAACTCTTTCATTATGTTTATGGGTACAGTTCAATGGTTTAACTTACTGACCCTGGTGTTTTTCTAATGGTACAGCTATCGGTTTTCATGCGCTTTGAAGGAAGTAATATGGCTAATCCTAGTTCAGAGACTAAGACTACTTTAAGGTACACTGAGAATGAACAAAACCAACATATTGAAGGGGCGACGAAATCATATCCTACCGAAGAACAAACTGATGGGAATGTGAGAATGGATGGATCGTCACCTGCAGAGAGTGTTATCCCTCAGAAAAGAGCAGCTAAGATCCATGACTTCTGTTTTGGGATTCCATTTGGTATGTCTGCCCTTAGCAGCATGTTCTCTTGTTCATAATCATTTTAGACAGATAATTGAAATATCATTAAAAGAGGAAATTATTGGAAACATAAACAAAAATTCCAAGAAGTTATTCAAGCACAAATGATAGAGACAAAAAGGGTAAAACTGCAACCATACTGTTTTCTCTTTATATCCTATGAATTATCTCCCAATAAGGCTTGGAGACTGAAGCACAAGCTACTATTTCAGATTTAATTGCTTCTGCAATACTGCTACTGTCCTTATCCTAAATGTCCTCCAGTTCTCTCATTTTATATGCCCCTACAAATGCCAGAAAGCAGTATCATGATTAATTGATGTGTTCACTAAAGTTTTAGAGTGCTTGTTAAGCAGAGTTCTGTATTTTCGAACAAAGAATTGCTACGTGCAGCTAAAAAATGAGCCATCTGCTCATCATGTGGGTTACGTGTATGATGAATTTCATGGTTTTACTTTCTTCTTCTCCCCTCTCTCTCTCTATATATATATACATATATATACATATATTTTATCACTTGTTGATTTAGGTTTGTTTCTTGTTCTGGGTGCACTTGACATTATTGCTGTGTTATATTAAAGGAAGTGAAAATATGAGGAAATAGTTTTCCATCCTCCTATTAAAATGAAGTTAGGAAGAATTGCTTGGCCCTGTTATATGATGTTTGATTTCATTTTCCTTCTAATTTTTGTAGTAGTAAAATTATTGCTACCATTTTCAGAAAAAAAGGACAAAGGAGGAATTCAGAAAGATGAGGGGTATGGTCACTTGTAGGTCTCCCACTTTGTCATAGCCATTTCCCTAAAAACCTTGGGAAAATGCTAAATATGTATTTAATTTTGTTTCTCAAGGTATTGAAATCAGGCTTTCTCTTCTCTTGGCCTTCATCTTCTATTGTTCTTTGAAATGGTTTGATAATTTTTTAGTGCTATTCACTATTTCACTATTTTAAATTTGGCCATTTTCATTTCTAACTTCTTTTGTGTTTTGTGTCATGGAGAGATTATTATCTTCCTATTTGGGTAGTTCTTATTTTAGGCTTGTGTTACCAGTGTCTTTGAACTTTAGCTGAGTGTGTTTTTTTCAAAAACTAATTTTTGGAATAACACAAGCTAATGCCCACCAATCTGATCTAGTTTCTTATTTGTGTATATTTTTTCTCATTTTGAGTTTTAGAAAGATTTGCATTTTGTGGAGATCCGGATTCAGGATTTTATTTCAGGGAAAAATGAAATGGTTTGGTGATATGTTTTTCTCCAATTACTTTGGATTTTCTTTTGAGAGAGAGGTCTATGATAATAATCATAATACTCATTTTATGTTAAAACAAACTGTTGTTCTTAACTTCCTTATTTAGTAGTGCACATGTGACATTGTATTTTTCTGATGTAGGCGTTTTAGGCATCTTCCATATGTAAAGAAGTGGTGCTTATATGTTGATGGGCATTTGTGTTTCATAGTATCATATCTTAATTCTTGGTAGTTCAGTGATTGATCACATTAATCAGTTTCAAATGTTGGTGCTTATAATCTTCAATTCCTGTTTAATCGTTCCTCATTGTATTTGCTATGACGCAGGTGGACTTGTTTTAAGTGGAGGACTTGTTGGATTTCTTTTCTCAAGAAATCCTGTCACTCTAACCACTGGTGTTCTTTATGGAGGTGCTTTGTTGGCTCTGAGCTTCTGGAGTTTGAAAATCTGGAGGAAGGGAAAATCCAGCCTTCCATTTATCTTGGGGCAAGCAGGTAATCTATGTTGTTCTTGATGTACGATTTGGATAATACCAAAATCACTAGCATGATTATGATTCTGGCTGGGAGGAATGCTTATCCATTTCCCTCCATGTGGGTAGCACGGGAAGCAATAACCACATTACTCTGTGTTTCTTTTTCTGTGGAAAAAGAAGTTACCGTGGCATTTAATTTCCCTTCTTCCTTCACCCAAATAAACACATCTCATACATCAAAGGAAATGGATCAAGATTTGGGAAGAAAGGATCTTGCCTACCATTGAACCAAACATAAACCTGTGTATTACATATCTTCTTTGTTGGATATTCCAAATATTGCAATGCTCAATTCTTAGTTTACCAAGATAGTGATTGTCATACTCATTAAAGCAACATTCATCAAAGCATTATCCCAACTATGTTAGGGTGGCCACATGAATTCTGTTTCTCCATTCCGATCTATTTTGAGCCAAATCCTTGGATATGTTGCACTTCTTCATATCCATTTTTACTACCCTTTCCCCTTGGTGGGCCATCAATTTGCATAGTAAAACTTTTCCTTACCAGCGTCATTGTCGGCCTCTATTGGACATGTCTAAACCATCTCAAATGGGTTTCTCTTATTTTATCACCTATTAATGCTACCTCTAAATGCTTCTGAAAGCGCTCATTTCTAATTTTATCCTTCCTAATTTTATCACACATCCAACTTAACATTCTCATATCTGCTACACCCATGTTGTGCATGTGTTGCTTATTGATTGGCCAACAGTTTGCTCCATAGGTCATAGTTGGTCCAATCGCTGTCCTGTAAAATTCTTCATTCAATCTTGTTGGCATGCGCCGATCACAAAGCACTCTAGAAGAAAAAGGGCCCTTTATTTTGGCTATTAGAAGCCAATATCTCATCTCTAGACATGGCGTCCTCATTCTCCTGATCCCCTCATAAGTCATAACATCACATGAAGATCACATGATAGGTCCTTCCCATTCATACCAAGGAATGCATCATAAACGTTGGCTAATAACCAGGAAAGTTAAAAGGAAAAAAGAAAAATGGTAGAGCACGATGCTCCCCAAACACCACTTTATGCAAATATCTTTGTAGAGTAGACGCTTCTCTATCCTACCTGCGCTTTTGGCGGTGGAAATTTACATTTGGTGGGGGAAATGCTATGATCATCTTCTTCCCTCTCAGAAATTGGAGACAACATTATGGGAGTGGTAATCTCTTTTCTTTGCCCAATCACCATATAGGTCTGGGGTGGACAAGCCAGCAGAATGTCATATGATCTTGTTTGATTCCTCAATTTTTTCTGCCCCAAATGCACAAGAGGTGAAATGGCCAAGTAATTCATTCACATATAACTCTAATATTACTGACAACATTAACTCTTTAAATGTTACGTAAATGTTGGCTTCCATCTGCTTTTATAAGACAATGTTGATTATTAGCTCTTCGGAGTTTCATAATTTTTTTATATTCTGCTACTAAAACAAACACGCACATGGAAAATCTTCTGTTGTTGTTTGATGTAGAGATTACTGGATTTTTTTTCTTTTAAGTTTATTGGAAGTTGTAAGATTATATGACATGACTCATTTTTTGAATATCTTGTAGCCCTCTCTGCAGTCCTCCTTGCTAAGCATTTTCAGATGTACTCATCGGTAATGTATCTATCCCATGCCATGTTATGCTATTCCCATAAGTTATGGATCTGTTTGGACTGAAGAACCATGAAAGTCCTCATGGATTGTTTTTCATTTTTGTCATTGTCATCATTTAAATGGGAATGTGTTAGCCCTACTCAAGTCATGTTGGATAATTTTTTTCTATTTTGTGGGGTTTCTCATTTCAAAATGGAGAGGGAAACCCATTTCAAAATGGAGAGGTCTGATAAGATTTTATGAAATTAGTGTTTTGTAAGAGAAGCCTTGGAAACAAGCAGGATTCAACATGGGGCCTCATGCATTCTTGCTTACTGGAAATAACAGTGTGTTCATGGTTCCCTCCAAACAGAGCCTAATTGATCCTTTTGATTTAGCTATAATATGGTTATATTGTTGTGCAGACAAAGAAACTCTTTCCCAGTGGGTTCTATGCTGTTGTGAGGTATTATCATGATACCTGATCTCGGATGGATGCTATATTTGTCCACTATAATGAATTGGTCGATTATGAAGGATTAGTAGCATCACTAAATTAGTCAAATTTTGAATATGTTTGTTTATTTTTCTTGATGGCAGTGCGGCAATGTTATGCTTCTATAGCTATGTCATGGCTTCTGGAGGAAACCCACCACCTAAAAAGCTGAAGTTGGCTACAAGCTCTTCTGAACACTGATAAAAAAAACAAGTCATCTCATCATTTTACAATCGCGCAGTTCTGTTTTGAGGAAAATTTGAAGCTGCAGTGGCATGTGATCTGTGCGAGTCTGGGGTTCGCGATAAGGAAGTAATAAAAAACTATGTTGTAGAAGTTATTTCGATAATTTTTCATGTTATGTAATGACGAGTTCTTAAATGCAGTTGTGGCTTTGTTGGACTTATAGCTTGCATAAAGAAACAAAATTTCCCTGTGTTGATCTTCTTTTGTTCTGGCCGTTTGTGCTACTGCTTTTCCGTGGAAATAGCGTAGAAAGAAAAAAAAAAAAAGGTTTTTCATACTATAGTAAGAAAAACACGTTTGGTAAAGCCACTTTTTTGTGAGGAAAACAATAAAAATAACTAATTTTTCTGCAATCAGATGGGATTCGGACTTGGTCTTCCAGGTGAACCTTCTCTGCAGCAAACACTGCATCTCTATGGAAGGCAAATTTGATGGTTAAAATTAGATTAAGAGGTCAGTGTGATTTGAGAATGTGATTTGGTCTGCCCATCTTTACCATCATATGGTTGGGATTTCTAATGTCAGTGGAATATCCTTGCAATCCTGGTGTCCATAGGATTCTAAAGGCCCACCTTGTTAAGAATACAAGAGAGTTTATCCTACATTTCAAAATGTGCATTTAGTTATAGCTAAGATCAACGAACAAGCCGGAGTAAAATGCTACTGAAGTCAGCAACATTCACTAATGAATGAATGAATTAACCCACCCACCCACAACCTTTAAGGTTGTGATTGTGATGGTGAGCATAGAGCTCGGATCTTGTAAGCTTGAAAAATGTAGGGGTTGCTTATTAAAAATATAAACCACTCAAAATAAATGACCTCTTACTGTATGGGTATTTAGGTTCTGGCTAAATTCCAATGTAATCAGAATTGTATCCAATTTTTACTAGTCACCTATAAAACAAATACAAATTTCATAATATTTTATTTAAGAGTTATAACTGATCAAATTAAACGGTGGTAATATCTTTTGTTAAAGTAGAGTTTGGCGAGCTCGTAAAAGAAAGATAAGTTTATTTTTAACTTTTGGGATATTAATGATCAACCAGATGTTTCTACCAAAAACAAAACAAAAAAACCTTTTTGGATATTTAGCAAGGACATGTTTGGTAAGTGCCATCTATGTTTTTTTTGGTAACCCAGCTAGGGGTTGGGACCCTAAGACTTATGAGAACCTGCACAAGCATGAATGTCTACATGATTCACACAAGCGAGGTGATGGAAGCTCACACATAAGAGGAGATACAGATACAACTCACACATACAAGGTGATAGAAACTCGCACATGCAAGGAGAAAGACAACTCGCATTTGCAAGATGATGTGAACTTACTTATACATGCGAGGAGACATAAATACAACTCACACAGGTAAGGTAATAAAAATTCACATATGCAAAGGTGGGAGAAGGCCAGTTGACATCAATTGGAAATAGAATTGTATGTACTAGACCTCCTTTGGAACAGATTGTTTGATATGTCTGATTCAATTAAAAAAAGCACATTTGTGTCATATACTGAAAGCTATATATGCTAGGTTGTCTTGGTGAAAAAAATAATACAAAAAAATTATCTACATGAACTGTGCCAACTTGTTATAGTACATTCTTATTTATCTGAAAACTTAACTTCTGGTCCCTTTCTTAAAAATCTGTAGCACGGCTCTTCTTAAAAATTAAAAAAACAATTTTAAAACCGATCATTTTCATATTTCTTTATATGGAATTTAGATTCGCACTTCACTCACACACATTTATTGAAACAAACATTCACATGAACAGTTCCAAACACTCTCCTGAAATTTTGGTTGCCCAACATGAATCAAAATCCCCTATAGGGTATGCCACAAATTCTTTCCGAACAGTTGCCCGAAAAATCCACCATGGAGCTAGCATGATGATAATTTAAACTGTGGCTCTTGAATCCCATTCCTCTAGTGGCCGTATCCTCGAAATTCACTTCAACATAAGTTTCACCGGCAATGGGATTGATAATGTATAAGATTACGCTGATCATATTATTAGTAATGTACGCAATCTAATGGACAGATGAGCTCCTATTGAATTGAAATTCATCTCCTATTGAATTGAAATTTGTGAAATTAAAGATGAACGGTCGAGATCTATCATATCAACCCTAAAGTGATCCACTATTGCTTAAGGGTATTTTGGTAAATGAATCGCATCACTCCATTGCCCTCTTTCATCTGCCCTAGACAAAGAAGCAGCTCTTTAATTTTCTTTTCCTGTCGTACCCTTCCACACAGATCTCCCTTTTCTTTTCTGTTCTGTTCTGTTCTTCCGTCCTTCTTCTCCAGTTGTAATGGCTGACGATGCAAATGATGTGGAAAAGCTCTATGAATATGGAGAGAGACTCAACGAAGCCAAAGACAAATCCGAGGTCAGAACACCAAGAACTTTTCTAGGGTTTTTTTTTTTTTGTTTTACCCAATTCTATCTGTTAGGGTTTTGGAATTTTTGTTATTGTGGTCTGTTTGCAGCATGTTGGAGACTATGAAGGTATAATCAGCGCAGCAAAAGGCAGCGTCAAGGCGAAACAATTGGCTGCTCAGCTCATTCCCAGGTTCTTCAAATACTTCCCCAGCCACACAACCAAGGCATATGATGCACACTTCGATTTGTGCGAGGAAGAAGAGCTTGGGGTGATTCTTCCAACTTCATTCTCTATCTCTCTCTGTTTAGTTATCTAAAATTGTAGTCTTTTTTTTTTTTTTCGTTCTTTCTATTTGAAGGTGGAATGGTTGCATAATGTTCTAATGAGTTTGGGATGATTCCCCCAAATGGGGTTTTATTGGATTTTGGGTGAAGCTGAAATGGAAGGTTTGATTTTGGATTTGGGTGGGAAAGCATCATCCATTCCATTCTTCCTTAGAAAGGGCATTTTAGCTTTGCTTTGATTTCGTCGTTTCAATGTCAATGTCGAAAGACGGCCTTGACACAGTTGGTATTTCTGTTGCAGCTTGTTTAATTTCTTGACAGCTTTAGTATTCATTTGATTAGGTTCTATTTGCATAATTAAAGTGCAGTTTCTACTCTTACACAATTCAAATTTGGGGTGACTTTTGCTTATTTTGTCCCTGGCTGTTTGGTGGACAGACTGGTTAGGGTTATGTGTGGTGTCAGTGGGTACCTGAGTTAGAAATTCTTGTAAAGAAAGATTTTTCTTTTGTTTTTTGTTTGCTCATTTTGGTGTACATCAATGGCTGCAGATAAGAGTACAAGCAATTCGTGGACTTCCTCTTCTATGCAAGGACACACCGGAGTATGTTCCTAAGATTGTGGATGTACTTGGACAACTTCTTGAAGCTGGTAATTTTCCTATTCGAAGTTTTATTTTTAAGATATTTAGTTGTTATTGCATTGATTCTCTAATTTTTGTTATGTTTCTAGAGGAAAATGTGGAGCGTGATGCAGTGCATAAAGCGCTAATGTCTCTTTTGAGGCAGGATGCAAAAGGTAAGTTACTCAAATCTTAAATGTCATGGTATCGGTGATTCAAGAGTCAAAATGCCTTACTAAATAAATGGTGGTGGAGACTTTGGAATGACCAAAGAGTCCAGAGGAAAATAGTAACGTCTACATATAGGGTTGGTGATGGATAGCATGATGAGTATAGGGCTTGGAAGGATGTGAGCATTTTTGGAAGTTCAGATGATAAAGAGGAGAGGTGTTTTAATGGTGGAATTAGTTTTAGGGTGGGAAAGAGTGATGGAATAAAAATTTGGAACATTGTATGGGCGAGAAAGTTGTTATACTTTGTTTCTATGATACCCAAATATTCAGAAATAGGCGATCCTACCAAAATCAATTCTGAAGGTCATTACAATGTGATGTTTTATTGAGTTTCTGGAAAGAGAAGAAAAACAATAATTTTAAAATTAAAAAAACACCGTCATTCACTGGTAGATTTTATAAGGCTTCAATGATGCTTATGATTTCACGCACTGGTAAAAGGCATCTCATCTATCACATTATCCTCCGAAAACAGTTTTTTTTTTTTTATTGGTAAGGCTGACAGGTAAAGCTTCCTCCACCCACGTACCCACATACATATACTATGCAATTTTTCTTGAGAAAGATGCTACGAATAAAGTAAATAAGCTAAAGGGTGCAGCTCTTAGAAACGGACAGTTTTTTTGTATATCTAACTAATGTTGGGAATTGTGCAGCTTCCTTAACAGCCTTGTTTCACCATGTTGTGGCCAGTGAGGAACATGTTCGTGAAAAGGTTCTCAATTTTATTAAGGATAAGGTGGGAAAGATGTTACTCTGTTAGATTTTCATTGTCCATTCTGATTATTCTCTTGTTACAAGTTTGTGCTATTTCATTGTTAATGCGCATTATTCTCTTGTTACAAGTTCATGCTAAAAAATATATTATGTTCCAGGTGTTTCCTCTCAAAGCTGAGCTCTTGAAGCCTCAAGAACAAATGGAAAGACATATAACTGATTTAGTGAAAAAAGTATGTTATGAAGATACTGTAAATTTGACAGTTGTTTTTTTTTTTTTTTCCTACTTACTTCACGTCAAGACTTTCTGTTGGGTCATGTGTTTATTTTTCACCAATGCTCGGGATCATAACAAAATGATTGGTTCCTTCACCTTAATTGGGATTATACTGAATTGGCTGCATGCTGTTGCAGAGTTTACAAGATGTAACTGGTGCAGAATTTAAAATGTTTATGGACTTCTTAAAGAGTTTGAGCATATTTGGAGAGAAAGCGCCTCAAGACCGTGTGCAAGAACTTATAGAAATTATCGAAGGGCAGGCTGATCTAGACGCACAATTTGATGTAAGTACTTAATGTGGGTATATTAATATGATGATACAACCGTTAAAAAAAGATAAAATAGTAATGCAGCTTGATGTGGTTGGTGTAATGAGGCTGATCTAGTTGCACATTGTAGGAGTTGATAACTAACTATTGAAGAGCATCAGTTCTTAGAATGTGCTTCCTAGATCTCAGCAAATCAGAAAGTATACAGGCTTGAACCACATCAGTCCTCACAAAAAGAGAAAAATTAGCTCCAAACAGCTTTCGGCTATTCTAAGAAGAAGAATCAAGGCCTTGGCCATTGATACAACAATGTTACAACTTCTCAATGAAAAACTGAATTTGCATGAAATTGATTTTACAAGTTTTTATTCATCAAACCCAAAAACAAGGAGCAGCAAGTGGCTATTCATCAAACTCATATACATGTCATTTTCCCTTATACGAGCTGCCAACCATTTAATGATAATTGTGGATGTCTCAGTACTGTGGTGCTAACAACTTTATATTATATATAAAAATATGTGAGTTTCTTTTATCTTTCTTATAATGCCTTGGGCTTGTTACTGCAGGTTTCAGATGTCGATCATATTGATAGATTGATGTCGTGCATGTTTATGGCTCTTCCCTTTTTCTTGGTATGGGCTCAACTTACATCAAGATTCAAGCATTCTTTTGGTTAATTTGGTCAATGACATGATAAATTCAATTCGTAATTTTGATCTGATATTAACTTTTAAGCTTATGTTTTTTTTTTTTTTTTTCCAGAGGGGTGCATCCAACAGCAAGTTCCTCAACTATTTAAACAAACACATTCTACCTGTTTTTGATAAGGTAATTATCTTCTTTTACAATTGTCTTTAGAAGCTTAGTCATGCACTTGCCTTTTCTCTTAATCATATTGTCTATATTGTTTTTCTCATTTTGGCTTGTTCCATTGCAATAAATTGACAATCCAAAGCTCTGACAACATTTTTTAATCTGAAAATTGTCTATAAATTGATGGTTTTGATCTCCTTTTTTAACTGTGCTGCTTAAAGCTCAATTTCTTATTATATTTTGTGTACAATCTCTCACTCTCACACACATGATTGTAAGGTTGTTTGTTCAAAATTGTTCGTTCCATCTGCCTTAGACCACATTATGCTTGAGATGCTACATTGAATGATGTAGTGTGATGGAATCTAGGCTTCAGTGGAGCTTGGCCAGGCCAAGCAATCCAGTTTATGGGCCTGAAACTAATCTCCTTTGGCCCCGACTTCCTCTCTAGTCCAGTCCAACCTCTGCCCTTCTAACAGCTTTACTATGTTTTTCTATTTGCTCTTGTTCCTCATGATAGTATAATCCTCTTATAATATTTCTGTATATCCGTACTTCTGGTTTTCACTTTGGTTTTAAAAAAAATCTTATATCCATTACAATAAAAGAAAGCCTCTGATGAGTCAGTGGGCCAATGGGCCTTGATCATGGGCTTTGGAAGAGAGATCTAGCTCAAATCAGACCAGGCCATATGAATGGGCTGAGTTCCCATAGAGGCATTATTATTTTCGTCGTCATCATCATCTGTGGTTTGTTGTTGCAATTTTTGGAAACTTATGAAGTTCTTCCATCAAGCCTTGATCAATGAACCTACAAAATCCGTCAAATTGTATCTGACTAAACCCTGGTATTGTATACATTCCCTCATTTCCATCCCGGAACATCTTAAGTTTTCCGTTTATCGAAAAAATCCAACTATTGGTTGAGCACCTTCCCACTGTGCTAGGGGCTCTTTTTGTCTGAGTTCTCATAGTTGCCTTTATAGATTCTCCACGTTAACGAGGATGGTAACATAAAAGAAATTTGATGTCAATTCTTGCTTTGAACTTTTATTTAAACAAGTTCCATGTTTATTTAGTTCTATGTGAATGTCCACACATATTCCTCTTTTTTTTTTTTTTATTTCTTTATCCAAAATTTAGTCTAACGATGGCCTCTGACTGTCAGCTTCCTGAAGAACGAAAAGTAAACTTGCTCAGGGTTCTTGCTGAAAGCTCACCTTACACAACACCGCAGGATTCACGCCACCTTCTTCCATCAATTGTTCAACTGCTAAAGGTACAGATTGATCCACAATGTTTATCATACATTTAGGTAGAACAGATCACATTCCCTTGCGCCATTTAGTCCCCCATTTGTTTTTGGTTCCTTCCATGAGAAATTCTACATTCTACCAGCAATTTTTTCCCCTCTACCTTTCTTTTCTAATTTCCAGATGTTTTGTGCTAGTCAATGCCTTTAGCAGTTGTTTGCATCAGGTTTAATATGTGTTTAGATCATTTTGTAAAGCTTGGTTGAAATTATTTCGTCAAAAAGGTTGAATACAAATATCAAGGTTGCTGGATGAGTAGATGTACTCGTAGGAATCCAGTACTGGTGAAAGGTGTCCTATTTGGGAAATCCTAAAGCATGGGAGTTAACCAAAAAAAAAAAAAAAAAATCCTAAAGCATGGGGTTCTTGGATTCAATGAAAATATCCTATTCAAATTAAACAAGAGATAATGTACATAGATCTCCAATAAAAATGACTAGTAAATTTGATTCTAATTAATTAATAAACCTATCAACATCTTATGTAGATTCGAGTGAAAAAAAAATGTGAAATAGCATTTTATCAATTGCAAAACTATGTTTAGATTTACAGCAGAAGAATCCAACATGGTGCTGTTTCCCACTTGTGTCCAACGTCAGTGCATTTCTCATTTGAAAGAATTCATCCAACATAGGGGTCTGTCCTTTTCTTATGTTCTGCAAATGCGTTCTAGTGTGGATTTCCTCTCCTACCATGTGCCAACCAGCATTTGGGTTGGTGTAGGCTTGATCAGGATTTAGATCTCCAACAAGCTGTTCTTTATTTATTTATGCATTTCTTTTTCACTCAAGCAATCTTTTCAGTGTTTTTAGTGTCTTTGCAAACATGGATGAAAAAAGCGGCCGCCACGCTACATCGGCCGTGGCGGGGGATACCGCCACGCCACGGCCGAAATATCGGCCGTCGCATCCGTGGCGGCCGCTACGTATCCCTTTTTTTTTTTTTTTCGGGGGCGCTGCCCCCTGGGCCCCCGCGAGCTGACCGGTCAGCTCGACCCCCGCCGGGGGATACCCCCGGACCCCCTCTGCGAAGCGCATGTTTTTGAGAAAGTGACAATCAAGAAGACAAAAGGATAATACTTGACCATGATAGCTAAGACTCTTTTGCTGGTTGTCTTTCCATTTTTGTGCTTGGATGTCTATTATTATCATACCTTGCTAGATAAGATATTAAACCTGTTTAATTATCTTTGAAATTGTATAGTAGTAAAGATATAGTTACCTATTACTACTAGATTTCAAATTGGTCTTAATTAAATTATTTTATAAAGAACCCTCATTGTGCTGGTGACTAAGGTATTCCTATTTCCTTCACTAACTCTCTACTCTGTCATTTTTAAATTGGTGTTGAATGTTGATTATTGATCACTTCATAACTTCATAGTTCATTCACTTGATTGAGTTTAAACCTTGAATGTTGAAGTATTGATATTTAATTGTTCAATGTTCATTAATGAGTAATGAATGACCTAGCTCTTAAGTCTTATGCCTTTATTTCATGTTCTAGTTTTTTTTTATTTTTTATGAGCTTTCTATTACTTTCTAAGTTAGTATGACTAAGAAACATGAATACATGTGAAAAAACTAATCATTACTATTATTTTCTATTTATACAGCGATACAGGACTTCATATATTGAGGGCACCGCTACGCCCCCTTTTCTTACTTACTTTTGCAAAAGAACCACATATTCTTTCATTTTACAATTTTCTGGATTTTCTGGAATTTTTTCAGATTTTTTAGGCAATTTTTTCAAATCGCACCGCTACCCCGCTACGCTACGTATCGCCCGCTTCGTAGCGGTTTGGCGGCGGGCCGCTACGCCCGCCGCTACCGCTATTTTCATCCTTGTTTGCAAATGGGGCATGGCAATGAAAATGGCCAAAATGTTGTATTTCAGTTTGAAAAGTGAAATGATTGATAGATTGGAAATTTGAACCATGGTTCATTGTATGAGTTCACCAATTTTATAAAAGTTTCAGTTTTGGGCTCTCATTTCAGATATTTGACACACTTTGCTTTCTGCTTAGTGGTATATGACTCATGTATGTTGAAATATTCATGCATCTAACCTACTGTGTGACTAGAAATTTAAATCTTCACATGAAGCTTTTTACTGACATCATGTGAGTTAAATGTTGTTTCTATTTTAAATATCTTGATCTGGGATCTGTTGGTGGTATGAAGTTTTTATCTGATTGAGGCTGTGTATCAACCACCCTGTTTCATTATGTACCCTCCATACCTAACATCATCTTTGAGTTGTATAGTTACACATCCTTTTTCGCATGTTGCAATCACTGCTTTCTTTATGTGATAGTATTTGAGTGGAAGCTTTCTTCTGTATCCAACACTTAAATTTTCCTTATAGCGTTTGTTTAACAATAGAAAGTTTTTTCCTCAATTTCTTATCCAGAAGTACATGCCTCGGAGAAAAACAGAAGAGATGAACTTTACCTATGTAGAATGCTTGTTGTACACCTTTCACCATTTATCTCACAAGGTTATCATTTTTTTTTGGTGTGTTTTCTGTTGACATACTTTTGTGTTGGTCTTTGTTGAATTTACTGAATTGTAATGTTTATTGCAGACTCCTAATGCCACAAATAGTCTTTGTGGTTACAAGATTGTGACAGGCCAGCCGTCAGACAGGCTTGGAGAGGATTTTTCAGACAACTACAAAGACTTCACTGAAAGGTAATTCAAATTATCTGCCATTGATTTTAGGAGACAATGTCTTTTTTGAAAGAACTTGACTAATGAGGGTAGTCTTATCTTTCTTGTGGTGTATTAAACACCACGATTCTCTTCCAATTTTGTCCAGTTTGGTAGTCTGCAATGCTATCTACTAAGGTTGTGATTATGTCATTTGGAGGTTCTCTCTTAAGCCGGTTGAGCCCCAAGAATCCCTTGCATTGCTAATTTGGACTGGTTTGTTGCTTGTCCAACTGGTTGAAATTCCGTTGAAGTCACTTTGCTAGAGCTTTGATGCATCTGATCACAATTACTGCCCAATCTTGTACAGTTGAAGATGAATTTATTCAGAATTATTCCCTTCCATTTGAACTGAAGTGGTTGGAACTTGGAAGAACCAGGATTGATTAGAGACCATAGCGCAGTTAGAAGGTGGGCATTGTCTCAATCATGAGGTTTTCGTGTTTGAGTCTTGGTACCTATCAGGGGGGAAAAAGGAACCAGAGTTCAAAGGCATGATTAACGGTTGATGTCATGGTCACAACTGGTTGGAACACTGAGGAATCTTTGGGTGAATCCTAAAACAATTAAGTAGAGATCCTTTAAAAAATATTTTAAGAGTTTTGGTTTTGTTGTTTTTCTTTGGTGGTGGTGCAAAGGCAGAACATGAGGATTTGTCATCTTATGACAGAATGCAAACAAACTAGAAGAAAAATATTTCAGGAGTGGAAACCATGTGCAAATGAGTTCAATAGTACAAGGAAAAAAAAAAGAATTTTCTTCCATACAGTTGCTAGCAAATGGAGGAGAATTCACTGGCTGACTTTCTAAGTTAAAAATGACTTTATATATGACCCAAAAGACAGGAAGTGTTAGTCAATATTTTTAAGTTAATTATTTTACTCTTGCAAAGTTGGTAGGACCAAAATCAAGTGCAGACAATCTTCCTCTTGACGCAATTTCAAAAAAGAAGGTTGCTTGAAGTACAATTATTTGAGGAATGTAAAAATGCAATTTTAAGTCATTGTATGATTAAGGCCTCAGGAGTTGGGATTGAATGGATTCGCTATGGCTTCTTTTTTTTTTTTTTTTTTTTTTTTTTTTTTTTTAAATTCCAGGAATTTTTGGAAATCAAAGACCACCTTATTCATTCATCAAGTTGTTGGAAGCTACTCTCATTGTCATTTTCCCTTAGGAAGAGGTAGCAAGGTTGCTTAAAGAGTAGCTTCTCATTAGTTTATTATGAGGTCCATATTAAATTTTGGCTAGACCTCGATTAGCTGAAGTCGTCCAAGAGATGGCTTGAAGGTATGGGGATTGTTTGTAGTAGGAAGATGGGTTCTTGGTGGTGTCCTCATTGCGCATTAACTCAAGGCATAATGTTAGTACACCGAATCCTCTGCAACGAACTTATGGGATGTTTTTTCCCCTCCCTATTCTTTGGTATCTAGTGAGTGATGTGTGGTTTCTGACTGACTTGGTAGAGGCGTGCGCTTCAAGCTAAAGAAGGATTGGAATTTTGTGGGACCCTTCATCATAATTATGTGGTCTTTATGGAGGGAGCTAGGAAGCATGGACATTTCTCCGAAGCCAGAGTGTCGGTGTCCGACACGTGTCGGACACGGATACGCTCCGACATGCCCAAAAGAGTGCCCTGATTATGCTTTTATCTTTCATATTTCGGATACGCTGGGGACACGTTCCGGACATGCTGGGGACACGCTAGCCTATTTTAATTGGAAAAAAAATAAGAAAATTAGAGTAAAAAATGAAAAGAAAAGGGGGTTGTTTGTAAAAGGTCATAACTTAAAAGCAAAGGGGCCATCCTTCTGCTGCCCTAATAACATTCGTCCGTCCAGCGAAAGAAAAAAGGGAAGAAGAAAAGAGAAAAAATTTGATATTTTGTTAGTTGGTACAGTGGTACTTGAGGGAGCAAATGCAAGAATCTTGGAGATGTAGAATGTCCACTGATGAATGTTGCAGATAAAGGCAACACTAGTATGGTTTCGTTTGTATAAAGGGCATAACCAAGTTTGAAGGGACATTATTAGAGACATCCATCATAAATGGTCCTATATGTGTTTAAACATGACAAGTAGATGGTGGTTGCTGAGAGTGTTGAAGATGGTCGGTACAGGGAAACATAGTAGTAGTCGGGGTTGGTGATGATTACTTCTCTATTGCCTTGGATCAAGGATGTAAATGGGTTATATTTTGGGTTGGGTTCATGATGGTCACAGACCCGTGCTCGACTCCAATCAAGTTGATTGGACCCAAATCAAAATTGGTACCTGTGCTCTACCATTTATGCTACATGCCATTATTAGTAGATTGCTGTATAAAATAATATTACTAGTGTTTATTTATATATATGAAAACATACAGTATTTTATATATTGGGTAACCAGATATAAAGGGCAACACTAGTATGGTTCCCTTCGTATAAAGGGCATTACCAAGTTTGAAGGGACATTATTAGAGACATCCATCATAAATGGTCCTATATGTGTTTAAACATGACAAGTAGATGGTGGTTGCCGAGAGTGTTGAAGATGGTCGGTACAGGGAAACATAGTAGTAGTCGGGGTTGGTGGTGGTTACTTCTCTACTGCCTTTGGATCAAGGATGTAAATGGGTTAGATTTTGGGTTGGGTTCATGATGGACACAGACCTGTGCTCGACTCCGATCAAGTTGATTGGACCCAAACCAAAATTGGTACCTGTGCTCTACCATTTATGCTACATGCCATTATTAGTAGATTGCTGTATAAAATAATATTACTAGTGTTTATATATATATATATATATATATGAAAACATACAGTATTTTATATATTGGGTAACCAGATATAAAGGTGTTAAATAAAAAAATGGATATACAGGCACGGGACCTGACTAGAGCTCTTGCACCCGAATATCAATCGGGCGGCATGGTCCATACCCAAATTTTTGGGTCGAAACCTTTGGCTAACCATTTAATCAGGGGTCCATTGACATCCCTATTTCGGATGAAGGCATCATAATTGGAAGGATGTTTCATACTCATTTAAGACAATGAAATCTATGTTGGGTCTTGCCATCAATTGTATAGAATTGCATTGACTTCTGAACTAGGGATGGCAATGGCTTGAGGTAAGTGGGTGACCTGCTCCGATTAGAATTGTAGTGAAATTCTTACTTGGTCAGGTTTGGGTTTTAGGTGCCCTGCCCCAATGTTGTAAAAATCGGCTTAGGCGGCCGCCTAGGTGCTAGTCGGCGGTCGCCGCCTAATGGCTGGGCGGGGATTAATCAGGGATTAATTGACTAGGCGGGGATTAATCAGGGATTAATCCCTAGTCCATGCCCACCGCCTAGCGTCCGCCTAGCGATTTTTACAACATTGCCCTGCCCTACCTTGTTGATGACCATTTGACAATTGTTAAGATAATATTATACCCAAAGTTCTCTTAGTGCTATTGGTGTCAAATTAAATACTTGAAAAAGTGAGAGGTGATGTTAAACTTGTCTAAAACCTAACCCGACTTGTACCTATCACGGGGTTGGTTTTGTATCACATATCATAAACCTGTCATTGATGAGTAGGGTATAGAGTATGGCAGGTGCGACTCAGGGCTGTTTTGGGTTTAGCCCAACCCTCATGAAAGCTGAGCCATTGCCATCTTAGTACCAATGTTTTATCTCCCATTTTTTTTAAAATAAAATCCGTGCAATGGGCTCACCATGATAAACCCCTCAAATAAATGGCATTTGTCCAAAATTCACTCCAGTTGGAGCACCACTGGTGGATTGATTGCATGTAAAGACGTGATTTATCCCATAAGAGTTAATTAAGTATTTTAGATGTGATCGGTTCAATGGTGCTTCTCACTCCAATTGAAGTGATTCTTTTTTTTTTTTTTTTTATTTGGTTCATGGTTATTTTAGGAGTGACTTAAATTTATGGGTTTTGAAAAGTGGGAGCAAAACTATATGGACTATCGTAGTCGTTGTCATTCTCATTGATTAGGCAGAACTTGGTTATTTTCTGGAGGTCTTTGATACAATTTTGATTCTGTTTTAGTGGTTGCCAACCTGTCCATTTTGTTTTTGGATCCCCCTACATCATTGTTCTATCAACTCTCTCTCAAATGAAATAGAAAAGAAGAAACAAATACTGTTGATGGTGATGTTGCAGGTTAAGTAATGTTGAGGATTTAGCGAGGGCCACGATGAAGAAACTAACTCAGGGGATGGCAGAACACAACAAAGCAATGGCTGCTGCTAAGACAGATGATGAGAAGGCCGGCATTGTGAGCATTCATTTTTAGGATGTTTTGCTAAATAAGATTATCTTAATTAACAGCCATTTTTTGCTTATGTTTTTCAGAAACAAAAGAAACAGGAAACGACGACTGGATTGCGTACTTGCAATAATATACTGGCGATGACACAGGTGAAGACAATCAAAACATTTAAACCATACCACACATCTATCTATTAACTGACTTCACTCATTCCATGTGTGTTTCTGTTTTACTTTTCTCTCCTTTTCACAGCCATTGCATTCAAAATCTCCTTCATTTATTGGGGATAAGAAAATCAACCTTTCATGGAAAGAAGCAGTGAAACCTTCATCAGCTCCTGCAGCAAGGTAGGACAACTGCCTCTCCTTTGATTTTTCTTTTTGTGGTAGCTGACTAGTTCCCACTTGGTTTTCAGTGGTAAACGCCCTGCAACTGCCGCTAATGATTCTAGTGCTGTTGGCACGACAAATAAGAAGGGACGAGGTGGGGGTGGCACACAGAACCAGCTCGTGAACAGGGCATTGGAAGGTTTATCACGTGGTGGGAGAAGTGGTGCAAGAGTGAGTGGTGCAAGAGTGAGGGGGTGGGGTGGCCGTGGTAGAGGAAGGGGTTACCGTTAGCTTCAGCTTTCTTCATTGTATGATGGAAAAATCAGTTGGCCCTTCTACCGGGTATGGGCCTCATGCCAATTTTCATTTCTATTCTGGAAGCTGATGAGAGGTAGAGGTTCTCTTTGGACTTAGGTCCTCTGATTGGATTGTTTTAGGAAGGTGCCTTGTCTGACTAGAGGTGGTGGAAAGGGATGTGGGTGCAATCCCCGGTCTAATTTTAGCTGGTTACGGCATTCTGTAAAATTTGTGATGGGTGGCCATGTTCAGGATCTGAATCACAAAATGGACGGCTGCTTTTAAATCATCCGGTATTGTGTATTTTTTTGTACTGCTACCGCCTTTCATCTCAGTTTTCTAACATTAAAGAAGAGATATGTTTGTTATATTATTCATTGATCCCATTCCCAATGAGGTGCATTGACTTGAATCATTTTTATTTAAAATGGAATGAAAAAATATATATTTGGGAGTTTGTTTTGTTTCTCATGCAGTTGTCCGACCCATAAATCTAGTCCACCACTGTAGTGTTTATGGTCAGTGGTGATTGAAAAACCACACTCAGGTGTTTGTGCCCATCAAATTCAGTTGATTCATGGTGTCTAAGTCTACTGATCAGCTCAGAAAGATGTCCCAGTCTACAGATTCCTTATACTAAGATCTTAGGATGTATTTGGCTACTTTATTTCTGTGGAAGCATGCTATTTTCAGAAAATTAGAGTTTGGATGCTTGTTTTTAGATATACTACATTTCCTTTGCCCTTGTTTTGTTTCTTCTTTTTTTTTTTCTTTTCTTTTCTTCTAATGTTGCTACCTCTGTACTCTCTTCGGTCATAATATTCTTATATATTACCACTCTACTTTTCTTAATTGAAAAACAGTTGAATGGCATGAGACATCCAATGAGGACGTTGGAGGGAGAGAGATTTGAAGCGACTAAAATTGGATTTATGCATTTACATGGTATAATTGGAAATGTAGCATGGATTAGAATGTTGAGGTGGATGTATGGTAAACTAGAAATGAGAGATTTAGAGAATATTTATGGGTAGCATCAATAGGAGGAAAAAATTAGAGAAGTCCGTTTGAAATGGTTTGATCATG
This sequence comes from Litsea cubeba, assembly GCA_012931725.1. Classification (NCBI taxonomy): domain Eukaryota; kingdom Viridiplantae; phylum Streptophyta; class Magnoliopsida; order Laurales; family Lauraceae; genus Litsea; species Litsea cubeba. Next base: position 1,442,295 of record CM022947.1, on the reverse strand, counting down.
TACGACGTGGGCAGGCAATGGTGTTGGTAGTAAAATTAGATACGAAAGAAATACAACTTATCTGAAATTTTGTCTCAGAATAGATTGGAATGTTGAAATAAAATTTATGTCGCCGACTTCAATATAAATGAGACAAGACTTTGATGATGACAATGAATTTGGATTAAAATTGTTTTCAATTACACATTTTCTAATTGAAATTTACATTTCTTAGAAAAACCGATTTTCTTTCTCCTCTTTTCACATCTTTACATATACAAGAAAAGAAGACTAGTATTTATACAAGAAATTCAAGCGTAGGTGTTGCTTCTTCTGAACACGCGCAACTCCACTGGAGTGGAATACTGGGCTTGCTCCTCCTTCTCAGGGTACCTAGGCCGGTGAACTCCTTGCATTACGTCGTCGTCGCTCCTGGAATTCTTTGCCAAGGCCATCATCAATGCGCGAATTCTTACACCCACAAAGTAGGCTGGGTCCTTTGCGAAGTTTTGGCTTCTGCCAACAAGAAAGATGAAGAGGGCCAGTGTTGATGTTGCTCCTGTTATTGCAAACAGTACCCAGAAGCCATCCAAGCTCAAGCTACCATTCCCATCATTATCGGACTCTGAACTCGAACAGTTGTATGTGCCAACAAGATTATTTTCAAGTTCTCGCAGCTTACCGCTCTCTCGCAATTTAACAATAGCTTCAGAGAAGTCTGCCACCAGAGTTGAGCCCTTTGGGAAGGCCTAGAACCATGTCAAAGAAGAAAAAAGAATTCAGTTCCATGCTCAATAAATCCTATTCAAAGGAAGAAGCTAGCCAGAATGAACCCAGTCTAAATCTGAACTTTTGAAGACTAACACAACCCAACTTAAACCCTGTTGGTTCGAGCTACTAGGAAAAAAAAAAAAAAAGTCCTTACCATTTGATAGGGGGATGTCTTGAGATTTAAAATTTGAGGATATTTGATATAGGCATTTATTTTGGGTGATGGAATCTTTTACAGGGATCCTAGCATTGGTTTATACTCATTTCAATACATGAATTTTTCTAGAGGGCCAATTGTTTTGGAGATACATCGGACGGGATTCTATGCATTGAAAATTCTTGTTTTCGATATATTGGATTCTATATGTTGGAAATTGCTGACAACAATGAGCGCTGCTGTCCCTTGTCACTCTAAATTTCCTACGTCAATGGTGAGAATTAAGAAAACTAGCTTGTATCCCTTCCGGCTAGTGGAATTCCTAGTTTCCAAAATGCTAAGTTATGCTTGGCATTTGTGAAACTGATCCGGACTTTTAAGAGAAAAAAAAAAAAAATTGCAACCCTCGGTAGCTGGGAAGGATTTGAGAGTGGGAGAAGGAGACATTACAAAGCCAAAACCTCCAACTTCAAAGGTGGGGCCTGCTGTCATGAACCCCTTGCAGTTCTTGGCAAGCAGGTATTTGATGTAGGGCACTTCAAGGAAGGCTGCTTTAATTTGTCCGGTTCGGAGGGCTTGGGGGTACTCTTCTCCTGTGTCGAATGGCTTGATGCAGTCCCTGTCGAAGTGCAGCACTTCTTCTAAGTATCTTCTTACGAAGGAATAGCTGTCGCACCCGACCATGGCTTTGGTCTGCTTGAGCCACTCGACGTCTACAACGCTGGGTTCGAGCCTCCGCACTGTCAGCATGGATGAGAGACTGGCCGTGTAGCTTGATGTCAGCACAAATGCCACAAACAGCCACACTACCATTGCCATCCGAGATAGATTGCTACGGAGCTTTTCCCCTTGAAAAAGAAAAAGGACACATATAAGAACATAGAGAAATCAACTTTCTTTGTTGCACCTTGCTGATAAATTTACAGCATTGGACTCTTAAAAATTAAAATAATGCAGTAATCCTCATAGGATCCAAATTCCTTCCAAACTACATATTTTGGTTTTCAAAATACTGCAGTGGGCTAATAAGAACATTGGTCCTAAACAATAAACTAAAGTGACTTAGTAGGGATGAACTGAAAAGGACACCCGGGAGTTGGGTGATCAACTGGCATAAGGTATGGGTTTGCTCCCACTTCTTATGCTTGAATCTTGCCCCAGACTTACCCTACGCACATGTATGTGGGTTTCATGTGCGCCTAGTGGAATAGTTCTGTCGGGTTATATAACACAGGGAAACTCTTGTCATAAGAACAGAAAAAAAAAAAAGATGCCTTTCCATACAATCTTATTCTAGCCACTTTGGTTGTTGTATGGCAAACCAATTGGGGACCCTTAGATTTCCCATATTTAGGAAAGCTGAGTTCCACTTGTTAACAACTGGGTGGTCCCATCTTTCAATCATAATTAAAAGTAGTTATATGTCATTACCAACCACCTTATTCCTAGAAAAAGTGGGCTCGGAATATCTACAGTGGGCCAATCAGAACATTTATCCTAATCAATATATATACACAGGGACCCTTGTAGCTGTAGGGATGATTTACTTTTCCATACAATCACAATCTAACGAGTTTGGTGGCCGTCTGGTCAACCAATTTAGTGACCCCCACGTTTCCTAATTTAGGAAAGCCTAGCTCCCACTTGTTGGAGTTGACAAGTCAGGTCCCTCCTTGCCGCCATTATTGAAAGGGTTACTTGTGTATTACCAACCAGTACCAACTCACTGGTCTTGGTCACTAGAAACAGCTCACAGCTCTTACCTTGCATAGAGAAGAGAGTGTTGAAGGAGACCCAAACCAATACGCCGATTTGGTTGCGGAAGGAACCCACCAAATCATCATTACCTTCTTGTCTCTCAATCAACCACAGTATGAGCCCATTATACAAGACGAGAACCACTGTCAACGCCCAAAGCTCTTTTGTAAATGGCATAAGGAAAATCCAAGCCTTCTCCGGTTGCTGTTTAACGGCCACCACCATCCTAACTCCCGACTCTGAATAGGGCTGTGTGAACTCCCCATACTTTAATCGGTTTCCGACGATTGCCGTGTCGCCCACCACAGCATCATAGTCCTTTCCCCACAAATTGAAATGCAATACAAGTCTCAGTAATAACAAAATGAGAATTGTTAAGAGATATTATGAATAGATGAGAGATGATAAGCTTTGAATTTTCTTAATGAAGATTTAGGGCCTCTTTGTTTGCATTAAGATGCTTAGGAATTGAATGCGTAGGAATTTTTGGTTAAATAAACTATAAATGGATTATTAAAGAGGTGAGAGGTGAAGGGCACGAGATGAGGAGTGAAGGATATAAATATGTAGACACGACCTTTTACTTTCATATGTATTGATTACTAGGGTGATGGTTGCTAATTTATTTCTTATCTTCCCTTGATTCTATTTCCTTGAAAGAGAAGGGTATTTGATGCCTATTTTTGTAAATTTGCTCTCAATCTTCCATTTTAAACCACTTATGCCATGAAAACCAGTGTATTTAATTCCTATATATTATAATGCAACCAAATAGGCACTAAGTGATTCATTATACTATTTTTATTCCTGTATGAATTGAGATGTATTCTTGTAGTAATCTTAGGTAAATAGTATGCAATGTAGTCATTTGAAAGCAGTCGCTAATTACCAACTTCCAAGCTTTAAGAAGAAAGAAAGGAACTCACATATTCTTCAAGCTTCTGAATCATCGAGTCATAGGTGCCATGGTATGTGAAGGATTTATAGGGCAAAGGGTAGGAGAGATTCTCCAGAACCATTTCAAACACCTTAATTGAGAAGCCACCAATTGTAGTCACATTCAAAATCGTTTTAGCGCTCATGATATTCTCGTATGAGGAACCTCCAGGAACTAAAATCTTCAATGGCTTACCAGTAGCCCAATCTCTTGGGACATATGAAGGATCTCCAGGCCAAATCACGCTTCCCAAGATCTCCATTGATGCTCCTTTTACTTCCATATCTACAGTCCTTGAAAAACCCAAATTGGGTGACCAGAATCCGAGCTCTCTATAACCTCTCTCCACCACATTTACAATCTGAAAAGCTGGTCCGGGAACTAGTTCGGTGCCCTCGAACTGGATATGGCCACTCAACCCTTCAAATTTGCTTGACAAGATGGCATTCAACAAAGGCCTGCCCATTGAAGAAAACCAAACATCAGTTGGTTTGGTAGATTTCTCCCGGTGCTGTAATCGTTTAAGTGCCTTCAACACTGAAGATACAGCATCATAAGCTCGGAGAGGAAAGATCCCAAGCTCTGAATCATCTTCATCTGGGTAATTTGAACGGAAACGACGTCGGAATCGAATGGAAAAATCGCTAAACCGTGCAACTTGAGGGAAGTAGGTCTTGATTCCGACGACTCCTTGCATGGAGGAGATGGTACTTGCATTGAGCGAATGCAAATGGTTCATGATGGGTTCTGTAGCTATCCACACATAGTCCTTATCCATCATTCCCATGAGCTTCGCCTGTGTAAATAGATTAATGCTCAATGATAAAGTTGAGTGTACAATGAAAATCCTATACCGCTTTCTCTTCAGCTTCCCCAGCTCTTGTTGAATTAAAGAAGTTGGATTGTGCAGAGATTGAAAAGGTGGGAAGACGGATTGGTAGTCGACGTCGGAACCAACTTCTTTGAGGGCGCAAATGAGAGAAGCCACGCTTCCTGCACTGCCGTAGTTGTTGTCTTCATATATGATGGTGACTCTCGTCCACTTCCAAGAGCCAACGATGGCGGCGACGGCTTTCATCTGGAGCTGGGAGCTAGAAGCCACACGAACCAGGAAGGGCCAGCGCTCGGAGGTGAGCAGCGATGGAGTCACTGCGGCGAATGAAACGACAGGGACTCGCATCGTTTCTCCGTATTCTGCTACAAACGCTGCTTCCTTCCATGTCCGGAGACCTACGATTGCTTGCACTTTCTTCTCCTTGATGAGTTCCTCAGCTGCATTTGGTGAGTTTTATGGTTTAGAACAGGATCATGCTTTTCTTCTGCATTTTATTTCCACAGCAATTTCATTTTCCGAGGAAAATGAAAACCCAAGACTTTGGATTCTATGGTTTTGGTTTTCAGTGTTTTGTGGAATATGAAATATGTTTCTAGCTCAGGTGCAAGACTGTAGATAGTGGTGGAAACCTTCAACAAAATAATCATTGGTGAAAACATTCAACCGAATAATCATTCTCCTGCAGAAACTATTTCCAGTTTCCACAGATGCCTTGTGCTAATCTACCCTTTAGATTCTAGGGTGTGTAACTGATTTGTTCTCAACAACACTTGGTAATTTGTATATTGATTTACACACACACACAAGAAAAAGAAACAGAAAACGAAAAAGAAAGAAAGAGAGTGGTGGAGAGCAAAACTCACCCTCCCGAAAAGCTTGAACAGGACTTCCTTGAGAGTCTCTAACGTGAAGAAGTGGTTTGTGGCCTGTAGAGTTAAAGAAATCATCTACTGCCATTTCAATGGCTATTTTCTCTTGTTTGCCTGGTCTAGAGGTAGAGTCAATGATAGCACCAATGGTACCTTTGAACTGGGGCCTGGTATATTTGCATTGAGAAGAGATTGCTCCAAGTAACAGCAGAAGAAGGATGGAGAAAGCCTGAGGCATTTTGTTGTGGAGATAAGTGTTTTCTTGAGAGCATGGTGCAGATAAATTAAGAGGGACTGATTACCAAAGACCAAACCGAAAGGTCATGGTCAAGGGTTGTGGAAGAAAAAAACAAAAAGAGTGATAGGGAAAGGTGTCACTTGAACCATTTATTCAGTCCAAGATTCCAGGCTCTCTCATTTTCTTGTACGTATGGCATTCAATGACTTGAAATGCAATGTATTTTGTTGGGTTTTCTGAGCATTTGTCTGTTTGTAATCTACATTACAAGTCAACAATGACAAATTCTAACAAAAGAAAAAACCAATAATTGCAAAATCTTTTACCACATGTTCCTTTTGAAATTCCAAAAAAACTTTCATTAAAGGAGAAATAAACTACAAAAGGATAAAAAAAAAAGATCAAGGAGGTACAAAAGCATTCTCCTCGCCCCACCAATCTTATATAATCACACTCTCCCAAGGATATATCCTCTCAACCTCTTGTTTAATCATAGCATCGGCAAAATAGCTATTTACCCCGTTGAGATGTGATAAAATTCATTCGAAAAAACTTGAAACTTTTTTCACTGTTAAAAAAAATGGATGTATAATTTTGGGTGAGGCCCACCCAAGTGATTGAAATTGTGGTGAAGCTTATCACCACCTAGGTTATCAGTTGAATGATCCAAATGCTTTTGGGCACACCAAAATCAACAAACAATATCGTTGGGCCTCCCTACGATTTATCATCAATATTTACCAATGATACACTGAATCCCAATGTAACCATGTTAGAGGATGGAAGTTGGTGATGAATCGTGGGAGGTTACGTGATTGATTAGTTCTCCTAATAATTAATTTGGTGGGCCTATCCAAATTAATGTATAATACCTTGTATAGTAGTATAGCAGCATTTTTTTTGGAATAGACCATGCATGTCTCTAAAAAGAAGAAAGTCAACTAGCATCTTTGAGAAAAACGCGTCTCAAAATCTAGCTATCAGAAAAAAGTTTGACCACAGGTCAAGATGGATCTTTTATATGTTTGAATTACAAAGGCAAGTATCAATCTTTACAATGTACAATTCACTAAGGGTCTGTTTGTTTGGAGGTATATATAATTTCTGATCAGAATTGTGACTGCGAGTGTTGAGAATTTTTTATGTAGCTGTTGCATGAATTCTCTGAAGCATTTGAAATTCTAATTTGTTTTCAAAAATTCTCAAAATCAACCTACCTGCAAAATCATGAGCCTTTTGGGGGTATTCCCTACTTCTTCCTTGTGGACTAAGGTTGTGCTATTAAGTTAAGCACAGTGATCTTCTTCCTTAAATCCTTTCATGGTTTTTGCTATGTCGGATTATGAAGTTTGACCAGAACCAAATCAAACATGGTGCTAGTTGTAAATAATGAACTAAATCTAAATGTGGCTATGAATATTGCATGATGTGCCTTCAGCGAAATTCCTGAGCATCGACCAGACCACCCAGTTTCTATTTCTTGCCTATATCATCATCTAGATAGTAGAAAGAAAAATGAAGCTGAATGCGGATTTTTCCTTTCCTCGTTAGGACTGAGTCCAAGGACCAACAAGAAGAAGCTATCAAAAAGCTAAAAGAATTAAATGCGCGTCAAGGAAAGCTTGATTTGTTTTTCTTTACCTGATCTAATGAACAGTATGTGACCGAGGAAAGTCCATTAAAATAAAATATAGTAGTTTGGACTCCTCTTAGGACACATTGTTTGCACGAAATTGCATTCTTTTGAACTCAGAGTAAGTAAAATAAGGACTTGTTTGTGCAACATGAGTGTTCCGCTCTCTCAATGATTTTGTTTCCAAGAGAGAGAGGAGTTTTGGATTCTTAATTAAATCCTACTCCTATCATAGTAAGTTGGAATCATTTATGATGAGTCTCCAAGGATTTCATCGTCAAACATGACCTTAGTGCATAATTAGCTGTATATATTTCTTACAGTTTTTAGGAATTTGATTTCATTAAAATCATTAGGGGCCTTAAGCTAATTTGCCTAAGCTCAGATCTATTAGTACATTAGTGAAATTCAAAATTTGAAATTTAAGCCGCTCAAAATTTCTAACACCTTTCTATTAGTCATGCCGACGTTCACTAAAAGCAAAATTAAGCCTAATAGCAGATTACTTATTCTATATTTCTTAATTGTGTATTTTACACATTATTTATTTGATGATGAAGCAAAATATGATTGGAATAGAATTTGGTTGAGAGGTGATAAAAAGGTAACAGGGATGCAATTAAAGAATACATTTCTCTTTTTTCAGTTTTTTTTCTCTCTCTTAGATAGGAAGGATTTTGTGTACTGGCGGATTGCTTATGACAAGGAAAAGGTTCTACCAAAGTATATAACATGAGTAAAATCCACCGGTAGCTCTAAAACAACTCTCCTCGTATGGCTGAGAGAGAGAGAGTCTCCTCCTATGGCTGTGAGAGAGTGAGAGAGAGTATTTGCTAGAAGAAGAAGGGAATGTAAGAGATTATTATCTACGGATTAAATAGTATTAGGTTGGTTTTTCTTACTATAGATAAAAGAGAGTTGTTAGAGAATTTAGGATTGAATTTGAATTTGAATAACTCTTGTCACTCCATGTATAAATTGAGAGGATTTCCTCAATTATTTGAAAGTCTTTAAGCGATGATCTTGCGATCAAGTCTTGATCGGGTTCATTCATTAATAATTTTCATGGAATTGCACGATCGAAGCTTCGGAAAGAAATAGCAATAGATCTGATCCAGTGGGCCGGTGGCACCAAAACAGACTAAAAAATGGAGCGGGTTGCGATAGCCTGCGATCACCAAGAAGACATGATGATCGGTTTTGCAAGATATTTACCATTTATCTTTATTTTAGAGATCATTTTATTTTTCTGATAGTACCAATCACAGATTCTTTCTCTGAAAGGATCATGTGATTGATGGGGATGTTAGAGATTATTATCTAGGATAAGATTGAATTAGGTTGGTTTTTTTATTATGAGAGATAAAAGAGAGTTGTTAGAGATTTTAAGATTAAGTTTGAATTTGAATAACTCTTGTTATTGCCTGTATAAATTGAGAGGATTTCCTCTCCTCATGCTTACCGGTGATTTTAGGGAAGAAGGGTGTGGGGGGTGACCTGTTGACCACTGACTGAGAAGACTGAATGTAATAGACAAAAAGACTCAAATTTGGGCTTTTCCATAAAATCCGTCCCTCCTTGATCTAATATTGACCAAAGTCATTTTATTTTTCCTCTCGCCGGTTTTCCCTCCAAGGAAATCCATTTTCAAGGGTTGGGCATAGAAGTGCTCATGGGCTGGCTCGACCCCACTTTAAAAACACTAGCCCAAACAGTAACAAGTAACAACAACAAGGCTTGTTTAATTAGGTATTTATAATAACACAAACAAGGATGTACTCTTCTTATTACTAGCAACTAAATAAGTGCATAATATTTATAAAAGCAGGAAAATGATCAAAATTGATAAATTGACCAGCAGCTTTTGATGAGGTCAATCTTTCCAACAAGAGTGTTTGACCAGCAACTTTTACCAAAAAATATAAAATAAAAAAATCCAGAGGGTTTGACCTGTGCCACACGTTTTGTCGAATCTTGTAAATTCCTAGCTGGAATTTTGTATTTTCCATTATTTCATGGCAAAACCGTTTTACGTGAACAAGGGAGGTTCTATAAAGCATCCAGTTTTTCTTCATAAGAACAAACCCAATTTTAGTGAATTTTTAAAGTATCCATTTTTTCTTCTTAAGAACAAACCCAATTTTAGCTAATTTCTTTTTGGTTTTTTTTTTTTTTTTTTTTGGGTTAAGAAAAGGAACTCATTAACCCAAAAATAAGAGATAAAAAACACCCCAGTTTAGTTTGTGTAGCCTACATTGGTAATTGCTAATAATGGGGCAGAGTTAAGAAAGGTATAAGTAACATATATTAGGAGAGCACATATTACTTCAATTGGATCATCCTAACTTTTCATGTCTATGAGATCCACTTAGATTTTAATAAGTATGCCTCATTAGGATTTCTACCAAGGCCCAGCTTTAGAGAACCTAGACACCTTATCAAGTGGACTCAATGAACTCCAAGGGGTTGGTCGAGCGGTCAGGGCCACTGTTCCTTTCTCTTTCGGAGCTAGAGGTTTGGTATCGATCCCCGGTTCCCCCCTCTTCAGGAGCTGAAGGCTGAGTCTACTAGTGCTACTACTTAGGGGCCATATGGATTTTATCCGACTTCTCTATGGGTCGGGAGGTATTAATCCCTCCATTTAGGAAAAAAAAATGGACTCAATGAGGAGCTCCAACACCACATTTGATTTGAATGTTGCCATTTTGATCCTCTTTGAAAACTGATCATAAAAGTAGAAGGGAACTTTTAGTAGACCTAGACCTTCCAGAAATCTTGGCTGCATATATTTTGGAATCAGGAACCCAAAAGTCTGGCAGAATTTTATCAATGGGGGGACTGGGGCCTCTGAACATTGTATTAGGTTAATAACAGGGTCTTTTATAAGTCTTTACGAGATGTTGACAAAAGAGAGAAACGATGGATGAAACCCGACTGGTTCCACTTCCTGGTAATGCCTTTCAAATTTCAAATGAGAGACTCGGATGGCCTCTGTGTTGACTGTTGGGAGTTGGGACGCGTTTGTTTAGAAAGTTTTTTATGTAAAAAGTGAGGATTGTAGAAATTAAATTTCATACTACATTTAAATTTATATATATGGTGTGATTACTTTTTCTTTATGAAAAGTGTACAGATTGTCTGACTTTCTGTGACTCCTCATAAAGTAAATTCATTCTTATATAGGGTGGTCTGATTTTTTTATTTCCACAAAACTGGTTTTTTACGTTGTGTATACAAACGCGGCCCCTCAGCCCATTTCAGTAATTCTCTTGTAAAGTAAATTAAAGTGAAATGTTACTTTAAGAAATAAGAAAAGTAGAAAGGTCATATCAAAAGGTATAAAATTTTCAAAGATCACTTTATTTTTTTTTATGAAGTTAAAAAAAAAACTATTCTCTTATTCCGCTAAAATGAAAAAAACGCCCTCTTCTTTTTATCCAAAATAAATAAATAAAGGAGGTACCTTATCATGCGAAAAAATGACAAAAAATAAAAAAATGTAAAATTTGATATTTAGTACCTTTTAATTTAACTGCTCTTCTTTTTATCCATCTTAAATTGAATCTTTACTTCAACTTACTTTACAAGTGAATTACAGGCATGATAGTTTAAATTCTGACATTTCAATGCACAGCCAAATTTCTCTCTCTATTTAAATGTTTTTCCTATCCAAAACTCAACTACTATCTATATGCGTCCAAATGTGTCACATACTCACATTGAACACCAAATGGTAGGTTTTGTAGGCCTCACAAAAATAATAATGAAAGAAGTCATCAACCTCAAAAGCATTTAAAAGAATATCAGCTGGGTGGGCCCTTATAATTAATAGATCAAGGTTAAATGCCAATAAGAATGCTGGAATTTAAGATACGTAGTTAAATGCCTAACATCTAACTCTAGTTAATCAAAGGTCATAATTATTTTTTATATTTATGCTTCCAAGTTATCATCTCCCTCTTTATCCACATGTGTTCTTTGTTTCTAATAAATACTACTACTCATGCACCACACAAAAAATATCTAAGTCCCTAACCAACAACAAAGATACAGCCGGTATCAATCATTAGTTATGTGGGTGGGTGGGTGATGTTTTTGTGCTTGTGTGGGGGTGGGGTAACCATTAAGTTACCAGTAAATTGGAGAAACATCAATTACTGAGTCTGACTAGATGAGCAAATTAATTTGGTTGAAAAAGTGTCAAAATAGTTATTGCATGATAGCTTAAGTTTCTAGAGGACATGACCTATATACTTTTTTAAATACCTAAAAAAAACTTAAAACCAAACCTAGATTGTAAAGTGTGAAGCTGTAAGGCATTAATTGAACTTCCTGACCCATATTAGACAAGATTAGGAGCAACATATATTTTCTTTTTCTCTGGTAAATATTTACGTATCCACACACACATCCTATCAAAGTTTCTCACAATTAAACGGAGTCGGAATTCAATTCCTCGTTTTTCTTTTTGGGGCTCACCACTGAATTATAGCGCAGGGGCGAGGCACCCCCATTTTATAAAAACAATTAAAGATCAATCACTCATCTCTAGTTGCATCATTAATAGTATTTGGCATTTCCTGCAACTTTTCCCGGCACCATGCTACTTATAAAATGTGTCCACGTCTCTCCCCCACTGGCAACGGTGGGTCCTTTCTAAGACGGATCCAAAAATTAATTAAATGAGCAACGTGCGTTGATGGTTTGGGTGAATTTGACTCCAACAATTCTGATGCGTGCCCTGTAAATCAATCACATTAACACTCATCTATGAATCTAAATCATTCAAATTTCAAAACATGGTCTCACTGTGTATCATTCAACTCTCGGCCAATTCTCACATTAATCGTAATTGATACTACCATTGGATTGAATATGCCCAACGCGTGAGCTCACTTCCTATTATCTTAATCGCTTATTTTACATTACAAAGCGAGACCAACTTACATTGAAGAGACCAACTTACATTGAAGTAACATTCAACACACAATTAAAATACATGGAGATTTTAGGCCTTATTTGGCAGCCTTTTCGCGGTGAAAACTTTTGTCACCATTTGATTAGTATGTGTTTGTAGAGATGTAAATAGGTTGGTTTCGATCTGAGTCCATGATGTACTTGAAACCATAATCATTAATGAGAAGATGGATCCATAGCCGGAACCAAATTCGGTTCAAATTTAATTTATTGCTTTTGGAACGGAAACCATTAAATGGGAGGATGGAAATCGAATAGGAAATAATTTCGTATATAGGATGGGTTGGGTCTGAATTGAGAATGATTTGGAAAAAAAACTAGCCTTTGGAATGAAAATTTGAAAATTGAGCTAATATGTCGGTCTAAATCCATGAATTGGAACCAAAGTGGAATCAGACCCGACCTATTTACTTATTTTAATTTAAATAAGGGCCCAAATTCGATTATTAATAGATCCAAACCTCTTAATAATAAATCCATTTACATCCCTATCTGTTTGTCCATCGAGGTGGGCCTTACACCACCTGAACTTGTGTTTCATATGACCTTGACATTTATTAAAAGAAAACAGTGCCTGAACTAATCAGCCTTCATCATCAAGTGCTGGAGATTTTTGTTGTGGTGAATCTGAATCCACTGGATCTTTTCATCTCCATAGACCAAATTGCAACTAAACTTTTCTGACACTGCTTTTTCAATGAAATGAAATTGAAATCATATCCATAGACTAAATTGCAACTAAACTTTTCTGACACTGCTTTTTCAATGAAATGAAATTGAAATCTTATGTGTTATATGCTCCTGCGAGGAACTGAAAAATGGGAAAAGGAACGTTTTCATTTCTAATCATTCTGCTGCTTGCTCGCGACGGTCAGAGCCTTTTCATCTCAGATGGAATCCAGAACGTCCATCAGCCCTCCTTCCTCCATCTCAACCGTCCGTCTTCTTCTTCTTCAGATACATGTGAGCAGACGTACGGATTCCTACCCTGCACGACCACCATTTTAGGTAACCTCTTCCTGATGCTGGTGTACGGATACCTGATGCTCCGCGCTGCGATATGTCTGTCGACGGGGAGTGAGCTCCTCCTCAACATCCTCGGCTCCGGCGTCATCGGCGGCTTTCTCCTCCCTGTTCTCGGCGCCTTTCCCGACGCCCTCCTCATCCTCGGTAAATTTTCCGTTTCATCTGCATTAAAAATTAAGAGTGATGCTATTGCCACACAGTTTTTCTCTTTTCCCACACACACTTAAAAAAAAAAAAAGAAAAACCTGTAAAATTACCTTTTTTTTTTCTTACTGAGGATGAAAGTAAAATTGTTCACAATCTGTAATTTTCAGCTAACTGTAGGTAGGGATTTGACAATTTCTCAGCACTGACTTTGAAATGGAACTGCCAAGTGCTAATCCAAGCTGCAAATCTTGCATTGTAGTTAGTCATCCAACATCTAGCCATACAAGATACATTCAAGTCCAATTTGAATTGAGGATTCAAAATAGTATACTGTATTACATTAAGAGCAAGTTTGGCATATTTGGTATTGAATTCCTAGTAGTTCATATTAAAGGGTATTTTTAAAGATTTTAGGAGTATGGTTTTTAGGTTTAGATTTAATTAACTGGGACTACAGCAAAAATAAGAAATTTAAAATATTTCTTAGGATTTGATTTACTAAAGTGATGGTTATGGTTAGGTAGGATAATGTTCTTCTAAGAGAAGATTTGCATATTGCTTATATGCAGTCCAGCTTGTTGGGCCCACTTAGATGGATATATAATAATGGGATGAGGTTAGGTGGAAAGGGTTCCATAGGACAATGGGGGAGCTAAAAAATCAGCCCCACAGATTATTCCAGCCCTTGATTTAAGGGCATTAAAGTTTAACATCATCTTAACCATACATTTTCTTTTCTTTTTTGGGATTCAATCCAATGGCGAGTGAAGGTTCGACGAGGGTAAAATTAGGTCCAATGCCAAATCATGAAATGATAAGATTATAAAGGGGGCTGCATTTGTCAAAGGTGGGAGCAAGTGAGCCTCACAAAGCTGGGCTGCACATGCAGTTGTTGTTAGAAGCATAGTTTTGAAAATTGGAATTGTATCCCAAATCTTCATACCCATCGAATTGAATCGTGAATCGTAGGATTTTTTTTTTATTCTAAATTTGAAAATAATTACAAATTAAAAAATAAAAAAGTAGCTATTCATAACCTTCTTACAATGACAAATAAATCTATCATACAATCATATCAAGAACATCAATTTTTCCATTTATAGTAGTATAAATACAATGACAAATAATATCAAATGATAGTATAAATATTATCAAATAATTTTTTATAGCGTTCCGAAGCACACGCCCACATAAGGACCTTCTTGCCCTACGCACTTGCGCCCGCACAAACACATAACGCGGCATGGATAATATTTTCCCTGCATGGACCTCTGGCTTTGATACTATGATAGAGTTGCTAGCTAGTAATCCCGAAATCAATTGGTGATAGGAAACTGCACAAACAACTACTTAACAATTTTAAGGTATCAATATATATCGGGCAAGGCTCTCCTAAGCTCAAGCTTAGAAGAGAATTTCATAAGCTTATGCTTGTGGGGCCCACCCTTGGTCCATCCAAATGGACCAAACACACAACCTCCCTGAAGTGTACATGTCCACCAACTTTCGGTCAGATTCGAATTTATTGGACTGTTGGATCGATTGTGTACCGATTCAAATCTACTTTTGACCATTAAACTTTTGGGGCCCAGATGGAGATGATAGAAATCACAGTTAAGGTTGATTTTTTTCAGAAAAAATGGTCCTAGGGAGTCATTGAAATCCTCCCATCCCCACCCCCATGTGGGTCCCCAGGTGGGCCCCGGCAAATACTTGAGCTTACCTTATCCTAAGCTTAAGCTTACGAGAGCCTTATATATATTGTTATCTTTAATATAAAAGTAAAAATTAAATCCAAACCATCAATCTTACGCAATAGGATATCTCTTGAAGTTAAGAAAGTGTTTATGAAGAAAAAAAAAAAAAA
This sequence comes from Litsea cubeba, assembly GCA_012931725.1. Classification (NCBI taxonomy): domain Eukaryota; kingdom Viridiplantae; phylum Streptophyta; class Magnoliopsida; order Laurales; family Lauraceae; genus Litsea; species Litsea cubeba. The sequence continues at coordinate 1,427,101 of CM022947.1, read as the reverse complement.
AACCAAAAAAAGGCTAAAAAAAAGAAGAGGATATAGACAAGCACCATACGTACAATTGAACACTTTAATTAATTGCATGTTCTTTATTTATCTCTAAAACCTCCCCAAAGCCATTAATATTCTCAAGAGGTTTTATTGACGACTAAATAACTTTTAAAAGTAAAAAGGCAAAAGGAAAGAAAGAATAAAGGAAGAAAATGGTAAAAGATTATTAATATTATTTAGTTATTGTAGCCATTCTCGCCAAACCAAATCGCTTGAATAGTAAGATTCGATTAAACATGTATCGAATCGTAAGATTCACACCTGAATTCTAAGAGTCATCTGTAAATGGGATTTGTTGTATAGATACGAATAATTTTTCTTAAGAGTCGGGATACGACTTGAGATTCGGGATACGAATAGTAAGATTCTGATAACTATGGTTAGGAGAATATTCTACTGGTCAAGTAATTATTTTATATCAAATATGAGGTCTTTTGACAACCCCTCCAGGATCTTCACCTTTAATTCTTGACATTAGCCTCTTTCTTATAAGAAATATTCTCTTACGAGCTACTACATATGTAGCTTAGCTCTATGGGGCCCACTGGGGCCCACCTTGGATCATTGCAGGCCCTTTCACACTTTCATCCCCACATGATCTGGTACCAATCCCAGGTTCACCATCATCAAACCTTTATCCACCGTTGGATTGGATCTCAAAGAAATCTATGGTTAAAAAGACCACTAAAGTTTATGGCTTTCAAGTCAACGACTAGTTTTATCTTACAAGGCTGAATTTTTTATTGGCCCTTATCTGTAAGAAGACCTTTCCATGTACCGAATCCCACTAATAAAATTGCATCTTAAGTAGGCCCTATGAGTTGGACTACATATTGCTCATATGCAATTCTCGTTAGAGAACATTGATATAAGGGCATTATTTGAATTCAATGACGCATGAAAAATTTTTTTTTAATGGTTGTCAACTTGTCATGGTTGTTGCAGCCAATTATTTGGGCTGTAGCTAGCGGCTTTGGCAGCCAATATTATTGGCTGATTTTGGGGCATACGGAGTGTCTGAGTTATAATCAAAGTAATGTATTGGCTGATATTTTGAACTATGAACAATCCATTATTAAATATATTTATCAAAGTAGCATATAGGCAGATATTTCGAATAATGAACAAGCTATTATTAAATAGATTTCTTTCATAGTTATGAACTGCATGCTTAGCCTAATTTTAGTGCCTTCTTCAGTATCTGGACTTTCTGGAAGTAAAGAGACTGCTCAAAATCAAGTCTCGATTGGTATGGGCTTGCTTGCTGGATCAACTGTCATGCTTCTGACGTGGCTGTGGGGTTCTTGTGTTGTCGTAGGGAAGTGTGATCTTTCAGAGGATTCAACTCATTAGATTCACAAGATTCAAAATGGTGCAGCCTAATTGGTAAGTTCCTTTATTTAGTTTTCAGTTTTGTAGTTTTGAGTTCAAAGTTCTCATTTGAATAGAAATGCACTTCCACATTTTTGCTATCATGTAAGAGAATCCTTTACTTTTGCTGCTTATATGCAATATTTGAAATTGACTTTTATTTGTTATTCATTTTGTGGGGCCTGATTATTTTTGTAATATACAAGTGTGTTAGGAATTTTATTATGTTGGCCAATTCATGGGTTGGACAAAACTCTGGGTCCATTTGAGTTGTATTTTTGTATTTCTTTTATAATGGACTGTGGTTGAGTCACCGGAAGACCTGAAGCGAAGACGGGAGAGTTTTGGAGCCTCGAAGCCAACATCCAGAACTCTAGTTCGCTATAGCAGACATAACTTCGCTAGAGCGAAGTTGCAGCGAAGTCCAAGATCGGAGAAGTATAGTGAGCCTGGATGGGAAGCCTTGCGCGGATTCGGTCTTCTAATCTGAGTCTGCCTGATATTCTGATTGGGATATGATTAGAGATCTCCTGCACGTTTTTGGGGCTATTTAAAGGGTTATTCTCTCAACCCTAAGACAGACAAGAAGTTGCCGTCTCTTGTTCTGGGGTGAGAAAACCCTGAGAGATTCCTTGTTCTTAAGAGCTATTATAGAGAGATTGGGCTGAAGACTTGCTCTAGAAGGTTTGAAGCTTCTACTTCTTTGTAGAAGATCCGAGCATTTTGATTCTCAAGGTGTTATTGAAGGATCAAGCACGAGGAGCAGTGTGCGGTGAGTAGTTGTGGCAGCGAGGAGTTGTGCAAGAACAATTATAGTCCTTAGGTCGACGTACTATGGGAAAGAGTGCCATGAGTATATCTTGTAACCGTTCAATAGTGATTGGTTTTTCTGATCGTGGTTTTTCTCCTTGTTAAGGATTTCCACGTAAAAGATTGTGTCTGCCTCCTTGTGGTGTGCGATTGGTAGATTTGATTACTAGTTTGGTTTTATTTGGTCTTTACTTCCGTTGTGCATTGGTTTGTTGAACTAATATCCATTTTAGTAAATGTTTTTCAATTGGTATCAGAGCATGATTCCTTGGAAGCTTGCAAAAGTACAACAATTGGAGGATGAGAACAACAAAATGGCTGACAAGCTGACTGCAGAATCACAGAAGTGTGACATGCTTGATTCTGATATGAAGACTTTGAAAACAGAGAATGCTGATTTGAATGGAAGACTCAAGATGGTTCTATCTGAGTTAGATACTGCTAAAGCCTCATTGAACATGATGAACACTGGATCGAAAAAGATTGATGATATCCTGTACAGTCAAAAGGAAAAGACTGACAAGCATGGCATTGGCTATGCTGATGGAGCATCCTCATCGAACGCAAAAGGTAAAAATTGCCTTGTTAAAAGTTCAGTTGATACTAATCCTGTTGTTAATGTTGCAAACAGAGCTACTAAAAAGAAGAATGTGTCACGTCCTGAATGAATTCCCACTTGCCATCACTGTGGAATTAAAGGATACATTCGACCCCATTGCAATAAGCTGCGAAGTTTACCAAATCAAACGCAATGGAAAAAATAGAAATCTGAGCTGAAAAAGAAGAATACCAAAGCTATATGGGTCAAGAAAGAAGACATTCCTTCTGTGTTGGTACACACTTCGCTGAAATACCTTAATATGCAAGTGTGCGTACCTAAGCTTCATCACCCCTGATCTGCAAGATCAAGCCCCCACCCCAGTGCTGATACGAAGATCATTTTGAGGGCGAGTTAAAATTGAGGGGGAGCTACTGCATCCAGATTGACAAAAACTGCTTGAAGATACTTGTTTGTCAATTATGGACAAAAAGGGGGAATAGAATGGAGCTAGGGGAGAATTTCAAGAACAAACACTGTAAGATCTACAGGGGCTAGGGGAGAATTTCAAGAATAGACAATGCAAGATCTACAGGTGCTGAAAATTCAATGTATTTTGGGTTTTTCTTTTGGGTAGATCATATTTTATTGTCCTAGGGAGTTTTGTCAATGAATTGCCAAAGGGGGTGATTGTTAGGAATTTTATTATGTTGGCCAATTCATGGGTTGGACATAACTCTGGGTCCATTTGAGTTATGTTTTTGTATTTCTTTTAGAATGGACGGTGGTTGAGTCACCGGAAGACCTAAATCGAAGAGGGAGAGTTTTGGAACCTCGAAGCCAAAATCCAGAACGCTAGTTCGTTATAGCGGACATAACTTCACTAGAGTGAAGTTGCAGCGAAGGCCGGGACCAGAGAAGGAGCTCGCTATAGCGAGCCCTCCTACTCGCGATAGCGAGCCTGGACAGGAAGCCCTGCGCAGAAGGAGCTCGCTATAGCGAGCCCTCCTACTCGCGATAGCGAGCCTGGACAGGAAGCCCTGCGCGGATTCGGTCTTCTAATCCGAGGGATATTCTGATTGGGATATGATTAGATATCTCTTGCATGTTTTTGGGGCTATTTAAAGGGTTATTCTCTCAACCCTAAGTAAGACAAGAAGTTGCTCTCTCTTGTTCTGAGGTGAGAAAGCCCTAAGAGAGACTCCTTGTTATCTAGAGCTATTATAGATAGATTGGGTTGAAGATATGCTCTAGAAGGTTTGAAGCTTCTACTTCCTTGAAGAAGATCTGAGCATCTTGATTCTCAAGGTGTTATTGGAGGATCAAGCACGAGGAGCGGTGTGCGGTGAGTAGTTGTGGCAGCAAGGAGTTGTGCAAGAACAACTACAGTCCTTAGGTCGACATACGAACTGGGAAAGGGAGCCGTGAGTATATCTTGCTTGTAACCGTTCAATAGTGATTGGTTTTTTTGGTTGTGGTTTTTCTCCTTGTTATGGATTTCCATGTAAAAGATTGTGTCTATCTTCTTGTGGTTTGTGATTTGTAGATTTGATTACTAGTTTTCTTTTATTTGGTCTTTACTTCCGCTGTGCATTGGTTTGCGGAACTAGTATCCATTCTAGTAAACGTTTTTCAAAGTGGCCTCAAACTTCAAACATTTCACAGCCTTGAAAAGACCTGAAAGTGAAGGTCTTATATGCATTTCGCTGTTGTATTATATTAGATATAATGATGAAGCTCTTTGGTGCACTCTCCATTTTAAAATTATAATAAGAAAATAAAAACAGCGGTTGCGTTGTGATTCTATGACTCTGAATATCTCACTGTTAATGCAACAAAAGGTTGGTAGAAGTTTATTTTCTCAATTTGGCATGACTATTGATGAAAAATCCAAGAATATACAAATATCTGCCTTGGAGGATAACTTAAACATGTTCCGACATGGGCTTCACCTGATTCTACCCTGACACATTGTTGTCGTGCTGAACAAGGATTAAAATAGTGGTTGTGGTGAGTGTAGTGGCCGGCCGGTGGCTAAGATGCTATGTAGTGGGCAATATGTGGCAGCTACCGGCGTGGATTTAAAAATGGTAAAAAATATTTAAAAAATCCAAAATTTTGGAAAATGTGAGAATTTGATGCTTTTTTCTTACAGTGACTCAGATAGGGGGTGTAGCGGTCCCTTCAGTGAATAAAGATTCTGTATAGCTGGATGATTATAAGACTTAAATCAATTTATTTACTTGTATTGATGTTGGTTAGTTATACTAAGTTTGCAACTACTATGCATTTCTAAATTCATAATTCGAGTAAGCAATTTATGACAACTGTACTTAACAAAGGATATATAAATTATAAAGTAATGTTTAAATAAAATATAAAGTTCAAACCAAATAACAAATTACTTTCATCAAAACAAACAATGTAATTTTGTTGAGAGTTGAGAAAAGAACAACTCTACTAATACCAATGGGGTGTCTGCCAGGATATATCTAAAGAAGAGCTCTAGAGAGGAACTCTATATATTGGCTTTAATTCAGTGAGATCTTTTACTTTTTGGTGTTCTTTTGAGTATATAAGGGTAGAAGAGCTGCGTCGAGTTGTTGTTTGGAGAGAACAAGAGAAGAAAGTAGCCTTACTATGTGATTTAAAAAGCTATGGAAAGTAGTTGTCAGTCTCACTCCGTTGTGGCCCTGGGGTGGCCTTGTAGCAGTTTGTAGCAGACCATAGGCCACTGTGTAATCCATGCTGCTGAATCCTTAATTTTGATCTTGGTGTTAATAGAAAGCCAATATGGCGTGTGATGTCTAGGTGCTGCAGGGATGCCATGGATACATCAGGGATCCGGATTTAACACACAGAATTAGAGTACCAGATATGATTTGACATGAATACATTGACTATTTTGAAGATTATAGTTATAAACTTGTAATAGAGTACAGCTAGTTGGGTTCATTTTTAAGACTTTGGACTCACTTTTATTCTTAAGAAACATGGCAAATTTGTCATTCTGATTCATGACCCATGTATTTTGTTGTCTACTTTCAGAGCCATTAGGACTGGCTCAGGTCCATAAGCAGTGGCTGAAACCTAATTTCTCCACCTTCATCTTTGTTTACTGTAAGTGTTCAATAACATATCACCTGGGTGGGAATTGAAGCAACTAGAAACATACAACCAAGAATGGTGCTTGGAAGTACTTCTAATGTGAACATTCAAAATTCTAAAAATCTGTTATAAGGGGAGAATGTGTTTTGGGTATAAGTAACTTATACCATTCAGTTTCATCACATTCGCTCTTTCATACTGGATATCAGTATTGGCGACTAAGTCTATTTCTCAGAATCAGCTGCTGGTCAGTATTTAATAGAATTTCTTTTATTTATGCTAGTGATTTAAAATTTGTTTGATTTCTTATATTATTGTAGTGGGTTTTTTTAAAAAAAAAAAAAAAAAAAAAAAAACTACTGAGGGACTTTTGATGGAATAATTGAATCCAGCTTTCTCTGCTCTTTAGATTTTCGTTGGATACACCATAATCCACAAAATGCCACTCTTTGCAGGGTCTGGTGTTACTACTGACTTGCCAACTAGTTATGCTGCAAGAATTATGCTTATATCAGTGATCCCATTTTTCATCGTGCAACTACAAACATTTTTCAAATCATCATCTGACATCTGGGAAACGTATAGCCATCTTGGTTTCTCTTGTTGTTTCAATTGCATTCCTACTTTCTTACTGCCTCTATCAGGTATTTCATGTATCTCATGCTAGTAGCTGAGTATTTGTTGAAGTTGTTTTGTTCCTTGTGAAATGCATGTATTACCTTTAAAATCATGTATGCATTATATTTTGAGTAAGATGCGAGGAATCTACGTAAGTTAATTTATCTATTTTCATGTACAAGTAGGCTTCAAAATGTGGATGGATTGTTTTTTATCATAGCATATTTGACAATATCACTGATTATTCCATAAATCATTCTGTTGTTGATATGGAAAATAAACATGTAATGATATTTATCATTTTCATTGAGATCTTGGACATGGGTTTAATCTGGTAGTCCATTTCAATCAATTATCAACTATCATGTAGATAAAAAAACTTCAATTAAGGATGGATTAAATTTTTTGCAGCATATATGCTCAATCTATGTAAACATATTTTCCCTGAATTGTTTCATAAATAATTCTATCAAGAATGTGGGGAGTTAACTTTTAAACAGCACTGTATTCTGTATTTAATTGTCCACTATAGCTGGGAATAGTTTTGGCATGACTTCTGGCAGGCAAACTAAGAGGTGAATCGTGTCAGCAGCCTATGTGTGGAAAACAGCAACTACTGACCCTCTGGATCCTCGACTACAGTCATTGCTGAATTGATATCACTATGCCATTTGTTAGGTATCGGCAGTTAAAGATAGAATGCGATTGTTTGATTTTGGTGGAAGCAATTCAGTACCTAGGAATGTTGTCATGGTAATTCATGGTCTCATGGAAGAGAGTGCTGGAGAGGTTAGCAAACTTCCAAAATTGGGAGGTTTGAATCTGTAGAAGAACTGTGAACAGGGTGCTATTCAACTGACTCAGCCACGACGACTGTGAAAACACTGAAGAGTTAAGTGGAGGTATTCAGGTGCTCACTCTGAATTTGGCAGCTCAGAGGCTGTAGGATCAGGATCTTCATCAAGGAACCAATCCATTTCATTTCATCTAAATTTTTTTTTTTTAGTTTTGTACTTGTGTAGTCATGTTGGTTGTCTCCTTTCTGTTCGTTTGGTCTGTCTTTTGAATTAATCATATTAACAAGGGATTTTTACTTGTAAGTTATTCTTAAACCCTTAAGCGACGGCAAAATAAAGAAATATTAAATATCTCCTTCATAGTGCTTCGTATGTTCAGTACATTCTTTTGGGACAAACTGCGCATATGCCGTGGTATCGCGAGAATTTTATAAATCTCATAATATCACATGTTTCTCTCTTCTGTATGTAAAATAGCACTCTGTAACTTTTTTTTTTTATCATCCTTTTTCTTATCTCGAGTTTGATGGAGAGCTCACTTTTTTAAATATCATCTAAATATTCAGTTTCCTTTGTCTGCCACAGTCTTGAACCAAACTAGTGATAAGAAGTGGTTAATATACCAACTGGGAAACAGTACCTTTGTGAACCAGCAAAACGGTACCTTCTTGGAAGGTAACTATTTTTCACACCTTTGTTCAATATAACTACTATTTCTGGTGCAAGATAGAATTTTTCTTAGAAAAGAATCGTCAAGGGAGGAGCTATTGGCTCGTGTGCAATTAAGGATTGCCAAATGGGCATGTGCTAGAAAGGAAATTGCAGACATCAAGATTGATAACATCATACATAGTTGGGGACGATGTTTGAAGATGGGAGGTTTCAAGGAGAAAATGAAAGTTTGCTGGTGCCTTCCTCCATATGGAGTTCTAAAGTTAAATGGAGACGGAGCAGCTAAAGGAAAACCAGGTTTGACTGGTATTGAGGGTGTCCTAAGAAATCACAAAGAGGGGCGGGGGGTTGGGGGGGGGGGTTATTTATATGTTTTCCAAGCATGTTGGGATCGAATTCTCTAATGAAGCAGAAGTTCTGGCCATATTGGAAGCTCTTCGCATTTATCATACCTTATATCAACAAAATCTAATTGTGGATAGCGACTCAGCTAATGCCATTTCCTGGGTGAAATCTATGAAAGGACCTTGGAAAATGCAATTCCTGTTCAATGAAATTAATCTTCTAGTTTCAAGCTTAAAGGTTTCGTTTCAGCACATTAGTAGATCGGCAAATGAAATGACGGATTGTCTAGCTAAGCAAGGGGTATATCGGTCTTGTAATCTTTGTGCTCCTGTAATGTAGTTGTGGTTCATGCCTGGTATATTTCTCTTGTACTGGTGCACCTATGATAGGTTTTTTGTTTGACTTTTCTAAGTTCCTTCTTTCTCTTTAATGAAATTTTACTGTTACCGATCAAATCTCTCTCTATATATATATAAATATAAATGTATATATAACTACTATTTCCACCATCTTTACCAACCATCTCTACAACATAGTAACATTCCTATCCATAAATATAAGGTTAGGGGAAGTTAAGAAACAAGACAAGCAGGCCCAGGCATGCAGGATCTCATACTCTCCCCCACCAGAAACAGAGTTGTCCTACAAATTTAATGTGTTTATATGTAGGTTGATATATAGTGAATTTGTTGTGTAAATTTGAGGAAGAGTCTACTGTGTAGATCTTGAGAGGAAGTAAACAAAGGCAACTAGAAGCTTGGATGATTTAGAAAATGAGTTCCTTCCGTTTCAAACCTGAAATAAGAAAAAGAAGATGATAAAAAGGACTTATAGTGTGCCTTTTATGTAAAAAAGAGAGCAGCATGTCACAATATCGTGAGATTCTCGTGATATCACGACATATGGGCATTTTTGTCCAAAAAACATATTAGATTTATGAAGCACTCCGAGGGCAATATTTAATATTTTTTGGTTCTACCATAAATTAAGAATTTACTATTAATTTTCATGTAAAAACCCTATTAACAAAATAATAATAATAAAAAAAAAAAAAGGGGTATGTAGTTCATCTCTACGAATGGGGAGTTTACTTAAAAAAAATCGTCATAGTTGAAATTGTCTTCTCCTCAGGAGTTCCAACAAAAGCTGAAGATGAGGAACCTATTGAAACCCTGTATTTCCATGGTTATAGATTGCCAGTAATTCAAAGATTTATTGGTAATACTGTATGTTGGCTTCTACTAAAGCACTTACAAAAGCAATGATGTATATGCTATATTAATTGTGCAGCTGGCGAGGTTCTGATCATGATGTTTTATCATCATCGGATGCTTCACACACTCTGTGCATTGACAAATTGGCAACTTGGCATGCCTTTTTTTACAGTTAAAAGTAATATTTTATCATCTCCACATTATAAGCATTTAATAAATAGTGATATGATATTTGGAAGCATGCTGAATTCAGGATTAGTGTATTTTGTTCCTCTTATGTGACTATTCAGATACTGATATCTTCCATTTCAAATACTGGGCACAGGTCTTTCAAACCTGGTTTCAAGAAAGAAGACGAGAATATGCAAAGCTCAAACTTGTGATGTCTGGAATCATAAGAAGCGTACAAAGGGATCCACTTGGATGGCTCCTTACTAAAAATGGGAAACCTAATACACCTGTTTTGGAAAAGTTAGTTCATGTTCTGTACTTCCTTTTTTTTTTATCAGTAACAGATTTTTTTTTTTTTTTAAAAAAAGAACGATTATAGAACCTATTACAACAAAAAAAGGAGCATCCTCTAAAGGTGAACCTGTACAAGAGACATGTACCAGCCACCAAACCAAACTACATTATAAAAGTACTTAAATTACATAATCAATTCACCCCCATCTTAGCTAAACTGTCTGTCATACCGTTCGCAGATCTACTGACATGCCGAAATGAGACTTGCAACTCAAAAACTAGAAGACTAATTTCATCAACTTGTATTATTCAAAACTCGATCACTCTTCCTCTTTTGGACACAGGTTATTTCAGAGAATTGATCAGGATTCTAATGAGTATATTTCACCTGCGGAGTTAAGGGCACTGATTGTGGGAATAGACTTTCATGGGATTAATTTGAATGCAGATGATGCAGTTATGATAGTAATGGATGATTTTGATACGTCTCATGATAATAAAATCAGTAAGGATGAGTTTATCACGGGACTCTCAAAATGGCTTACTGTGGGTAAGGACTCTGTTCCTAACCCAAGTTCTTTCTCAGCAAAGCTTGTAAATGACTTTACTGAGGTAAATTACCTTTAGCTTTGTCTTCCAATATATTAAGGGTGATCATTATGTAATGGCATTCAAAATGGATTTGCAGATAGCCATGGGAGAATATGCTATGCTGACTGCTAAGAGTGACGATGTTGTGGAGAATGTGGAAAATGTGCCGCTTGTTTGGTTCCAAGCAGCATCACTCTTGCTGCTGGGAACTGTCATTGCAGCTGCCTTTGCAGATCCTCTTATAGATGCTGTTGAAAATTTCTCCAGTGCTACGAGTATTCCGTCTCTTTTCGTTTCATTTATTGCAATGCCTTTGGCTACCAACTCCAGTGAGGCCATCTCTGCAATCATCTTTGCCAGCAGGAAGAAGGAAACAACTACATCCCTAACATTTTCAGAGGTTTGTTTCTCCCATAACTATAGTTTTAGTATTTTTTGGGTATCAGATGATTTTTTTTTACTCCCCACAGTGCATTGATAGTTTCTATTATTATTAACAAAAAAAAGGTGTCTTAACGGTCTAACCATCCATAACATATAATGTTGGAATTAATTTATATGGAACGCGAAGCAGCCCAAGAGGGGTTGTTCCATAGTAGGCTTTGGATCACGGGTTATGTCCAGCCCTAGGCACAATGGCCCTATCTTAATGCCCTGTAGGCCTGACCGGAACAAATATATACACTATTAGGTCCAATCCTAGCTGTGCTACTAGCTTCACACAGTAGGCATCCTGAGTTTATTTAAGAACTTTGCATCTCTATTTAGTTGAGGAGATTTGTTATTTAAGAGACTTTTTGAAGATTAGAAAGCATCCTAGTTCCTCTTTTTTTAAGTGATAAAACACCATCCTAGTTCTTTCCAATTTTGATTTTAGCAAGGCGAGTCTTAAGTCCTTTCTTGTTTTTGAATTTTATTTTAGAAAGGAAAGATGTAAATGGTTTCTGCAAGGAAATCAGAAAATAGAAAGTTCTAATTCCTCTAAGATTGGCCAGCACCAATTTTGTAAATACTTATGTACTTTTGTTTTTTGTTGGGAACTAAAGCCTTCCTGCCCATGTGTAAATTAAACGGGAAAATAAACCCACAAGTAGATATCCATAATAATCAGGAAAATATCAAGCGACACTACTATATGAAACCCCACCACAAGGTTTACGTGGAAAACTCTTCAATGAGAAGGGGAAAACTATAGGGTAAATCGGTGAGAAAATCCACTATGAGAAATAAGAGAGTACAATTCTTTCTTACTACTCAAGTTCATGCCCAAAACTTGAGGTATCATATCAAGTAGACAAGATACAATCGTTACCTCCATTATACCTACTTAAAATCCACTTTCTCACTTGAAACCACTTTCAAGCTGGCTTGAAGGAATTAGATGCCATACTGATACCAGGCTTAAACAATGACCAAATGTGAATGATGCTCTGATCTTGACTCTAAAGGCACGTTTGGCAACAGTCCGCGCTGGGGAATCCTCGGACCTTTTCCGTGCATGCGTGGATTTCTGATGTTTGGTTCACAGTAGAGTTTGAGAGGAAAGAAACTGGAAATGCATGCTTCTGATTTTTTCTCACATTGGACCTCCCCAGGTCGGACGTTGGAGATCCTTGATTGCACAGAAAGGCGGAGCTACAGTGCATGCTATAGTGAAAAAAGGGGATGAAGAAGGTTAGAGGATTTTGCCGTAAAAACCCACCTTTTGGGTCCCACAATCAAGATCCAAACCGTTAATCATGTTGAAACCCTCCAAAACCGCTATAAGATGAAATATCAGCCGTTGATTCATCATAGATCATGAGAAATAGGCCAAAAACCAGTGGCCGTTTATTTCACAGTATATAAAAATGGGAATGAAAACAGTCCGTTTTTTCAAATTTTTCGGTTTATGTGGGGTCCACAATCAAGATCGGAACCGGTCGAGCACGGCAAGGTGACCAAATTTCATCCGTTGATTCCTCTTATATCTCGAGATATGTGCCAAAACGTCTGACCGTTTATACTATTATTGAAAATGGGAATAAAAACAGTCCCTTTTTCCAATTTTTCTGATTTTTGTGGGGTCCAAAATCATGATCGGAACCAGTCATTATTTCGGGAAGGTCAAACATAGTACGGTGACCAAATTGATCCTTACTATATCTTGAAATATTTGTAAAAACGTTCATTGGATCATGCATTCTACAAATTATAGGAATCCTTACTCTATCTAAACCTGGAACTCTCATCAAGAATCCTACCTGAGGAGGTGTTGATTCTTTGGAGATGGAGAGAATCCTCTAAACAGAGGATTCCTCCCCCTAGCATGGACCGTTTAAAGCAAAGTGGAATTTTCTCCCACGGGACACCGGCATGGCAATGGGAGCCTTAATGAAAGGGGACCTTTTTTGGACAGTAGGGATTGAAAATCCTACAATGTCCTTGTGCGGGACTCCTGTAGCAGAAAATTTCACCTAAAGCAAAAACCTCTTTTCTTCTCCTTTTTTCTTCCTTTTCTCCATTTGAGAAAGACAAGCCTACTCTTATAATCCATGCATTCTCCCTTTCCATTTATTTTTCTTTTTTCTTTCTTTTTTTTTTAAAAATTAAGTTGCTGGGGCCCTCATGAGGCTAGAATCCCACTGCAAAAACTCTACATGGGCATCCTCAAATCAACATTTTTCTTCATCATATCTTTAATAATATCTAGATTTTCTTTCAAAGCGTGAATGTGTGGGCTTGTTTCTGATCTTGAGCACTGAACCTCCCGGATCATCTTCAAGCTTGCCTCGGGTTTTGATTCCATCTTCCAATTCCATATGGTGATATTTTCTTCTATGAATTGACCAGCTAGTCTTAGGTTGCATGATATGTATGATCTCCATTGAGCTTGCATAAAACTAATAACTTTTACAAAAGAGAAAGATGAATGCTAACTTGGTTGTAAAATTGTTACATTGTGTATTGAACTGAAACCTACTGCAAGCTGGTGGTAATTCATTTGCATGTGTTGGGAAATGCAGTCAGTTTTTATGGAACAGAGTGGAAGATTCCCTTTAATGATTTCTGCATTTTCAGTAGAATCTTTTCTTTTTTTTTGGTGAATGAGCAGAATGATTTTTAGTGTCAGTAGCTAATGTAGAATAAACCAGAAATACAGGAGAAACAGCATGCTTCCTTTTATGGTTTGCGACTAACATGCTTCCCCAAATTCTTAGAAGAACAATTTGTCTGCAATTTTGGGTTCACTCAAGTTGTCATCTGAGCCAAACAACTAAATATAGTCTACTACACACTAAATTTCATCAGCGACATGATTAACTGCAGAATCCTCTGACCAAGTTGACCACAAATCAGGTTATTATAGAATCAAATTCTTCACTCCATATGCACACAAATACTGAAATAAGCGACAGCATTTGCACACCTCTGATTTTGGCCACCTGGCACACCTGTGAACCATCTACACCTGTGAACCAATGCCAAGAACTTTTTATTTTATTTTATTTTTTTGTCTCCCCATGATCCGCATGTACCCCAACCTATTCCCCCTTCCCATCATTTGCGTGGATCAATGTGAGCCCCACACTGATTTCCTCATTTTCGACTTAGGGATTCTTCCCTTGAGTATTCCTCTCTTTTGAAAAACCATTATATATAAGATTTTGCAAATGAAGGTTGAGATTATCTAATCAAAGTGGTATTTCACCCACCCCATCCTCAACTCCTACACATATCACCTACTGGCTACTGCAGTGAATTGGATGTTTAGGGAGGCCCCGTAGGAGGGCACACTTCTTTGAATGTGTGCTTGTGCTGAGAGGAGAATGCACACACTTGGATCCCACAAATGATGTCACTCATGGATGATGAAGCTAAATGGGTGACAGGCTGACAGCCTCTGTAGGCTCACCATTGGATGATGAAACTAAATGGGTGAACTGGCACAAATGCAATTTGACACTCACTTCAAACTATGTCACCATTGGATTTCGCTTCAAACTTTTTGATCACTTTTCTCACCCTGATCATTTTGAAATCTGAATATGTCAGACCATTTTAAATCCAATCAAGCTGATTTTGGTCAACCCCTCATCCATGCATAGACCTTTCCCATCCCCCTACCCTTCCCCTTGAACGATTTCCTAGGTGGGCCCCACAGCGGTACCGCACACAATCACCCCTGGCAAGTGTCATGTAGATCATCACTAGTATATCTCTTATATACTTAAATTGTATGAAAGTATAGTGATGATTGACAATTCATAGTGACGGGAATGTGTAGGAGACGATGAAGATCGGGGGAGTGGCGAAGTTTCATCCCCCTCCAATCACCCTTGGTTTGTGGTCTATCCACAAACATTTCATTGACTAAAATAAATTTAGTCCTAGATCACTAGGCTAGATGTCTAGAATGGGGTCGAAATTCATGCGTACACCTACTTATATGGCGCTCTGAATATCCCCCTCTTAGGTGGGGCCATCAATTTCCTTGGTGCATCATCTCACAAATTGGTGTCTTCTCATTGCATCAGTTGCTGTCCATATGAGGAATCTATCTTAGATATCTTGCATCCCATGAAATTGGAAAAATATTTGTACACATTAATTAGGCTAATTGTAAGCTACATTTACATAACAATTTTACTGCTGCAGATCTACGGTTCAGCAACTATGAACAATACGCTTTGCTTGGCTGTCTTCTTAGCTCTCGTTTATTTTCGGCATTTAACATGGGACTTCTCAGCTGAAGTGCTGGTCATTCTTATTGTCTGCATTGTGATGGGTCTCTTTGCCAGCTTCCGCACCACATTGCAGCTATGGACATGTTTTGTAGCATTCCTTTTGTATCCATTGTTGTTGGCTCTTGTTTATGTCCTTGACTATTGTTTTGGGTGGTCATAGGAATTCATAGTGAATGGAGTATACCTCAATTCGCAATCTTGGGAAACGGTGAGTTTTAAGGTTATTTTTCCCCTAACATTCTAATGTTGTGTATTTTTGAAAATAGCTAAGTTCTAGGAAGACATGAGCATGCTCAAGATGTTGACTGTATTTTATGTACTATATCATAAAATATCAAGTGCTAAAATTTTATCTGGCCACACCAAGTGTACAGTGTATCCCGTATCAAGACCTTGTTGGATCCAATGAATCAGCATGGATGATGTGATTAAATCACTGGTTCTGATGGTGTGATGGGGCGTTGTTTTAGAGTAGCTGCTATTTCTAAAGTAACCACTCCCTAGATTATTCCCTTTTTTTTCTTAATATTTTTGGGCTATATAGGGGATTCGAACACACGCACTCCCACTCACACCCATCTCCACATGCACTCCCACTTGTGCCCATGTCCTAACTAGCTGAGCTAGAACTTGGGACCCCACTGTTCTTTATTTTTGTTTCTTTTTTGTTATAGTAAATACTCACTACACAAGGTCACCATCCAACAGACCCGGAGATTAGAGATTGATCCCTAGTTGTATCTATGGATTGGGGAGATGCCTGATCACCATTGGTCTACTAGCAGATTAGCAGCCTGGGACCCACTTGATCATCTTTAGTTTGGATTTTCTCCACAAGGGATGTTTTCCCTTGATCAGTGATTTATTTATATTTTATCAGAATGTTCAGGGTGGTATGCTAACTATGTACAGCTGGAATTACAATCTCCTTGGTTATCCATCAGTCATACTCTGCAGGTTAGGCCAATCTTATCAATTCTCTGGAGGACTAACAGATATTATCGTATTGATGTCCATTTGTCCAGATAAAATCTGTCAGAAAGCACACAAGATTTTCTCACCTCTGTTTTCTCCACCTTTCTTCATCATCCAAAGTAGTCCCTTTTTGCATCTCTAACTAATGAATTGTATGAAATGAATTCTCTTTTCCTCCTTGCATACAAGTCGGGCATGCGGTTTACACACTGTAATGTATGCCATCATATGTGGATATCGAATCTCAACTAAAGTTGAGATGATATTTGTCGAAAAAGACCCTGTTCCCGAGAACGTTGTATTCTCTGTGGACTGAAATTTTGGAATATCTCAACACCCCGGCTTCTATGGATTCTGAATCTCAAACGAAATTCAAATGAGATTTTCTCTATCTTTGAATTCCAGATTTCTAGCTTGCTTTGATTGACATTGGGTCCTCAGTCTGACCATGTAGTGTTGAATTGTTGAAGGCTAGAAAGCCCCGCTGGGGGAAATTCAATGACCATCAATTCCAAACCCGGAGAATTTAAGCGGTTCAGATTCCACTTTGATCAGAGATGTAGGTCCGGATTTGACTTTGATCAGAGAGGCTCAGTTACTGTTGGGATCTTCATACATAAAAAAAAGTGATTTACAACAAATAAAAAATTAATCTTGCATTTCACTCACAATGAATCTGATGGTGACTATCACTCTGATCAAGATGAGATTTAGGGGTGGAACATTCCCTATGGTTAGGAATGGATTTAATGTTTTAGATTCAATACAGGTACAGGTAGTGTTTACCATTATACCTTGTGCAAAGGGACCAGCATATTTGCTTGGTGGTTATAAGATCATGCACATCAGTTTGAAAAGCCCAAGATATTGAGTGACCTCAGAGCATTGCTTAGATTTATATCAATCCAAAATGTCCAAGTAGTGGCCTTATTCTGGAAAGATATGGTTGCTTGGGCAGCATAATCTTTCATAATCATATAATTCTCATTTTTTTTTTCATATGAATAGGTCATGAGAAAACCTTATAAACCTTTTCAACCCCCATGATTGTCATTCTTCCACAAGGGGCCCACAGATGACACCAGTAGATCTAACCCTTATTTGAATTTTATCTAATATTTAATATTTAGATAATTTAAAAAGCAATCAAATAATGCCTTTCATAATTACATGGTTCTCATTTTCTGCACAAGAGTTAGTCATGGAAGACCTCTCAAATCCATTCAATCCCATGTAAATCATTCTTCCTGGTGCCCCCCACTAGATTAGAGTCTAAAATGGCTTTAGTAAATCTAACAACGACCCCACCCCATATATATTTGTTTCATACAAAAATCGACCTGCACTTTGATCATGAGCTATAAATGTGAAAGGTTTATTTTATATAGCCGCTACTTTGTCTAATTAGTATGATTTTTCTTTTCTCTCAACATAAGTGTTACTAAATCGGGGTACAAATTCGGGGATTAGTAGAAAATTGAACTTCCAAACCAAACTCTAAATAGACAAAAAGGGACTAACACTATCACAACATAAGCCTCACCTTCATGCATGGAAAAAAAAAGAAAAAAGAACTAAGATTTAAATAGTTTAAGTTTCCAAAGTGGTTGGGGGTAAAGCGAAGATAAGGATAATAATCTTCACATTAACTTTTTGGATGATATGAGCGTTTAGAATCTATCCCATCTGGACAGGTAATGGTGCCCCACATATACACCTGATTTTGTTGTACAAATGCTCTATGTCAGTAAACAGTAGTCCCTTCTCATGCTATCACCCAACAGCCTGCCTGCCTGCCTTTTACTCACATGAATTAAGAGAAATTAAACTATCTCCTGATCTTCCTCCCTTATTTTGTTTACTAGTTTTGAGGTTCATCAGGGAAAAAAAAAAGGAAGAATAGAGAGTACAAAAAAACAAAAAGGAAAAAGGAACAACTTAATACTGTGAAAATAAAACTAGTCTAAATCTCCCCAGTCACATGGCCAAGATGCATGAGGTCACTGTATCAGGCAAATCTGCCCAGCAGATCTGCCTTTGAGAAACACTGAATCAAACATACTGATATTTGTGGTCCAATACCAGCAGCCTTCTGATGCCATTACAGTGAGGTATGTGCTTTCTCCACATGAGCATTCAAAACCATCTCCATTTCTCACCTTTCATCTGACCGCCTTCTACAGTTTCAAGTTGAGATCAACAGAGCCATCAGCTCCTTCAACTCTCCCATCACTTGATGCTGTTTGATGACTGCTCGGCCTCATCGGCAAGAAACTGTAAAATGGCTGTTGTTGCATGTATGGGTATTCCATACTTCCCTGAATCAATTAAAGGCAGATAAAAAATTAATCAAAGTTTCATTAGGAGAATAAATCACAATGTGTGGAGAAGTGGGTTATTATTTTCCATTGCTTTTTCTTACTTGAAATGGAATTAAGTCGAATTCACTGTGATGGGTGGATGGAACTGAGATGGGTTGCTTTGATTTGAGGTTTGAAGAAGCAGCAGGAGGACCCAAAGAGAGAAATCTCCCATCAGTCTTGTTGAGATTCATATCATCAGTGGCTCGGATGGTATTAGAGCTGGAAAACCCCTCTCTGCATATGCATCGCATTAATGTATGTTAACTTAGATGAAAACACAAATCCCAACCAAGAACATGATGATAATCAGTAGAAAAAGAAGTTACCTGAGACCCATGTTGAATACATCATTCCCACAAGAGGATTCATCCCATCTGCGATAAGATGGGTCTAATGGAGGGAATTTGCAGTGGAACTGGAAGGTGTCGTCAACAGAAAAGGGCCATGGACGCTTCATGCCGACCATCTATACTACATTCTAACCAATTCCACAATCAGAAACAGAAAAAAATAAAATAAAATAAAATAAATCTGTGCTTTTACTATATCTTAAACCATGATCACTACTAATATCTAAAACTAACAACATGCAGTGATGTTTAATTGAAAGAAATCTCTGAATGAAGAGCAAAAAGGACTAGTTTTTATCCTTACAAGATATCCAAAACATACCCTTTCTTCCTCCGGCCAGGGCGGCATAGAGTTACTGCGATAGCTTTGGTTTGAAGGGGGCTCTATCTGAAGATTATCGACTCCAGATGATGACGGAGGTGACGACGAAACGTTCACCTGCAACTGACTCACATCATGTTTTCCAGTCAGGATCCCAACCATCCATCCATATAGGCACAGATGCAAATACAAAAGCAGGGAAATTGGCTCACCATTGAAGAATGTTGTGGCAGATGCTGCTGGTTCTGTTTCCTCTGCATTGAAGGACGCCAAAAGGAATTTGGGTCATTGTGGAGAAGAGGAGGAGGGCGAAATGGGAACATGGGTTCCATTCTCCGTCCTTCATGCAGTCCATCATGGCTGAAATCCGTAGAACTCCACATTGGAGGAAAAGAGAGATGGGTGTTCACATCATGTGGAAAAGGAGGGGGAGTAGTGGGAGCGGGGCTGTAAAGATCGAGTCCGGAGACAGGCATGGAGGAGGTGAAGATGGGTGAGAGATCTGTGGAAAGATGAGGGAGTGGGAAAGGATTTGAAGGATGCTGGTGGTGGTGTTGAGGGAGTGGGAAGGGAATTGAAGCCTGCTGATGATGTTGTTGTGGGAGAGGGAGGACGATGCATGCAGAGGTAGCCTTCTTTTGCTGCTCTTCCAATCTCATTTTCTCCAATTGAGCAACGCCAAGGCCACGTTGGGGAATCTTCTTCTGCTTTGCCTTCTTAGAAGATCGGCTTCCTGCTCCTCCCCCACCGCTGCTGCTATTGCTGCAACGCTGCTCTTCCTGCGCCATGGCTGTGTTGTACATTGATTCTTTTTGATAAAAAACACCACCACTGCCATCAACCCAACAACAACCGAACTGAGACAAGCGCAGAATTCATTGAAAGGAGAAGAACCCAGATGATGAAATCTTCATGTTCATCTGTAGAAGCCCACACAATATGCGGAGAGGAGAAGAGAAGAGAGAGACGGGGTTGGGTTGGGTTAGTATGAGAATGAGAAAAGGAGGGCGGGAATGTCTCTTAGCATGAGCTTGTCTGAGAGACAAATCGATGCGTAAAAGAAGGCCTGCGAAACCACGCAAATCCAAGCGCTTATCGAATCTTCTTCATTTCTGTCATCCCTCATATCGCCCAAATCCTCGCTCCACCCATTTCTCCTTCTCTTCCTCTTCTCAAGCCGTCTCTCTAGTTCTCTCTCCCCACGGATCTAACAACACCACCACCAACGCCACCTTCCATCCCTCTCTCCATCATCATCACACCAACAATAGCAAATGCAACCATCAAGCATCAATTCATCATTATATAAATGTAGATGTAATCTCCCTTTGGCCAGCAAAACCAACCATGCATCCCCACCACACCCAACAACATTTGTTTCTTCTTCTCTTCTGTTGACCAACAAACCCAACAAAATCAAAAGGACACATATGTTTGATTGTGGTGCATGTTCTGATCTCTGCATTGGCTGGTTTGTTGTGTCTATATACTATTATTGTCCATGACCCCACAAACATGTACACAGACTCTATCTTGGGTTTTTATTAGCTTGGATGTACAAGAATATCTCTAGCTATCAAAATAAAATAAATTGAGATCTCAATGAGATTTCTTCCTCTATTACTTTTCAAAAAAGGGACGAAAATGGACAAAGAAGTAGCTGACAATGTGGCCATGTCCAGTCATTTGCCTATTGTGGGAAAGTGCAAGCACTAGCAACATTACTATATATCCACACTTGTCTTTAAAGGGCAAAATGACCCACATGCCTTTCTTTTGTATTTTGGTTCTTATAAAGTAAAGAAACACATATGTTCGAGTTTGATGAAAATTGAAATGGAGTGATAATTATGCTTAAGTGTTGCTAATTTATACTTTGCAAACTAGTAGTGTCTATGGCCTCAGTTAGACCTGGTCTGGACGAATCTTGTTCAAATTCGGCCCATTGAACTATGGGCCAGATATTCAACTATAGATCCAGATTAGATGTCTTAAACTTGGGTGACCTACGCTCCATTTGCAAGATTATATGTACCTTTTTTCTAAATATGTACGTCTTGTTGGGCCTTTAAACATATATTGATTTAGACTCAACATGTTTAACTACTGGGCTAAGAATTTAGGCCCAAGTTTGGCAAATGGGCCTGAAGTACAATTTAAGTCCAATGCAATGCAAACTGAGCTTTGGTTAGGCCCAGGATGCCCAAGCCCATGAGCAGAACTGGTGTCGACCAAATTCAATAGATCATAGGTCAACTGGTCGGTATGAGGTCTAAATCTTTATGCCCAAAACTTGTAGGCAAAGAGGTAAAAATCTTTATATTTTCAATGTTGTGCCTGCAGCTTATATGTAGTGAAGCTCTCATTTCTGTCATCTGACCCACGGTAGCTTATTGTTATTATTATTATTATTATTATTATTATTATATATCTTCTCTCCACTTTCTTTTGCAAAGCATATGGGACTATAAAAACTAAGGGTTCCTTTGTTTGCATTAAAATACATAAGGTAGTTAAAATGAAGATCAAGTGTGAAATTTCAAAAATAAGCATAAAATAATATCTTCTTTTATGGATTTAAAAAAAGAAAAAGAAAAGGTAAAAATAGGGCCATCTCACCCTTAGATTAAATGCCATTATGGTCTTAGTTTTGTAGTCTTTCTAGTTTTGTGTTGTGTGGAGAATAATTCTTTTCAGCTGACTCCAAATTAATGAGTTAAGGCTTTGTTGATCATGATATATTAAATGCATGATTTTGCAACTTCTGCATGATCTATCCTAAAGTAATTAAGATGGAGTGTCAAAATTGGGGTGAGCATCAATTTATGGGAGGTAGTGGGCCAATAGGTAGCTGGATGACAGGTGGGCCCAACTCACCGTTTCTAACTGCACATTACAGGTGTTGCTATGGGAGGAGCTCTAGAAGAAGACTTATGGCATTTTTATTTATTTTAGGGAGATGCGATTATGTAGTTTAGGAAATGTTCTCCTACTAATGGCTACAAGTCCAATCGGGTATTGTGGGGCCCGCTTGGGCCCACCTTTTCTCGGTACAGCCCATTTTATAGTCTTTTCATCCGATACTGTGCCATAGGGCCAATTTCACACTCATTAAACCTTCATTCTCCGATTGGTTGAATCTCAAGAAAATTAATAGTTAAAATATCATTAAACTCTATGGAAATTAAATTAAGGGTTAGGATAATTTAGTGTTGTCAAGGGCGGACCCGGTATTGGATTTTAGGGGTACTCATCACCGTGGACTTTGAAAAAGCCTGAATCTGGCTATGAGCTAGACAGCCTATCCTCCATTAGAAATAAGATGTACCCCCCTCCCTCCCTTCCTTTCCTTCCCCATCAACAATAAAATAATAAAAGAAAATAATATTATGGCCATTGCCCGTTCTCTCATTTGAAAATCTCGGGTCTGCCATTAGGTGGGGTTTATCTTTTGTATCCACCTGTTAATGAGGGGACCTTTCAATATATTCTGCATCAATAAATTTGTATCTAAGTGGACTCCACTTGCTAAATTAAATATAAGTTATATATAGTCTGCTCGTTTGTGAAAACTTCCCGATTTAGTTTTAGGCAACGAAGAGTATACAGTTTGATATGGTCTTATTGCGTAAAAGCCTTTACCTAGATGAAATTCCAAGACCCCAAGAATTTTCTAGGGTTCCGGGGAGATTGCTTTTGCCTGTATTAGAAATCTCTTGTCATTTCTGTTTCACAAATAGAGCCAAAGCTTTGACTAAAGGGCAAAAAAAAAAAAAAAAATAGAGCCTTTTTAAAGTGTTAAAACTTGGAATTTGATTGTTCCATTTGAATCTACCAACCAATCCATGACATGCTTACATAGCAGTAAAATGGTGTACACTACTGTTCCCTGAAAAAAAAAAAAAAAAAACCTTCACTAAACAAGATATTTGAAACTTAATCTTGTGCTCATGTGCAGAAGATCTGAACCACACGATCATGGAATTGATCATAGCCCTAGAACAACATCCACCATGAAAATCCTTATTTCTTGATTTTTTTTTTCTCTGGGTTACTCAATGTAAAGAAAGTCATGAGTGCTTACTAATAGAAACTTCTTCTTTTAGATTTTTGAAAGTGGGCCACAATTAGTGGATTGGAGAGGGACTCATGAGCTGAAGATCTGCAATGTGGCCAGCAGCAAAAAACTGCATTCGTTAGCTGGATTTTTTTTTTTTGTTCCATGAATGGATGCTGGTATTCGGTGGATGGATTTATTAGGATACAACAAAAACAATCAAATCTATACTAATGAACTCTATTGTGTGTTCTGAACCAGCACCCATAAAGAGATTCATGGAAGGTCCATTAATGGCTGGTTGGATTTGTTAGGTGGGTGTTTCCAGCCCCCTCCGTCCCCTGTAAAAGTCTGTCCATGGAGCACGCGAATCCCTTGATTCACCCGTGCAATATCGACTCAGCCTTTCTGATGTGGGTCTAGCCCTTTAGACCAAATCCACACCATTAGGAACACCAACATCAAAAAGAGAGAGCACCAGTTTATAGCACACATCTACAACATTTTTTTTATTGTCCCCGGGCCCGTTTGGCATTTTACTTTTAAAGTCAAGTGGAGTGAAGTGAAATAAAAAGAATGAATAAAATATGTAGTGGGTTATGATGGTATTTTATTTTTAGTTGTTTGAGATAGAATATTATTGACTTTTGGTATGAAAAATATATATATATATATTTTATCTTTTAGTTAATAAATTAGTTGTTTTTTAACTTTTTGTTGGAAAAGTTGGTGAGAGTTTTGGTAAAAAGTGCTTTTGATGTGATGTTTATGAATCGTGGTCTTCATGGTCCTATCTTTGGAATTGATTTGGGTGAGCTTTTTATGGTCCCCTCTTAACACAGCTAAGACTCTTGCCTATAATAAAAAAGAGGTTCTTGTATAAGTGGTCTTAGATCAAACTTCAAATACTAGTATCTGTTGTTATTTTTATTTAGGTGAACTAACTATTTATAACTAAATGATGCCACTTAAAAGAAACCCTGGTGGTGAAGTGTGACTCCACAACTTGCTGGTTGTGTGGAACTTCTTCGCGGGCCCCTTTCTCAATGACCACTTTGTTTATTTTTTTCCTTTCTCTTCTTCTTTTTGTTGTTGTTGTTGATGATGATGATTTGGATTAGGTCATACATAAACTGTTCAGTTTATGTTCGCTCTCTCAAATAACAGTTCACCTGAACCCATGCGGCTCATGAGACAAAGGTTTGTAAAAGACCCCAAAATCTTATTGTCTCCAAAATTTGTGGTCCCATTTGCATCTTAGAGCTCAATTCCATTGTAATCAAGTTACTTGTAAATCTAACAACTTGTAATTGGTCATGGAATAGAACAAAATTACTTCAACTTAAGTGCAATTCAGGTTGCTAAAATGCACTAAGCATTAATAATCCATAGAGTGAGTGATCCAAACAAGCCCAAGTGAGAGGGAACGAATTTGATGCAGAACACTCTGCCATATCCATTCCTACGTCAGTTTTTAACCTATTGATAGAAAGTGGAGAAACATGTATAATGCCTATATCCCTGGCTGAAAAGTTCTGTAATAACTGTGCAGATTGGGTATGCCGCTGAAAGATCTTAACCACAATCAAAAGCTTATAAATGCACACACTGGTCCACAGAATAGCACACTATGGGTGCATCATTTTATGTCCTGATGCATCCTGAGTCCTAACCAATGAATTACTCAGCATGAACACTCGCGCACATGCCAAAAAATGTGCGTGTGAGAGCGAGTGAGATATAAATTAAGACCTTGCAAAAAATGTTATGTACCTAATCTTGTCAACTTGTTGCCTTATAACTCTTGTAGAAGCTCATCTTTACTAATTTTTAAATAAGATATAAAATTTGTGGGGTTCATTGGCCTTATCATATGGAAGAAAGCAGTGAGATTGAGTCATATGTAGAAGATTAGGTCAAATAGATATTTCCAATTGACAGATCTAAAACCATAAAATAAACGGTCAAAATAAAATCTTTATTTTCGATCTACTAGCTGTCAATTTCATGATCTTATGGTTATAAATGTCCTATAAAAGTCTTTTTTTTTAATGGTAGATCCTGTATCCTCTTGCATCTTGCAGTACTAGTGCCAACACAAACTTTGCATTGTCTTTAGAAGCACTAGACTTAGGTTCCAGCTCCAAGGATAGAGACAGTATGTTTTGGACTAAAGTGACAACTCAAGTGGGTCTAAAATGTTGAAATCCATGAGAATCATCTGAGCCTACTTGGTTTTCAAAGCATCCCTTGAATAGCATCTGTAAAAAGTGATCTTCTCCACTGGAAATGGATGTGTTTCTATTATTAGGTAGCTTTGGGAATGGGAAGCTGAAAACAACCCTTTCTAAGCTTTGGATGGCACATTTCGGCCCCAATTCTCTCTTTTTGCCTCTTACCACATGGTTGGTCCCCATGGCATCATTTCCCTTCTTGGCATCCAACTGCAGTTTGCAATTTCCTCTCTATACACGTTATTCTACTGTGGGTAGTTTGACATGACTGCTTAGTTGCAAGCACTAAAAGCTAGGCAGTCCATTCACACGCACAACAACAAGAGTGTGTGTGTTTTATTTTCTTAATCTAATGCATAGTTGAATGATGAATTATTCTAATTCTAAACTAGCTTAATCTATCATGCCAGGGTCCATCCTTCATCTTCGTCAACTTACTCCCGCTCTAGTGCTCCACGGTTGTATGTGCTTCCATCCCTATTTCATTCCTACGTGCTCTGCTACAGACCTAGGATTTTTGTTTGAGGGGGACGGACTCAACATGGGTTTCGAAAGCCGAGTGAGGTCCAACAAGGGTGAAACACCCCACACCCCAAAAAATAAAAAAAAAATCATATATGTATATATAAGAACTCAAAAATAAAGTTTTTTTAGGGCCGTTCTTGTTTAATACCCACATTAAATTTCTGTAAATTACTATATAATGTCTTTCTATCAAAGGGCCATATAAATGAATATTCACAAGAAACCATCAAGAGATTCACTATTTGATATAAAATGATTGCTTAACCATCATCGTATTAAATTAAATCTTATTAAACTGATGACAGTCTCATCCAGATCTACACGTGATCCTTTACTCCCCATCTTTCTAATCTCTTTGTATAATTTTTAACTTGTGTTGACACCTTCCTGTGTGGACAGAACTTGGCCATTAATGTTGGAATTCAATTCTTGATCTGGAGAGTCTTTTCTCTGATTGTAGAGATTTATTAGGAGTTCGTGTCTCTTTATAGATGTGTTTTTTTTAGTAATAGGGCTGTTAGGGGCTGGCCATAGGCTACAAAAAACTAAATTTTAAATGGGTCTGGGCTGAAGTGGATGGTAATTACTTCATACGCCAGGTTCAAAAGGCCCATTTTGACAGCCCTACCTATTGGAAGTGCATTGGCATGTAGAGAGGGAGTGAAGCTAAAACTGGGCTAACAATTGTACATCTGAATACATCTTTAATAGTTCCCACCTTGATTATGCGTTTGGGTGTGACTTTTTGGGTACTGCTAAATTCTTTTACTGGACCTGAGCCATGTCTACCCAAAGTTAGTGCAGAGTGAAGACTTAGTAGTTAGTACTTCTCTGCTTCAGTAATTGATGGAGTGGTAATGGTAAGTTATCATACTCCTGTTTTCCAAGTATCTGCTAAAAGTAACATGGCCATGGCCCATGGAGATAAAATCAATCATGTCTAGACGACTGATGGTGTGCAGGTGGCACATACATGTTGCCATCACAAGCCTTATGGAGAAGTGTTGCACCTCTACTGGCCCAGCTGAAGCCAGAACAGGCCCAGTTAAGCGAAGAATCAGGTCTAGAGAAGCTCAGGCCCATCGAATTGCATTACATTATCTAGTACTAGGGGCACTTAATCAGAGCCTGAATGCTAGTCCCAGATGTTGTCAGTGCTGGTTCTTCCTACACTGAATTCCAATATCAGGCTCAACTGGATTCAGCCCACAGTCCCTTGTACGGAAACCAATCCACCAAAATGCTCTCAATCAATGATTCCTCAATGATAGTACCTCAATCGCCCTCACCTAATTCAAGTGATTCCTTAAAATCAGCTCATTCTCAATCTTTCAATCAATGATTCCTCAATTAAATATGTTCAATTATGTAATTGGTCAATACTCTCTGTATTTATATTGATCTTATCAACGTACTATAAATTCAGTCCTTCCCCCAATGAATCAATGCAATCAGTTTTATGAGTTAATCACATGAATTTACACAATTCTTTTGGCACTCTACAGAGCATGTCATAGGTTTAGGCAGGCCAAAAAATTAATTCCTGTTACATGACCCACCTCCATACACTCTGCTTCACATCCCTGCTCACAAAGGGGTAGGGCTCACTCACACCAATCCATACCAATTGGGTAGTTGGCATGTTCTGATGGTAGTTCAACATGATTGAAATACAATGAAAGGGAATTATCAAATGGAACAAGGCCACCAAACCCAACCAACTCCACCTACCAAATTATCATTTTCTTTAAAAAACAGATAAGAATTCTAGCTACATGCATCCCTGCAACATCCACCAAACCCATAAGGAGTTAAGTAATTTCATTTGCCGTCTTCATCATCTTCTTCATGAATTGCTCACTTATACATTTAAACTCTAAATATAAAATTAAGAAAAGCACAACCCGATTTGCAAAAAATTACGCCTTCACTTCAATTTCTGTGATGAAAGAGAAGCATTAAATCACTCAACCAATATGGATTTTTCACATGACACACACCGAGTATGATAAATTAGAGAAACAGGAATAAATGAAAATCTAATAATCAAGCTTCAATACCGAAACTCATTGCCTCTCCAAATCTTCCACAACATCAGCCTGCAATCTCCTGTCTGATCTCTCCCTGCTTAGCATCCTTCGAAAAGAGCTCAGTCGAGAGCCTGATCCCCCCTCCTTGGGGGACTGCCCCAACACATCTGCTGCACCCTCCAAGCCTGAATCCAATTGCGGTGCGACCGCACCCACAGCCTGCTCCCCGTTCTCTTGGGGGCTTTGGGCTCAGCCCCAGCTCGACAAACCGGGCACGTCGAGTTCGAGTGCAACCACATGTCAATGCACTCAGCATGGAAAGTGTGCTTGCAGTTGGGAAGAAGCCTAGCCATCTCTTCTTCCTCTAAAGCAGTTAAACAAATGGAGCACTCGACGCCAGGATCATTAGGCTGTTCAGAAGTCTTGTAGACGAATATGGGGAGGGCGGCGAGGACCGAAGGGTCGAGCCCAGTCTTGGGTGGCTCGTGGGTGTGGGTCTGTGCGCCTGCAGTCAATCGGTGGATGATGGCACGTCGTCTAGCTTGGCGCCTGAGAATACACCTAGCATAGATATGGAGGAGGACGACGATGACGACGACGAAGAAGAGAGAGATGAGGGCGACGAGCATGACCCTGTTGTTGAGGTTGTAGCGGGTCTCATCCTCACGTCTCATGTGCCACCAGTTGTTTTCCGACATGGTTGTGGCTAAAGTTGTGAAGGAAGGAGAAATGCAGGAGGTAGAGGTGGTGTTTATTTCTCTCCTTATATGTGTGTAATGCAGAACTTCACCAGGATTTGTTAATTAATTATGAAAGATGTATGCATTTGTTTCACAAGGTTGACCGTGACTGGTCTCATTTTTGCATTTGTTTCCTTGATGTGAATTCAACATCAGTAGGGTGTGAATGGCTAGGATTGGCTGTGCTGTTATTCTTGTCGTGTGGACCATGCTTTGGCAAGGGTGGATTTTCAAGTCAACATGGGTAAAGACGAGGAAAAAGATGAGAAGGAGAGAGGGAAAGTGGGAATAGTCAAACTTCTCCGACGTGTAGATGAGGGAGGGGGTAAAGAGGAGAGGATCACGTTTGGGAAGCAAACAGTAGAATACAATATACAATGCACAAATCAAAGCTTGTGAAATCATGTGCCCTGAATCTAGTAATTGAAAAACCATTTTTAGAGTAAAACTTAGCTGGTTATGACTCTTATAATGAACTTATATATTTGGGCATATAGGATTTTGCGGAGGCATGATAAATGTGATGGGCTTACAATTCAAGGTTTATTGATTTTTTCTTCTCTGTCCTATGCATATTTTTCAATGAAACACTTCCTATGCAATACAAAACTGAATAAGGGGCACAGTGTATGGAACATTGGCCCAATAAATACAAGACTTAATTGAATATATATACAAGTAAAAAAAACTCATATTCATGAGATGATTTTAGGTGGTTGAGCTAATGCTATAAAATGGTTGGTAAAAACTATTCCATTACTTTATATTAAAAATGACACCCATATCTTAAAAACTCATTTGTGCAACGAAAGGATCTCACGCTTTGCAAGATTCTATCTTCATGGAAAAGAGTAATTCCACGGTAAATCAAACTTCTCTATTAAGAAAAATTAGTTTCTCTTTTTTTTTTCTTTTTCTATAAAAAAGTGCTACAATAAATATGAAATAATCAGTCCAAAGAAAAATCAGAATAATTTTTCTCTTTTCACCGAATTATTTAATTACATACATAACACATTTACCCTAAAAAAGTGAATTAAAATCAGCGAGCCTCACAAACTTGTTAGAGAGCTGCATGCAGAAGATCTAAAATCCATATAATATTTTGTCAACTTTGGTCATACGTGAAAGAAAGGCTATACAATATTATACGTACGTTAGATGGAGAGGTTGAACGAGCCACTTCTTCTGACCGCGTTTGTAGGGTGTTTGGCAGTCAAGTCCAAAGTCAAATGACTCACCTGCCTCTCAATATCACTCTTTTCTGGATTACTTTTTCTGTACTCTAACCCATACACACAATTCCTTCATTAGTATTATTGCAGGACACTTGCAAAGGACCTTTCATTTTCTTCTTCTTTCTGCTTATTCAATCTCCTGTGAGATTGAGGGAATCCTTCTCTGTTTGACTCTTTCTATTGTAGGTAGCTGCTTCCTAACGCTAATTTAGAATCAGTGCCTTTGAGATTTTATGGTCGGTGGTAATGTTTTTGCTAACAAATTTTCACATGTGCAAGTCTTGCACAAGGGCCGTGTGGGATTTTAATTTTACATGTTTGTTGGGCGATACCCCCTGCATCAAAGGTGCATGCAGAAAAATCCTGCACCTCACTAGTGAAAATTCCCCATTTTTATGCCTTCTTAGAAAGAGATGATTCTTCTTCTTCTTCTTCTTTTTCTGTTTTTTCTAAACAGAGCAGGCTATCATGTGAATGGGCTAAATAGCTATCATGTGAATGGGTTAAATTTGATTCATATTAGGCATGTTCTGTCCTAGAATCCCTCTGACAGAGACTGAGTAAGATTGGATCAATGTCATATCAGGAGGAAAATAATACCATCCCAAAGTTTTAATTGCTGAATTCACGGACAGTTTAACAAGGATGCTTGATTTTAGTCGGGACCCAATTGAGTCCTTTAGATCCAGATCCAAATAAAAAAATTTGAAACCAATATCTCAGATTTTGCTTGAATATCCATTGGATCCAATAATAATAGAGAAATGCGGGACAGCCCAGTGGTAAGGGCAGTCTAGTTGGATCCAATAATAATAGAGAA
Organism: Litsea cubeba; assembly: GCA_012931725.1. Lineage (NCBI taxonomy): Eukaryota > Viridiplantae > Streptophyta > Magnoliopsida > Laurales > Lauraceae > Litsea > Litsea cubeba. The sequence goes on along the minus strand of CM022947.1, from coordinate 1,396,146 downwards.
ATGCGGGACAGCCCAGTGGTAAGGGCAGTCTAGCTCACCTTAAGTGCGACCCCTGGCAACAGCGAAGCACAAGCTAAGAAGATTGAAGAGGGAGTTGAGAATAAGGGGTTGTTAAATTTCACTCGTAACAGATGATCTTCTTTAACCTTGATTTAATTCTTCAAGGTTCCAACCAAAAAAAAAAAAAAAAATTTCTTCAAGGTTGTTTTGGTCATCAATAGAGTTTTGCATTATAAATCAGACACTTTTCCAATATGTGACCGGGAATCTTTAATTAGTAGCCTAGCCTCATATGACTGGATTACCAGGCCAAAATAGTAATAGATATCACAGAACTATCCCCTATGGAGTCACCAAATATGAATGTGGACTACCAATTAACTGGCCATATGTCACCCAGCGCACACAAGTGGAAAGAGGAAGCCCATTCATGTGAGAAGAGTGGATTATCAAAGGTCGATTCCTGAACAGCCTGGTGACATGCGAGGATACTGATGACTTAAAACGCCCTTTACCTGCTCATTTTAACTAAGGATTCACAGCCTGCTTTGGATTGAATTTTGTGTCCTGTTGCATGGACTGGGCCTGATTTCTTCTAAATACAGAACATGACCCTTCATGAGTAGATACAAAAGCATGTAAAGCAGATGCAATTCATTTTTCTGTAAATGATTGGGAGCAAGCCCAACCAAGGTCAGGCCTGCACTGCATTAGGCCGAGCCTGAACCAAGCCCTAGTTTCGCCTCTTCTTTTAGGTGCATAGGTTTGGTCCTACTTCCTGACATGATTACCCAGAGGGTTAAACCTGATCCAATATATTCTTTTAGGCCTGGCCGGACAAACTTAGTATAAAGGGTGTGGATCTCTTGCAAATGGGCTTGATCTGGCATGATTTCAAGCCTGTGGGCTGGATCCTGGCGTAACTCTTTGACAAGAGTGGAACTCTCTGGTGGAGCCACACAAAATGAAGGCCTTCACGGTGATGAAAAACATGATTAGCAACCATATGATGAATAATGTGATTAAGTTAATCACATTATTCATCATAAGGTCAATCTTATTGTGGATTATGTTGAGGAGTGAGCTCAACACGAGGTGGAGTATTTAAATAGTATTTATGTTGTATCTCTCATCCCTCGAGGTTTTGGTAGAAATGGTTAGCTAAAAAAACTTGTTCCGGACTCCACCTGAGAGGTGAAGTATTGAAAAGTATTTATACCTTGAAGATCAATTTTCGTCGGATTGCCACATTTTACACTCAGATGAACTCTAACCAATCCTCAGCTCGAGCGTGAGCCTGAAAATCCATGGCTAAAATTTGGGTTTCCATACCAGTTGGGCCATGTGGGCTCTTAGCTTCACCCAGCCAAAACTGCACGGTAGATACTTTCTTCACACAAACGCACCCAAGGGTGCAACTTAGGTAGGGGAAACCGGAACTTGGATTGCCTGACCCACATGAAAAACCATATTTGGCTTTGATGTATGTATATACAAGGTAGGCCGGGTCGGGCGTCGAAACAAAACCCCAATTGAATTTGGGCTGGGCTTGGGCTTTCATGTATGTATGGAAGAAGTATCTTTACATTTGCGGGGAATCGTCTCTCACGGAGTGATTTTCGGTCTTTGCCTTTAATTTAGAGGAATTCTATTTTGTAGACAGTAGGGATTGAAAACCTCACACCGCCTTATGCTGGACTTATCCAATTAATAAAGTGCATATGATGATACAATTTGTATGCGTTTCTTATAGTCTAGCTATAATAGACATTATTTCTTATAGTGAACGTAGAAGATAATGACCACAAAAGGGATATCTATCGTGCGCATGGCCAGGGATTTGTCCTGTCGAGTCAAATACCAAGAGGATACCCTTGTCAAAAAGGGGGAAAAAAAAAACCACAAACCTTATGTATATACAAAATATGAATCACTATACACACATACATTCACAGGTATAGATGCTAATATAAAAAAACCTCATTATATAAATAATTTTATATAAACAGAAGTACTTATTATAGGAAGTACTTTACAATGTATACATTTTATAAGATAGGCCCATTTTCTTCCAACACAATGCCCATCACTGCCCATCTTCCTCTTCTTCATCTCAATACCCCTCACCCATCACTACACCACTCCCATCACTCCCCATCAGGGGCGGACCCATGTAGTGCCAACCTAGGACGGTCTCCCCATCTGTTTTTATATGGAATGTATCATGTGAGCTCTGTGCATGTGGTGATAGCCTTGCAAAGTTTTGTTTAAACTTTACTCAATACAAGCTTAATTGATTATGGATTCATTAGAGTCAGTTTTTATCAAGGTTGGAAAAGTCCTCAAGTTGACTCCTGACTCTCCCAAGTCATCTCTCATTTTGACAAAGGACCGAGTCAAAATAGAGGAGACTCGGCCGAGTCGGCTCAGTTTAGTGAGTCATTTACATTTGAACCATTTGATAAGTAGATATAATCTTAAGTAGTTAATATTTTTTTTTAGTAAGTATGCACGAGTCAACGATTTAAAAATGATGATTGGAATGTAATTTGAAATTTATATTTGATATTTTACATCCGATATTTGGACTAACAAATTATAAAAATTTTACATGCAATCTTTTTCATTTATTTTCTTATTATAATATTTTCTTTGTATATATAAATTTATTAATTTAAATTTATTATCATGAAAGCATATAAATTAATTTTTCCTTTATTTGTTATAAGTATTTAATCCATTTTTAAAATTATTTTAAAAAAAGACATGACTCTCTCAAGTCGCTGCGTTGACTCCATCCGAGTCAAATTTTTTGCATTGGACGAGTCAAGTCCGAGCCCCAAGTTTTCCAACCTTGGTTTTTATTGGCTTCGTATTGATTGAATTTGAAGTGTCTTCAATTATTGGAGTTTGTAACATAGTAATCAATTTAATATAGTAACAAGCCGGCAGGGGCAGACCTACACACTGCCAACCTCTCTATGCCCACTCAAATGGCCTGTTTCTTTACAAGAATTCATGGAAATCATGTCTACTAAAATTTGCAGAATTTGAAATGCTGTAAAAGAAAAAAAGCATTACGGCCTGGTCTCCCCTTTCCATCAAAACAATCTAGAAAAAAAAAAAAAACATGAAACATGATGGAAGAAAAATTGAGAAATAAATCAGGTGGGTGAAAGGTGTGTAAAGGAAGAATATGATGGGACCTGATTTTTGTGTAGTTGAGTAGAAAAGAAGATGACATTCCACGGTTGGAAAGAGCTGGAGTTGCAACAAATCTCTCTCGAAATACCTCGAGTTGCAATGACGTCTCCCCAGAGTGATTGGATTTCCAAATGATTAAAGACTAATATTTGGGAATTCCAATTTTTCGGAATTTTAAAATGTTGCCTCAAATATTGAGAATTCCCATAAATGAACATGAAAATTTTGACTGGAATTCAAGAATTCCTGTCATAGATGTTAGTAAATAAACATAACCTAAGTCAGCCTCATGCTTTTACCCAAACTCAATCATTCAATTTCAAGATATTTAGATTCTCTCTCTACCTTTGATTATTTCCCCATTTACAATCACTAAACCTTACGTATTAGGTCGTATATGATATATGTGATTATTTTCATCAAAGAGTGATGGTCAAATTCACAGAACTTTCTCATGAAATGCCTTTCCAGTATTGGTAATGAGTTACGAATATCTTTAAGTAGTTGAAGACTTTGTTCAATTAACCATGGTCTGTCCCATCCAAACGGAAATCCTAGGTCCGCCATTACACCCCATCATCATCATCTTCTTCTTCCATCAACAGAAAACCCAATATCAACCACAATATTTTTCCCATTGCTGACTGTCGTCCTCTTCTTCCAACTCAAAATACCTATTACTTTATCCTAACTGTTGCTGCCCATCATCTTCTTCTTCCAACCAAAACCCATCACTGTTCTCTCCCATTGCTTTTGTTGACCCTCTTTTTTTTTCCAAACAAATACACATCACTGTACCCCATTGCTTTAGTTACCCCTTGGTGCCCATATCAGATCCCTTCCTGTCACTGCTCTCTATCTATTAAGGCACCTTATCCCTGCCCATTACTGCCCCCATACAAGTCAATCACCACACTAGCAATGGGCAATGCCACCAATCTTTCTTTCCACCTGGTGCTCATGGGCCGGGTCAGCCCAATCCCGTCCCAGCCCATTTGAATATGTCATTAGGGCCCATTTATTAATTGGGACAGGTTTGGAATAAGTGATAAAAGCCCAAATCCCGGCCTAACTCGTGTAAGGAATACATATAATTTAATTTAATTAGTTCAAACAATGGCTTGAATGCCCACAAAACTAATTCAAAACCGGCTCACTTGATTAAATGGGCGGGGTCGGGCTTGACTTTTACGGCCTGTGTTTGGCTTCAGCTAGACCTGGGCCAGTGCTTCCAAAGTCAGATTGGACTTGTATATGCCTGAGCCTGGCTTGACCCAGCCCATGAACACTGCTAGTTACAGGGAGAGAATTTGTAACTCAATTCTTCATAGAATGAGTATGCATGCAGTGAAATTCTCCTGGAGAAAACTACAAGTGCAGTCCAGCTCTATGGGCCCCATTTGGGCTCATGATACCGGAGTATCCCAAGTACCAAAGTTGAAGAACCAATCCAAGAGAAATGCAAAAAAACTTCAAATTTAGTTCTTCCATTCTTCGGCGTCAGCTCACCTTCACACTCTTATATTCATCAAACCTTCATCCTCTGTTAGATTGAATCTAAAAAGAAATTTTCATTAGGCTGTTGAATCGAGGGTATAGGCCAGAGTTGCACCACTATAAACACAATTCACCATAATCGGTAAAAAATGAAAGCATGAAAAAATCAGTCTTAAGTTTTAAGAAGATGAAGTCTTCAATTTTCATTTTAGGAAATATAGTGTAATCAAAAACTGTTGGGTGGATCTATCCCATAAAAGTACATTTGCAGGGAGCAATATATGTGAAAAATCAAATTGATTTCCGAGAGAGAAGGACGACTTCTTTGGTTTGATATTAAAATTTTTCTTATGATTTGTTACTTTTTGAAATAAATATATATTTTAGGGCATGTTTACCAAGCATCCTCGCCAAGGAATCCTCACAGTTTTCTTGGCTTGCGAGGAAAACCCAGATTTGGATGAAGCATGGATTTTATGGGAGGGCACCTGGCTGTAGTGAAAAGAGATTTTCTCCATATGATTCCTCACTTCCCCGGCCCCACATCGGACTTCGACATTCCTCGTGTAGATTTGAAGATCGAGATCAGAACCGTTAATCATGTATATAAAGTCTAAAATGGATAGAATGTCAAATATCATCTTTTGATTTATCACCAATTTTGAGATATTTGAAAAAAAAAATTTGTCTAAAAAAACTAGTGATCATTCTAGAGCTCCGTGGACTGCTTTTGCAAAATCCAAACAGTCAACCCTCCTCAAAAGGCCAAAATTCGTAATAGATCATGAGAAGATTGGGAAAAACATTGGACCGTTCACCTGCCATGGTGCCAAAAAGGGATCAATTGGTTGCTTTTTTTGGTTCCTATGGGCCCCAAAACAGTGATTCAAACCGTTCATCATATTCCAAAAGTCTAAGAACGTTCGGGTAGCCAATATTCAGCCAAAGATTCATCATAGATTTTGAGATGTTTGCAAATATATCCAAACCCTATAATATCTGAAAAGACAAATGGTTGGGAAAGTGGAAGTATAGAACTCTATGCATCATGTATTGTATGTAGTAAATTTGTGAGAAAAAGTAGAATCATGGGATGACATAAGAGTGTATATAGTAGGATTCCTTGGGAGTTTTCCAAACATAGAATCCAATGATACCTTTCCTTATAAATCCTCATTGAGGATGGTTTGGTTCCCAGGGAGACGAGGAAGGCCCAGCAAGGATGGTTACCAAAGGTGCCCATACAGTTTCGTTGCAACAGACCCAAAGGTAGAAAATCATTTTCTCCAGTCCCACACAAAGAAAGTAAAATCACATCCTACTGTTGAGACCTTTTTATCTGTACAAAATAGTGGAAATTGAAAGGCAGAAAGCGAAATTACTGTGCAGAAGATACAATGCATGAAAAAGTGTCGCCCTCAAGCATGCCCTAAAAGCTGCAAATAAAAGTCCTGCCACAGCCGACCATAACTGGCAACACCGTGCCAAGAGCTTTTATCTGTTTCTGCACTTGGATTCTGCGTTTGCAGGCATTTCCAATAAAATAAAAGGCATGCATGATGTATTCATTGTAATATATGTTGGGGCATTTTCAAATAGAAGACTCAAGAAGATCACATGCCCCACACACACACTCTCTCTGCTGTACACAAACCGCCCAAACAGTTCAATGAGTGAGCAGTTGCTCATAGGAAAACAGCCATCAGTTTTGATGCTCTCCTACTGGGCAGTCAGATTTAAATCTGAATTTCTGCATGGCCGCGTCCCTAGAAAGGACCACAACCTTCGAAGTTTGGGTTCAAGTACATACCTGAGACGTGTAGGATGGAACTATGGAAGTGTAAATGGGCATGGACCACTGATTGTCTACATCCTCTACGTTTCAGATGCAGTCCCTGGATTCCGGAATTCAAATCAATGATTAGTGGGTCCCACTTGATAAATTAAAACCACTAGAAAGCATTGTGCTTGTGCCCCTTGAGGAATGGTTTCATTTCACTCAAATTGGAGTGAGGTCTACGTTAAATTGATCACATGAAACTAAAATTCTTTAATGCACAGCGAGCTATAACCCACATCTTGTCTTGAGAACCAGGGGCAGCAAGTTGGTCAGCAACGCTGAGTCTCACCCATTTGCCCAGGTTCAATTGCTGGATGCTCTGCCCTCCCCCACTTGTGTGGGCTCTCTACCCACTCCCTTGTCTGGGTTACCCAAAACAAATTTTTTTTATAACAGTAGCAGCATGTGGAGAGGGAAGCTGGATCATGCCCCAAATCAGTTCATGCAATAGTTAGGATGAACTTTGCATGCGCTTATCATCTTTGATGCATGGGTAGAATTACAACACACAGGCCCCTCCATTGAGAATTTTAGTCTTTCGAGAATTCCCTAATCAATAAAATCATAGTTTCCAATCAGGGGAGTCAGTGATGAGTTTGACTGTTACAAAACCAGATTTGGTGGTCCTCATTATTGTACTGTGTTTTGAATGCATGCTGTATTTTAAGTTATAAATTGGAGTTGAACTAGCTTACAGATACAAATATTATAATACTGGCATTAAGTATAGGTTTTGCCGCTATGAAGCACGGACACGGATACGGGACACGGGTACGATACGATACGGATACGCAGATACGACATTTTTCAAAAAAGTAGGATACGACACGTCGGGGATACGTTGATTTTTTTTTAATATTTTTTATATGACTATGTAATAAAAATCTAACATTACTTCAATAAAAAAATGCATGAAATATGCACTTTCATTGATTTAATCATCATTAAACATTACATTTGATACTTTCAACTTCAAAATCCCATGGGTGTAAAAAAAATCTGATGTGTGTAAAAAATATAATGTGTAAAAACAATCTGATGTTTTCCACTCACTCTTTATTCTCAATAGTCAGTAGGCCTTTGTGGGAACAGGCCCACGTGCCCAAACACGTGGATGAAGGCTCTGGCGAATGAAATAAGAGGGGCCACACACACCACCGATTGCATGCTATTTTTCTTTTTTGCGATGAAGGCCAAACAAACCAAGCCCCTTTTTTCTTCAATCTGCAAAAACAGATGAACCCAGCCCCATTTCGACTTGCAGCGATGATACAGTAGCTGTGGCGGCAATACGGCAGTGGATGAACGACGCAGATGTCGCCTTCCGGTGCCCAGATTTTCCGACGTAGCCTGGAGGGCACTGACCCTCTGCTGCTCTCTATTTCTCTTCAAATAGAAACCCTAAAAAACAGATTCAGGGCCCTTCTCTGCTCTCTTCTTCGTTGGTCTCTACAACTGAAGAAGGCAGCAACGCGGGGGCTGCTGCAAACTGCAGCGATTGGCTTTCTCCGGCAGCGGTTGGAGTCGATCTTTTCCTACAGCGAACGGTTTTGGGAAACTGGGCGGAACCCTCTGCCTTCTCTGCTGCAAAACTGGGGTTACTTTTCATTCTCCGTCGAGACGGTGGGAGCGAGTGCAAACTGATGCAAGGTACAGCTCTCCTTTCTTCTCTTTCTTTTTTTCTCTCCCTCTCTGTTTTTTTTTTTTTTTTTTTTTTTTTTTTTTTTAATTTCTCTACTTCTCCTCCAAGCTTTTTTTTTTTTCTCTGTCTCGCGCGACTGATGCAAGGGGTTTCTTGGTGTTGGAGAAGAAAACCTTGCGCGAGTTGAAAACCTTGAGATCGATCGATTTGGGAGAAGAAACCCTCACGCGAAATGAATGAGATGCAATCGTGCGCCGAGAGAGGAGATGTTGGACGTGCGCACAGTAACTGAGAATGAGGAGGAAAGATCTGATAAAAACAAAGAAATAGGGTTTCCCTTAAAACGTACGCACAGTAACATGTTTTCCCTTAAAACGTGTCCCGCAAGTGTCCGACGCGTGTCCGAAATACAAAAAAAAGAAAAAAATTGCGGATACGTTTTTTTGCGTATCCCGGACGTATCGGGAGCGTATCCGGGCGTATCCGTGTCCGATACGCCCGGGATACGGATTCGTCGCCCATATTTACGTATCCGTGCTTCATAGGGTTTTGGCCATGGAAATCCAAAATCAATGTTTAAAACATTTTTGGAACAAATGGGCTTCCCAGAACATTCAAGAAATCAGTTCACAACCGTAGATTGGATGTTTAGGGCACATGTGTCATTTTCCTATAGAAGGCGATGGTTAGAGGTGTGAACATGTCAGGCCAGGTTAGGTTAGACCTGAGACCAAATTAGACTCGACTGTCAAAACTTCGGGCCTGAGATGAAATTTAGACCTGATGGGTCGTGTTCAGGCTTAATGGTAAAGAACCATTAGCCTGTATACTATGATGATGATCCTATTTCCATATTTAATTAAGTTTAGAAGTGGTCAAGAAATAGCCAATCATAGATGATCAACCAACCGGAATCAAATTATTGAAAGAGGTCATGTTAGCCTCTCCATGAATGATATGCTCAAGGAATATTTGGAATAATCAATTTTACATGGATAGGTAATGATAAGTGATCTTTATGACTTAAGTAATATGACTATTTTAATTAGCTAAAAAAGATATGATCTTCATAACTACGATTCATTTTATAACAGTAATCCACACATAAAAGGAGATTTATGAAAATAGCTAGCCCCCATCCTCTTATGAGCCCTTTGTTTTCTGCACTTTGTTCTGTACAGCATGGTCACCTTTTGACAAATCCAAATTGTCCATTCTGCTACCCTATTTATTGACTACACCTCAAACACTGATCTAATTATTTGCAATTGTTGAATTTATTCATAAATACACACACACACACACACACACACACACACACACACACACACACACAAAAACATCAGTTAAATTTGACGTTCCTTGAATTGAAACTGTAACAATTTATTTAACCTAAGTGATTTTTGGCTCACCATGAGTAAGGATGAATCCGTAAATGAACAGTTTTTTTTTTTTTTTTTTAGTTTGGCTGAGGGAAGGAAAAAATAAAATAACAAGAGGAAAAAAGAAACCAAAACACTGGGAGAGAAATATCATCCATGTGCAGGTCCCTTGACAACTGTTGTGAAAAAAATGATGTCAGAAAGGGACAAGAAAAAGTAGGGACGTCAACAGACCACGGACTACCCAAAGGAGTCAACCCAAAAAATCTGAGTATAGACTCTCATCTTCATTTAGCCTGACTAATAACCAGGTATGTGTAAGACCCCACCATAGGAGCACTCCGTTGGAGCAAGTGTAATCCCGTGAAGAGGTGTGATCTACCAAGGGTGGAGTGCTTCGGTTAGCACCGTGAGGCCTTGTCCAAGTCCCACATTGGAAACATCCAAGTCCTAACCCTGGGTTTGTATGTGCGACTCGGTCTTAACTACACATGAAGTGTTTTAAAGCCGTGAGACTTCGGTCAAAGCTAATATATTACACATTGTATATGATGTATTGGTATGTGTAAATCTTCACTGCTATGGAGGGCCTGTGCGGATTGTAGTTTCATATGAATTTTTGTAAGCATGATTAAGTTGATTTTGTCTAGGAAAATTGAGTATAACAAATCCCAAAAGTTAGGGAATAAAAACTAATTCTCAATAGTCAATACGATAAGGACTCCTAAATAATTAATTAACATGCACGGACTATAAAATAAATTCACCATAGCTTCATCTCTTTCAACACCACCCTCCACCTTTCTATATCTTTTGATTCTTTTTTTCCTTTTTTCCTTTTTCCTTTTTTTTTTTGTAAAACACATTTCCACTACTTTGTACCTCACTTCAGCTTCAAGGTTCAGGTTCTGTTTATTTGCATAGAATACATACGGATTAAATACATGGGAGTTCATGCCATAAGTGGTTAAAAATGAATAACCTAGGGAAATGTACAAAAAATGACCATCAAATATCCTACACCCTTTAATGGAAAGTGAATCAAGGGAAGACGGAAAATGAATACCAAGCCATCACCCCCATCCCCAGTAATTCAAATCCTAAGACGTTTATATTGCTACCTCATATCTTCACCCCTCACCTCTTATCATTCACACTTCACCTTTTGAATAATCCTTTGACGGACCTCATCTTACCATGTATTCAATTCCTATGTATTCTAATGCAAACAACCAGGCCCTCAATGTCCACGAACAACTTTCCATCTTCATTATTAAGCGCACTCTCTCTCTCTCTCTCTCTCTCTCTCTCTCTCTCTCTCTCTCTCTCTCTCTCTCTCTCTCTCTCTCTAACTTGGGACAGTTGTACAAAACTTGTTAAACTACCCACACACCCAGGGTTTGATCCCTGGGTGTCAGTGTGAGATGAGATACCCCTTCTGATCCATGAGAGCACATGACCTCTCCCTTTTCTCTTAGTACTCTGGCCTCCATTCCTCAATTTTCTCTCTTGTTCATGTTATAGACCCAATCATGGAAATCAGTAGTCTATATCTTAGAGATGAACCCGTCACATCTGGTTGCATGTTCTTGCAAACAGACAAGAATACATCACATTCGACGGCCAATCTTTTGCAAGAACTCTCCCTAACCACATTCTCAGTTCTGCAAATTTACAGGACCATCCCTGCCTCTCAACTCATACACTATTAATTCAGGATCAGATCAGCTGTAGTAAAAAAACTTCAGAAACCTATGGAAAATGCCATTTTGTTTTCTTCCAACTATTTAAACCCAAATCTTCTAATAATAGACACCAAAATGACCCAACTGAGCAAGACGCTCGCTCGCTTTCTTGTTCTCTTTGAATCCATAAACCGCTCATCCGAGCATGACAAGTATTAATGAAATCAGAGCAGTTTTTGCTTTTGCTGAACCTCCTCCTCAACAAAATTTATTAAAACAAGATTCAGCCCAACTGATTACTAACCAACTATGTTGCCTAGATATCATGAATATGGCAAGGGCATACCATGGACATAGACGACAAATCTTACACATAAAAGGTTTAGTATCATATGCAATTTGACATTATATGTTGCTTATTTTAAAGTAACCGGGCATCATAGCTGACCAAATCTGGAAATCGTTCAGGCAAGTAACCATGAACGATTGAACAGTGAAAGCATATCATCACATGAGCAGTACTAAAGAGAAAAATCTTACAAACTACCCCATTCTATTCTAATCTAAATTCCTGCGTATCATATTCTATTACGTGGAAAGCAACATGGGTGCCAAATAAATTAAAAAGAACACCACATGATTGCATGCTATTGCTACTCAGGGACAAGGACTTGTCCTGCGCCCTTCACAAGGAATTTTTAAATATGACCGATAGAGCTGTAAATATCAGATACTCGTCGTTTGGGCCTTGAGGTAAAATGCAAGCAGCAACAATTCCATGGAAACTAGCACGGCCCCCTTCAAGCGGACATTGCAATCTAGATGCATTCCCCAAGAAACAAGACCATTTCTAATGGGAGAAAATGCATCATGTTTCTCTTAGTTTCAGCGCCTAACAACATCTAGTTCAAACTCAAATAGAAAGCAACAGCAATTAAAACAAAAGTCTACTGCCATTAAGAGATATCTAATGAAAGCAGAGGAGTCTTGAGTTCTGATCAGTATCTCCAACTGTTAAATGCATAAGGCTGCTAAGTACTAACACAAAATAACATGCCATTTTCCCCTTTCAACAGTACACTAAATGCAATGTCAAAACATCACAGTCTAACAACAGAAACAGAAAGACAAGCAAACTAACGAAACAAACAGGAGCTCAAAGAGCCCATCCAAACAGGGGAAAAGTAAAACAGCTGATAAAAAGGAAAACCAAGGAAGGAAAAACCTGGTTATACAGATTTACTTCCAAGGTAGAACACCACTGAAATCAGAAACCGAAATCGCTCCTCCTTTTTCTTCTTCTTCATCTTGTTATTCGCTCTAATCTGTAAAAGAGCAGCATTTCTCTCCTCTGCGGAGACAGTCCTGATGAAAAGAAGGAAAAGAGAAAAGATCATGCAGAAAAAAGCAATGGATCGTGGAGAATCCATGATTTTGGCAAGTGGGTATTGGAAATTATACCTGGGAGAGGAAGGATTTCGGTCTGTTCATCAATGGCGACGAGCAGAGGACGCTGAAGACGGTTTGTTGGCGTCGGCGTCGTGCTCCTCCTCACCCTGAATCCGTGCCGGGATGCGGAAGCCGGAGAACCCACCAGATGCAAATCCAATGGCAGAGATGGAAGATGCCGATGGATATTGGTGGTGGGTCGGAGCCGGTTGATGCTCCGCGGATATCTGCGGCGGCAGCAGCGGCTGCTGCTCCGCCCAAGCACGAACGGAAGGTGAGTTACTGGACTGAAGGGGTCCCCTCTGTGAAAAAAAAGGATTTTGCCCGAGCAGCGGCATCGGCGAAGGCGCTGCGAAGACATAGCCTCCTCCTCCTGCTCCTTCTCCACCGCTCTCCGCCGCATTCCAGACAATCATTCTCTGTTGCTGCTGCTGTTCCGACCAGCTGTTGGAGCCAGCGTCAAAAGCCATTGGAGCTGCACCAGAAAAAAGTGCTTGTTCGCCGGAATGCATTGGGTGGTGCTGGTGTTGGTGGTGGAGGAGCATTGGGTCTTGGAAGGATTGCAGAGAAAGGCGAAGATCCTGGCTTTGGCTGCTGGTTCTGGAGAGAAGGTCAGGTGGGTAGTTCTGGAAATGGATGGAAGTTGATGCCGAAGCACCAGCAGAAGCAGCAGCAGCCATGGGGAAGAAGGATTTGATAGTGTCTGCAATCACATCCGAATCTAAAGAAGGCGGAAGAAAGCTTGGATTGCTCAGATGCTGAAACCCAAATGGCGCAACAGAAATCGAAACAGCCTGCTCAGAAGCTTCAACAGGGTTCTTCCCAGCATCTCCTCTGTTCATCTGCTGCTGATTTGGGTTGCTCTCTGGTTCAGGACTTTGATCGAACACGAGGTGGTGGGGAGGGGGGGGATTGGAAGTGGCAGTAGGCTGCCACGGAGGGAGCTCTTCGAGCTCGTCAATGGCGGGCCTGGAGTTCTTGATGAGCCAGTCGACGGCCTTGCTGGGGCGGTCGTAGCCGAGGCGGTCCTGCACGTCGTAGAACTTGATGGCGGTGTGGGCGGAGAGGCGGACCCTCCGGTCTCTCGGGCCCTTCGCCGTGCACACCTTGCTGTGCCGGTCCTTCCTTCCCGTCGACCGGACAATGTGGCCGCCTTGAACCTCCACGATCTCTCCTCCCCCACCGCCCCTCACGGCCATCCTCGACGACGAAGACGACTGCTGCTGGTGGTAGAGCTGGTGCTGCTGCTGGTGGCGATAATGGTGTTGGTGGTGACTCTCCCCCATCCTCTCTGCGAGCTGTGCATGTTCGGATGGTGCAGATGGGGAGGAAAGGTAAGATCTTTTCTTGGGTGTTTGCTGGTTTCTGTGATGGGTTTCTACAGCTTGCTCTTCCTGCCCATGAAATGATTGAAATCCTTCTTCTTCTTCTTTGAATTGTTCTTGGTGATGATGTTGAGTCCTCTTCAGAGGATCCAGAGTCACCCTCCTCCTGTTTTCCTCTTCCAGTTTTTGATTTCTTGCTCTTTTTCTTACAGGGTTTCTTCCCTCTTCTTCCCCTCCTGTTGCTGCTGCTGCTTCTGCTTCCACTGTAATACCTGATGTTGGTGGCTCTTGCAAAAGGCCTTGCCATCCAAGTCCCCAAATTCCATTACCAATACCATGCACCCAGATAGATGATGGGAGAGCCAGATGCAAGAAAGTTACACAGCTCCACTACCTCTTCTTCTCTAAACCATCCTCTCTTCACTCTTCCATAATAATAAAATTAGATTAGAATGAGAAATGAAAGAGAAGGAGATAAAATAATCCCAATCCCAATAAAATAAAGAGGATGGTAGAGAACATGCTCTCCTCTCGGCTCTCACTGTACTCTCTTTTGTCTGCAGTACTGCAAACCAGCAATAGGGACCCACTTGAACAAGCCAACCAAAAGGCTCTCTAGCTGTCCAGCTACAAACCCAAAAAGGGGTTCTCCCCTCAGAGGCTCAGACTCAAAAAGATTAAAATTAAAAAGAAACTCTTGTTAGAGAAACATTAGATGGAGAGAGAAACGGAGATGAGAAGGAGATTTGTGTAGAATTAAAGAGGGGCTGGATGCCTCTACTGAGGTGACAGTAGGGGTGTCAGAAGAGGGAGATTAAAGCTCTCTCTCTCTGGGCGATGAGTGCAGCAGCTGCTGCCGCCGCCCAAACAAACACAAGGCTCTGCTTGGAGGGGCTGGGACTTGAGACTCTTGACATGAGACCTGAGAGATGAAAGTTTTTACCATACAATTTTTATGTTTTTTATGCCTACCTTGGCTGCTCAGTTCCTGCTCGTGATGTTATATCCGTTTGATCCTTTTACCTCTCATGATTCATCTCTTCCCATTTATTTTTTTGGGAGTTTAGTTGAGTGGTCAGGACCACGGTTTCTTCTTTTTTAAAGTCAGAGGTCTTGGTATCGATTTTTAATTTTATCATTATTCAAGAATTGAAAGTTGAATCCACTAGTGCTACTACCTTAGAGCCACAGGGGTACTTATCCGGCTTTCTTTTTCTGAACTCAAAGGGATTAGTCCAAATCAAAGAGTTGAAAACCCTCCGGTAATATTTTCCTCTCTTTTATATTACACTAGCATGTTTTCTATATCTTGATAGTGACTCTTTTACATTGCATGACATCTTTTGGTCTTTTTTCGTTTCTATATTGCTTTTCCAAAAGAAAAGACATCAGCTTTCTCCTTCCTCTCCCCATAATTTACTCATCTCTCCTTCTCTATTGGCTCTCATGCATGATTAGTTAAGAATATTTTAATACTTCTTACAATGAGAGTTAAATGAAATGGAATGGGATTCAAAGGGTTCCTAGGGGTTGACTTACTCCTCTTTCAAGTTCAAGTTGGGGGAATATTTGCGCAATGACTCTTCATTAGCATCATTTACCTCATGGAAAGAAAGGGTAGCATTGGAAATTTGGGCAGGGGCAGAGTGGTATTTTTGTGGAGCAGGCAATGGGGGTGGGTTGGGGTGGTGACCCATGAGTTGATTAGTTATTGTGGGGAAAACGACGGGACGTCCTTCGGAAATTGACAGTGTTTGTCTTCCCTTGGTAGAAATAGAAGAGATTTCCATGTCCATAGCATCTTGTCTCGATTGAACAAGGAAAATGTAGGTACTGTTTGTGCTGGTGTTGATGTTAGTCATGTGCATGGCAACATAGCAAGTGATCCTGACCTACATGCTGTCAAATAAAATAGGAATTTTGATGAAAAAAAATCCAAACTCGTAATTCATGAGATAGTAAAAAAATTTAAAATTATAAGACACTAAAGCAGACATTACTTTATACATGATGTCAGTTTTTATAATAAAAATATCCTTACTCTAACATGTGGTCCTGATATCGTCACCCCCTTCCTCTAAAGCCAAGATTAGAAGATGAGAAACACCAAAGCGTAGATCCGAAGATGGCCCACAAGGATTAGAAGATGAAAACCTCTCTTTCTCTCTGATCTCCCTTCTCCAAGTTGTTGTACCCAAAGAAGCCATACAACCACACTAACTTCGACAACAGGTTTCAACAATGAGCATTCATGATGCACCTGATCACCTTTGGCTGCCTAGACAACATCAACTTATTCCTCTCCATGATCGCCATCTTCGTGGGGCGGTCTCTCAGGACGCGTGGTCAGCAGAGCTTGGAGGGTGCAATCGGGCACACATGAAATTGTGGGTCTTAAAGTTTGGATAATGGGTTCAGCTGTTGGGTCTGTGATGGGTTGCATCTTTTTTATGTTGTTGATGGTGGATGTTATCCACGGCTATGCCCACTTTCCCTCCTGAGTCGGTTAAGTGTTGCAAGTGTGAAAAGAAAAGAAAAGGGAATCACAATATTTAGGTATTGGGCTGGTGATATTGCGACTAAAGGCATTTATGTTGAAAGAAAAAATTAATATCTTATACGAAGCACCATACCAATGGTTTTAAAAGTTCTTTATTGTATTATAGATTATGAATTCGAGCTTAATTTTTTTAAGAAAATCCCAAGAAAATATGAACTTAGAATTCTTGAAAATTGTAAGTATGTGATGCCTGTTTGTGCCCATTAATGAACAATCTAAACAATTCACACTTTTCTTTCCACGATCAATTAGCTCTAGCATAAATTCAATGTTTATCCAAGTTTTCTTTACGCTATCCAATTGATCATATAAAATTTGGCACCCATTGTACTCTATCTCAATGATTCAGATTTACACGACTTTGAACCCTAAAAATAGTATTCCTTGGAAAGGATGGTTCTCTCTTTCACATGCAGGCTGTTGGATAGACTCTATAAATTGGACCTTTTAAGGGGCTTGTTTTTTAAATAAAGATTCAAATAATTCATATATGGATGATTTATAAATTCTCCAAAAGTTGCCCCTTGCATGGAATTCTTAAATCCTTCACTTAGTTAGAATATTCAAATGCTTAAACTGGATTGGAATTTAAGAATGAGAAGTGATTTATAAATTCTCCAAAAGTTGCCCCTTGCATGGAATTCTTAAATCCTTCACTTAGTTAGAGCATTCAAATGCTTAAACTGGATTGGAATTTAAGAATGAGAAGTGACAATATCACAATGAGAAGTGTCATTCTAATTCATCCGTGTGTTTTTGGAGTCGGCCTAAATAGGTGCATTGGATGCTACCATATATCTAATTAGAGATATTGCCCGTACAACGATTCTTAAATTTGATATTCGCCTATCAATTATCTAAGTTTTAATATTTTTCACAAAATTATTTATGCAATATCCAAGGGTCATGCAATATCGTGCATATCGAACTGTGTGATATTTTAGGAAAGTTCGATATATTATGATATCATATTATTTTTGTGCGAATAGCTTTGTGAGAAACATATAAATTCCACCGCGTCAATTGTCAAATTTAAAGGCAGTTGTACAGCCGGGAAATATCCTATGTCTTATCTAAGCCTATGCAGATTGTTACATGAAATGAACCCAACTTCTAAAGCTTTTTAAGTATTTAGTAGGATTCCAAAAGCTGAGACTCTGCTGCTTAATTACTCTACGAGGGATCCCAATGTTTAAAATAAGAAAGTAAAAACAGAAAGGAGAAAAAGTAAAAGCACTTATATGGTTCTGCTCACCATCTATATATACTCTCCACATCGCACTGTATGCCTCCACTTGCTAATGCAGCACACTTGAAGACAGCACCATCAAGGGCACTCAATAGGTGGGTCACACAAGGACGAATTCACCAGCTGTAGTATTGTTAGGGCAGACCCACCGAATTGAAGTGTTTCAGCAAAATTATTGAAAATAATAAAAGAAGTGTCGAATCTGGTGGGCCGCACTTGCAAGAACTGACCAACTATAAGGATTCCTTATGCAGTTGGCCAGCTGACTGACCTATTGTCTCCAGCCTTTTGGATATCAACTGCATATCAGCATATATAAGGCCTGCTGGTTTCTCCATCTGCATTAAAATATATATAGGAATTAAATATATATAGTGGTTAATTAAAAAATAAAGTTGAAAGATGAATTTTTAAAAATGAACATTAAATAGCCTCTTTTTTATTCTAATTTTTAAAAGAAAATATTATTTGATGTTCGTTTTTTTAGTTATTCACTTTTAATATTCATTTTAAACTACCCTATGTATTCTAATGTAAAAAATAAAAAATAAAAATCAGGGTAATATGACGCACCATCAATGTGTGGGCATACAAAGTTACATGAATGTGAATTAGCACTAATTCAAAATTTTTAATTTTTTTTTCTTTTTTTGGAGGGTGGGGGCGGGGGGATTATATGAGTGGCCTTTTCATTACATCATCTCTCTCTTAGTTGTCAAACATCCAAGTGGGTTACCTTAAGATTGTGCAATTCCCTAGTGTTAACGTCGTGGCACTGAAAAGCATTGCCTGTTAGATTTTAACAATAAGGAATGATAATTGCAACCAATTGGCATCTTTCCACTACTGGAACGAATATAATCTCAGATATGCTTTAATCTAATGTGATAATATCATGATATTTTCTTTATATTTTATCACAATATTGTGAAGATAACATAAATCTTTATAGTAAAAAATGAATTTATCTTGATATTATCAAGGCAATCTTGTGGTGTTAGCAACGCATTAAAGGCTAAAGATGATATATTCTTAGTTTCATCATTATTCCATTTTTTTTTTAGTTATAAGAATTTTATATGATTTCAATGATATTCTTTTATAATTATCAATCTGAGAACCACAAATTTAAATGTATCTCGATATTATCTTCTGCCAAATTATCCCAAAAATGGCTTTACAAGGTTGTCATGCTATCAACTTATTCAACTATATGATGATATCTTTAATTACCAAAATATATATATAGGAAGATAGTATATCATTGCTTATGTCTTTTTCAAACAGGTGCATAAAACGAAGGGAAGAAATTGCCATCCCTTAAAAAGTCACAAATATTAGCATTTTTAATTGAGGGAAAATCTCACGGATATATAAAAGAAAAGAAAACGATGAATTATGTTGAGATTTGTCCAAGTTTGTACTATGTATAAAGATAAACGACACATGAATTGAATTAAGAATCATAGCCTGATTGATTATTAAATAGATCCTTTAAAATAAAGGTCGACTTCAATTTGGCCATTAACTTGTCATATAGTATAAATTATTATATAGTAGTACACGCAAACTTGTGATATAGTAACAAGTTATACTGGTTAACTTAAAAGAAAAAAAAAACCTAAAAAAAAGGTCTGATTATTTTAAATATTCATGTTTGCATGAAAAGATTACCTTTTCTTTACTTATTGAAAAGAAAAGGAAGGGAAAAGGTCTTAAAACCAATTCAATTAAATATTCAAATAAAGTTTTCCAAATAATTTGAAGTACTTGAACATCATATTAGATTATTTTTAGTTAAATAGATCCAAAAAGTAGACTTACCGAACGACTCCTTATTAAAAATAATTATTATGCCGATAGCTCCAAACCTCATAAGTGATACTTCCAAGTTCTATGTAATATATGAATGGAAATTTGACTAAAATTAAGAAAATTGGAAGCCACAAAAAAAATAATTAGTTTGACTAAACCCTAAAGTTAACCCCCAAAATGATTGATTTTTCTTTTCTCCCAAAGTTGAGATCTGAGGCATGGAACTCAAGGGGACCTTTTGAAAGACATATTTTAAAAGAGTTTGATGCTTGGATTGGAAGCTAATATCATCATTTTTTTTTTCGGTACTTCTTTCCTTTTGGTGGTGGGGGGCATTACGTAGAAAATCTTTTTTGAGAGGACCACATAAAAAAAACACATATAATTTAAAATATATGGGACTTTTTGTGGAAAGAGGCAGCACACGTGGAAACAGCAACATGCTTGGGGTTGAGAGGTGGGGTTGCCAACCAACCGTGCAAGCCCTAGTTTTCTAAATTCATCAAGTTAAGGTGGATACATAGCCCTTCAATTTAGCATTCCTAACATCACCATAAAGTCATCTGCTAAGAACGGCTCCGCTTGTGCGAGCCTCCTTCCTACTTGAGTGGGCTACCTTTTCGTGTGCATGTGGGCTTAAGTCCCAGCCGAGTAAAAAAAAAAAAAAAAACTCATTTGCTATATAATTATTAGCTTTAGGAAAAAAATTATATACAACGAGAACACTTTTCTCGTCTCAAGAGAATATATACCCCCCATATTTCTAAGGGGCCCACTCATCTGGTCTCAAAGCATCAAAGCATAACTGCACCGGTTCTTCCCATGCAGGATCACTCTTGAATCCACACACACAGCATATAAGTCTAATTTATTTGATTTTCTCATTTTATACTCTATGCTTATTATAGAGTAGCCATAGCTTCTTAATGCATATTTTAGAGTAGCCTCATTAGAGTAGTCTAATAAATTCGTCACAAGTAGTGTACCTGAAGCAGGGGCGGACCCATAATTTTTATTTAGGTGGGGCGATTATTTACCATTTAGATATATGTGCTTCGGACATGGGGCGATTGTGTAGTGTTTAGACAAATATGTGTGGGGAGCCCATTTAAATCAATGGAAAATTTAAAGGGTCCGCCCCTTACCTAAAGTGCCATTGTCCCTACAAGATTAAGGAAGGTGGTTGTGGATGCACATAAATCCATTCCCACTTTATATTTTAACTAAAGCGAAACAATAGAGAATGTGCTATTTGAACTTTGAAGTGGAATTTCAAAGAAGATGTGAATTTTGTTAGAATGTGAGGAAAATTTTCCTTTCCGGTTTCCTCCTTTTATGTGTGACTTCCTCTCATTTGCATGTGTGAGTCTCACGGGTCCTACAGTCCTTCAACTGCTATGCCCAAAAAAGTGAAAAAAATGCATGTGAAGTAGAATATCATCTCATTTGGTTTCCAAAACAGTGGTCTATGAAAGACCATCAAATTACATCTCTAGCTACTCTCAAAAACCGGGAATTGGTTTCCTCTTTGGGGTTACATCCGAAGTCCCAACTCCCAACACTTCCCTGTCTAATCCTCTCTTCTTCTCTAATTCCTCAAAAAGCATCTAATCTACTGAATATGTGACACAATTCACAAAGTAAGAAATAAGACTTTCAAATATTAATCTTGAACTAATAGCATTTCTCTTGTTATATGTGGCCTTGTGGGAGATGGGTCTCTCTCTTTCTCTCTCATCTATATGCTTTTGTTGTAATGGGAGAAGGCTGTGAGAGAGAGATGATGGTTCTGACAAAAAGAAAGAGGCGTTTGTGTGAATGTGTGCGTGAAGTCGCTTTCCTTTATTCGCCGTTTCATGACTGCAACCATCTTTTTCTCTCTCAAAGCCCAGCAGCAGCTTCTGCACCACCAGCTGCTGCAGCTCTATTATTTAGCCTCTGCTGCCACTCCCGTGCCCCCCTCTCTCTCTGTCTGCACAGTTGAGGGTCTGGGTTATTATCATCTACTTCTCCTTCCTAAAATTTCATTTCCAATACAATCCACAAAAAACTTAGTTTCCATAACTTTTTCTTTCTCGGATCCTCCTATGCTTTAACATAGAGAAATCCAGAGTTAAAAAGGAGTGGAACTCCAAAGTGGTTCTATCTTTTGAAATCCAAATAGTTCAATGTAAAATCTCTCCACATATATGTGGTATCATCAAATTTTGCATCAGAAGTTTGGATTGACATAAGATTTTAAAAAACCCCACATACGTCGAGGATGTTTATTTTGAACACTTTAGATTTCAATAGATGAGTTTCATTGTGTAGTTTCACTCCTTTAACTCAAGATTTTCCTAAATTTAAGCCTCACAAGATATGAATCCCCTCTGTCCTCTCACGAACTAACGCCAAGACACCCTTTTGCCAGGTAGACATATGTTGTGCGGCTTGTGCCAGGTGGGATTGGATTGGGACGTGGCATGCCCGGTTGTTGGGACCCACACAGAAGAAAGGAGAGTGAGCTAGGGAGTGGATGGAAGAAGCCAAGAGGGAAAGGGGAAGGCATGTGCAGTGTGCTAGCCCACTTGCATGATGAGATCACGTTGGGGTCGATCTCAACCATGCCTAACCAAAAGGAGGAAATTAAAGAAAAGGAGGGCCTTTTCCAACGAACTATCATGGCCCCTTGTCGACTCTTGTGCACTTCAGCACTAGTAAATGGACATGCACCTAGAAACAGGTGAGTTGGCCGGTTGACAGCTTGGTCAAGTTGTTTTGTGACATTGTTGGTTCATCCATCACTTGATAAAGTTTTGCTTTGATCAAGGCAATATTAACCGTTGGATTGGGCAGTCTTGATTTGATTCCTTTTTTCTAAATGCTTTTACCTACGATTAATTTTTTTTAGCATCCTAGAGATGACAGTTTGAATGTATGATTTTTATGTACATAAGGTAGCTCTCCATTGACAACAAGGGTTTTTGCTCCCTGATCTCAGAGATGACCTTATATGGTATGACACTCTTTTTACTTGTGTGGTTTTTCTTCCCGTTTTGTTGGCTTCTTTTTCCACTTGTGTGGGCCATCCTTTTCACTTTGTGAGTTTTTTTCTTCCCACTTATGTGAGCTCTCTTTTTCACATTGCGGGCTTTCTCTTCCAACTTGTGTGGGTTCTCTTGGGTGTCAGCCCCACATGCTGGGGTATAAAAAAAAGGTAGCCCTCTATTGTGCAAAATATTTTAATCTTTATCGTGCCATTTTATCTATGCTTCTCTTTCCACTTGTCTTGGTTATCCTTCCTACTTTGTAGGTCTCCTATTCCCACTTGTGTCGGCTCTCCTTCCCACATTGTAGGCTTCCTCTTCAGACTTGTGTGAGCTCGTCCTATCGCCCTAGGTTGGGGTATGAAAAAAAAAAGCTGGCCCCTCCATTGTGCAAAATACTCTATCTTTATCATGACATTTTATCTACTCAGTATCCAATCAAGTGAGGATGCTCAAATTGAAACTTGGATCTGCGTCAATCTTTTGAATGGCTTTTGGATCTTTAGAAACGTGCACCCAAAAGTGCGCATATATACCTATGATGTCCATATACGGCATGGATACGGCAAGGGCATGCTATAGACACGGCATGTACATGATTTCACACATAAAAAGAAAAATATCGGATATGATACGACACGATGCGTTGCCCGTTTTGAAGCATCCGTGCATTATAGATGTGTACAACTTGATCTCCCTTGACCTTAATGCTGAGCTGAGAAAAAAAAAATATGTTTTTTTTTTTTTTTAAACAAGAGTAAACTATACCAACGAAAAACCAAGAAAACAAATGATTAACCACACCCCCAATAGAGATCCCTACTTTAGTAATGTCTTTTTACCCTTCTTTTGGTCGTCTTGATGGCAGGCTTTCTACCAAGATTTGTCTTAACAAGATCCACCTCCTAGCTAGTGTGGGATCAATTGGTTTGTAGAGGTTTAAGGACTTGAATCATGCTATATTCTCTCAGAATTCTAAATCAGAAACAACTGATGTAGAAAGCCATGACAAATATCTTACTCTGGCAAATAAAAAACACGAGGAATAGACTCATCTTCTAGAGGGTTCCCAGGAGTGCAGAAATGTATGTTAAAAATGGATTGAGAAGAGTGCAACCTTATATTGGAAGACATTTTGAAGCACAATTGACAGGAACCGAAGCCCTGGTTTTCTTTGATGCCTCAAGTGTAGATAGAAATGAAAGAGCTGGATAGAGGTGTTGCTAGATCTCTAGAGGGCTACTTACTTTTTGCCTTTGCTCATTGTAGATTAAATAATTTTAAGGTTTAATCTGAGAACCAACTACCAAGGCCTTTCTTCAGCGATACCAGCCACTACTGTCAGGGTTCAGTGACAACATCATGGGGTGAACCCCACTACAGGCTGTCTTATGGATATAGCCTGCCTTTACAAGATGAACACATAAGTTAGATGGTGTGAGGACCCATTGCTGAAGATATATATCATAGGAGAAAAAAATATCAAAACTAGAAAACCATGAAGGGACATGGTAACTAGCGTGGATTCCTGTCTGGGCAACTTCGATCATGATTTAAGCCCAATATTAGAAGCTTTTAGATTGGATTGAAGGATCCCTAGAAGGTGGAAGAAACTTAGAAGACCCATTTAGCTCAATTTCAATTAATTCAAAAACATTGAGATCTGAACGTGAATATCCAAAAATGACCATCAAATAATTCAGCTCTCATTCAATGAAGATTGAATAAAGGAAAGATGAAAAATGAATACCTAGTCATCACCGTAATAATTTAATACCTAGGAAAGTCAAGGTCCTCACATCTCAACTCTTTAATAATCGTTTGATGGAGCTCATTTGACCATGAATTCCTATATATATCCAATTCAAATATATTTTATGCAAACAGAAGGGCCTAAGGCTGGTAGAAGAGGCCTAGTTGCATATAAACCATTTGAATGATCAGTTTAATATTAGTAAGAAGTGCTGGAAAATCATGTGGCCTGGCTATCATGGGGCCCACGCTAGATCGAGCCCAGCGGTGTGCAGTAGATGAACTTCCAATAAGTCTTTCTCTATTTCAGTGTTGCTAGCCAGTAATCCCAAAATCAATTGGTGATGGAAAATTGAATAAACTACTTAACACCCCCCAGGTGGGACACTGTTCAAATCCAAAGTACACGCCCGCATAAGACTACAACGTAGCATGAGGCTTTCTTACCATATGCAGCTGCACCCGCACAAACACACAACGCGACATATTGCATTTTTACCCAATGTGGTTTCGAATTCGAGGTTTGTTGGCTCTTATATTATCTCAGAGTTGCTAGCTGTTAATCCAAAAACCAATTAGTGAGATGGAAAACTGCACAAACAACTACTTAACATCTAACACCTTATTGCATAGCTAGAATAAAATATAATCAAAAGTAAGTAATCTTCAATCTTTCTCTAGGCGTTTTGGAATATCCCGAGCTGAAACATTTTCAATGGATAGTGGATTGGCCTTATTTTCATAATGCTTCATAAAATCAAAACTTTTCATAGTAATACAATAAACTGAACTACACTGAATTATCAAGCTCTGCCAATACCCGATAGTTCTTTGATTATACATCTGCCCCTCCCCTGTTGTCTTGCCTTTGATAAAAGTTGGCCTTATATTGATTTTCTGTCACTCTTTTACCATCACATCCACCTAATCACCAAGTACATACTTCCAATTGAAGTTGCGCAAGACATTTACAAACATTTATGTGAACAGTGCTAACCATTCGCCTAGTTGAATTTAATTTGGTACAGCCTTTAAAGCCCGATAGTGTTAGAGAAAACAGAATGTTGTTAGGATTTAGTAGATTATCCTTATTCTTGGGATAAGGTTATATTTAGAATAAGGTTAGTTCAATATTTGACATTTCATTTAATGAAACCTACAGTGAATTTATGGAAAAGAAGTGATTCTCAAAACTCTTTTAGACTGGACCTCTTCTGCACCCCAATTGCAGTTGGAATACATTCACTCTCCCAACTTTGTTCGTCTAATGAAGGGAAACTTACTTTGGTGGACTGAAAAGGTTTTTTTTTATCTCTCACTTTTCCACCCCAAATGGGAAGCAAGAACAGCTAATAATTGATGTCTTGACACTTTAACTGTGAATAGAGGGTGCATCCCAACCACCATGTGCGCTGACACACACATGGAGACTTAATTTTCAAAATCAATGCATGGAAGCCATACATCTGTTTGCCCCAACGAGACAGACTGAGAAAAATTAAGATTGCCATTATGAATACATTTGCACGTAAGTTTGGATATTCAAATCTTCATTTGAGGAGGTAGAAATCCTTTTATGGTTAGCTAGAGAAAATGAAACAAATAATATGAGTTTATGGGAATTGATAAAACTATACTAGAAGATCCATTGCAATTTTGATGCAAAATCACAAGAAGGTATTGGTCATCATGTCACTGTACGTGCAACTTGATAATCTAAATGTAGTTGAGGGCTCGTTTTCCTACTTTACTCTTAGTAGCAAAGCGGGTTCTAAATTGCAGCGGTAGATAAAACCCTTACTTCACTTCAATTGGGATTTAGTACAATGATTCTAGGTAGTCATCTCCTACCCAATGAGACTAATTGATACCTATTTGGAGATCTTACTTTCACTTTTTTAATATAAACCTTTTTTATTAGAAGATATTATTTAGAATTCCTAAAAAATCTAACAGAGAAAACTAACAAGCCCCTAGTTGTAAATCCACACGCAACATCAATGAGGTACATAGTTAGGAACTTCTATTAGATAATTTATCGTCATCGTCACTATTCCTAAAAGACAATGATATCTTGCCCTGAGAGAGAGAGAGAGAGAGAGAGAGAGAGAGAGAGAGAGAGTGTGTTTGGAAAAGCTCCTTTTCTATTTTCATTCATCTATCTTGTGGAAGACTACTTGTCCTATCAACATCAATTTATGCTTGCATTCATTCCTTAGCTTCTACTATAAAACATCATATTGGTAGGTAGGAAGTAGAAACAAATGTCAAGTTCAATAAAGTTAGGATAGAAGTCGCATGATCACACCTAAACACATTATTAAGATTAAAAAAAAAACTCAAATCATATATTTTTATATTTCATCAATGGATAGTGACAACTCTAATTGAAGTGAAATTTGACTAAATCAGGCATAGTGAGGACAATAAAAGGTCCGAATGAAAGATTTACAGCATTGGATCCAAGAGTTTACTCAAAAGTCTCCCTGTAGGAGATCACAACTTTTCATTTTGTCCTTTCCTACATAATACAACCACAAAATCACACGTGCAGGCATTACGGCTTCTCTCATTCACAAGCTTTAACAAACCATGATTCCTGTGTGTATGGTCCATGCCATTGGTCTATGCTGCTCTCTTATCAAGAGAGTGCAATCCGTGAGGAGAACGGTTAAAGTTTACTTATCTCTGCTCTCTCTGTACTTTTCTTTGGTCTTTACTGAAGAACAAAATAGTTATCTTGTTGGAAAAGAGATGTGAACAGCACACTGATCAAAGGCTGTAAAAGGTCGTAGCGCGTGATCCAATGTGATTTTGACCCACAGAAAGAGAAGAGTTTGATGCTGTTTGGGCTCTAAGAGAGAGATATCTTGCTATTGAATACCTCTCACTCATGTCGCAACTGGCCCAGTTTTGGCCATTTGAAGTGGGAACATAAATTTCATTTGTTTAGTGATTGGTGTGTAGGGTCTTCTGTGGTTCTTTTTCTTCGTAACATAACAAAACCATTCCTATCAATAGATGATATGATGGTAATTTGGAGAAAAGAAGACGTACTAGGGAGCTTAAAAGTTGAATGATTTGTGGGCTTCCATCCAACCATTTCAATTGGGACAATTGGGTTGAGGGTGATGTCTATGGATGATTGAATAAATCAGATGAGATGAAGACTTGGACGGATGTGGCATTCTAATTTCTAAGCACGCCTAGGGTTTGCTTTTTCAAATATGACAATGAATATAATCAAAGCATGGTCGCTATCATGCACTACAGCTCTCTCTCTCTCTCTCTCTAAGTTCACCAAATGGCTGTCCCTTTGTAAAGAATCAAAGGAGCTCATGACTAATGGTGTAAAGATGGCCCTTTGTAAAGAATCAAAGGACCTCGTGACTAATGGTAAAGAGATGGGTTGGTCAAAAGCTTAAGCTGATAGAAAATTTATTACTTGGCGACGTGGGCTATACAGGAACTACATAAAGAAATATCATATAAGATATGGTGTACCAATCTAAAAGTTTAAGCTGATAAGGTCCAAATAAATATATGAAGTCGTGTCCAATAAATTACTTTGACGACGTGGGATGTGGGACTTTCCCAACAGTCACCACCACCCATACCTCTTGTATCTAGTGAAATGTTGGCTCATTAGCCCTTTTATCATTATATCTTTCTGGTCATCATAATAATCATCAAAGCATTTTTCCAATTATATTGGGATGAGCTACATGAATTCATTCACCAGTTCTATAGAATTGTTAAAATCTAGGCCGGTTTCTTTACTTGGTGATAGGAATTCAAAGACAATGATTTGACAATTATCCCTTGAAAATTTTGGATGCAACGTTTTTTTGGCTAAAATTTCGAATTTAAGCTACCTTAAACGTTCAAGGATAACATTTAGAATTATCAAAATTCCAATCTTCTTGGCATTTTTGGATGCTCCAATGGAGAGGAGGATTCAAAAATCCCATGCAAGAAAAAACTTTTGAAGATTTTATAAATTCTTTCGACATGAATTATTATAATTTTGCTAAAGATTAATGCGTTTCATGCCTATTCCAGCCACTTCAATCTATGTCCTCTTCTGCTTATTTCTTTTTCTTTAAGGGAGAGTTAACCTGCATAAGCGTGTCATTGTTGACGTGCGTTGGACTGTCATATCTTTGTATAAGTGATTGTTCACTTTATCTAATTCATGGTCCCTACGCTGTAGGGTAGTCCCTCTTATAATAACTTCTTTACCTTTACAAAAAGAAAAAAAAAAAAAAAAACACTAGAACTAAATAACTGTAACCCATGTATTGGAATTGAAAGTAGTTTACATGCATGAAATCTTATATCTAGAAGCTTTGCACATGATGTTAAGTCTCTCTTTTGTTTGTGTGGGGCTCTTTTTAGCCTGGTTAGTTGGAATGTCAATAGTTATGAGCAATGGAAATTGGCCAAAAATGGACAAGTAAAAGTGAGGAAGGGGAGTGGAAAGTGAACCAGCAGGTGAGGTCAGTGCTTACCAAATCCTCTCTTATCTCTTTCTATCATTTGATAGCGAAGTTAGAAGGCAGGGGTCAGTTTGGCCTTTTGTCATTCCTTTCCATCCAAACCTCCTCTATTCCATTCCAAACAAATCATACATGTGCGCATGTGATTGGCTACAAAATATTGTACGGTTGAACAGTTGGAGGGTCCATCTTCTAGGGAGTGGATGGGCCCTATTTGGAGCCACTAATATAAAAGTCCGAGTCCAAGTGGGACTTGATATGTCTGAATCCAAGTCAGGATGGATTCTGCAAGTGTCTTAAGTCTCCCCCAGTTGTGTGGTTGGACCCTGATCCAGACCCAATTGTGCAAAAAGGCCCCGTGTGGGCCCCACAAAGCTGTCTCTTGTGGGAGAAGAGAACTCCCCATAATGTGCTCCTGTGGTGATGTCCTACACAATCCCATGCGAGACAACCAATGGGGCCCATCAAACAAGAATGAGGTTGGGGGATGGAAAGACCTAAATGAGACCGGCTGATATATGAGATTTAAAGTCAATCTCATCATCCTAACTTGTTAATATGTGGCCCTCAAGGTTAACAATGTCAAAATACATGATTTTATTTGATTTTAATCCAGCAGTCCAGTCGATTTGCATTGGTGTAAACTCAAATTTTTTATTTGTCGGACCCACTAAACAAATATTGTGCACATCTGACCTTAATTGTATCCACCACTTGCCAAACTCTTCCATTGGATCCATCTCATCAACCCTTCTTTGAAACTCTGTGGAACCCAACCCAATCTTAGCATTCTTTTGATTAGAAAGGCCAACTTTCTATTCTATTTGAGGGCCAAGTTAGAGGGCAGATCAGTTTGGCCTTTGTCAATGGGCCGGATTTTGGGCCCAATGAAGTCACTAAAAGTGGTTGGATAGTAATGACAATGTCCTGCTAAGCCATTTGATTCAAGAATGCAAAATAAACAGTTGGGCCAGATTGTGCAAACCATTCATTTTGGAGGCCCCTTACATGTTTATGTTGATTATCAAAATGTGAGTCCAATTTCATGCCAAAAGGTTATATACATAAAATAAAAAAGAAAAAAGAAAAAAAACACAAAAACAAGTTATAATCCAACCAATGCATTCTGGTGGTTGGAATAGGCCCACAAGGTAATCCGGCTGGTTGGACTTGATATTTCTCCTACTTCCATGTTAATAGAGATTCAAGAAATATTGTTGTCTGGATCACATAGATGTTCATCTGGTCCAGCACCAATTGGAGATTGGTACCAAGCCCAGCTCGTCCAGCCAAGCATTGGCCCATTGTGTTTATTGATCTTGTCAGTCCAGCCTGTCAACTGTCATGTCCTTGATGGCATATAGCAAGGCCAGCTTGATTCATGGACTGACCTTGAAATTTATAAATTGGCCCACCAGATCATGAAAAATGACTGGCTAAAATCCAGCCCTCACCAAGTTGGGTTTGGGCCGCCTCAATCAAGTTGCAGAACTATAGACAAAGATACACTTTTGATAGCTTCTTTTTAGTTCTATGACTGATGAACATTCTTTTGTGGATCCTCTTATAGGTTCTGTCCCAAGTGGTCCTGGAGCTATGATAACTTTGAAGAGATCACAACGCCTATTTACCATATGTTATGAATCTGTTTCTCCCACCACTCTATTTTAGATCAAGCTGGTCCTTTGATTTGGGGTTGCCCCATGTAGATAGATTCATTTAGATGCCTATGATTCATTTAGATGCCTATGTAAAAGAAGGCAATTTTTTTATGTGGAAACAATAGCTAACCGACCTTTCTCTTATATTTACCATAAGGTAATGAATCTGTTTCTCCCACCACCCTCCAAATGGAGGGACTTTTATATCCACGACCAACTTTCTTTTGCACAAATGGATATGTATGATGAATATTTACGTGAACTACATATCTACAATGCATCTAAGTCTGAAAGTTGGATGCACATGTTTTATATCTTTGCATGCCCACCAAAGTAAAGAGACCATACAAAATAGATTTAAGAGATCAAGATTTATCATTTAATAGTACAATAGAGACTTATTTAGACAAATTAAAGAAAAAACTAGCCCTGCAAGTTTTGATTTTTTATAATCTTATATCACTTAATCCCATGAAAATGAGCATGTTAAAAAGTCGGGTTCAAGTTATAGTAACTGGCGTTGGGTTGCTTATGCATACTTTCTTAAGTTCAAAATAAAGGGACAATCAAGTTCAGTTCTCACTTAACTGTCCGGAGTTCGATTCCTGGATCATCTCTTTGTACATAGGAGCAGTCATTTCCTTTAGCCAGCGGTAGTTTGCTGTTGTGGTTGATTCTTTCATCAATTGGGTCTCTCTCAAGTGTCAAATTGACTTGGCTTGCACCATGAACAAAAAAGAAAGAGTTGAGGGTTCGAACATGGTTAGGCTTACAAGTATGATTAGAATCATTGATCCTACATGTGAATTGTATCTTCTTACATGTGTGAGTTTTTATCACCTCCCACTTGCAAGACTTCCAGGTCCCAGCCCCTTGGGATAAAAGGAATAAAAATTTAGGAGCTTTTGAGTGATACTTTGATTACTTTCTTCTTGTATGTGTCCCTGTGGCTTGTTTACAGCCGCAAGGAGGCTTTTGAGTGGATTAGCAAGTGACCCCCCACAGCTTTGAGCTTTCCCTCCACAATTCTTCCCTCTGAGAACAAGTCTCTCCTCCTCCTCCTCCTCCTCCTCTCTCTCTCTTTCCAATGCTTCTTCGACTACTCCCTCCTTTCCATCGATTCCCCACAATCAATCCCATCCGTTCATCCCAACCAATAACCTACGCTTCCCTCCATTCCTTACCCTTCCTTGGTTCCACTCCCAACACTTCCAATCTCACTTCAAACCCTAACTCCCCCACTTCAATTTCAAAACCCCATCATCTAAACCCCTGCTTCGATTCCTCTTCTTCTTCTTCTTCTTCCTCTTCTTATTCTTTAGATGAAGATGAGGATTCTGAGATTGAATTGGGGCGCCTGCTGGTGCTCCTGCCAGAAGAGATGCGGCGCAGGGTGAGCGAGCATCCGGAGCTTCATCACTTGATCGAGATTGTGATGGATTTGGGTAGGAAGCCCTTGGCTCGATTCCCCACTGGTGATTTTGTTCTATCCGATCTTCCCATCACGTTTCAGGATCTGGAACATGCCACGGCGCAGGTTATGATCGAAATTCTATCTCTTATGTTTTCTCCCTTTTTGTTTGCTGTAGGATTATTGGGTTTTGACTTAGATCAGTGAAAGCCTTCACCAGCTTGGCCAACAAGCTGTCCTTACCTCACCTGTTGCTTGCAATCATCGCAAACACGCTTTTTTGTAAATAAAAATGCAATCTTTAGATTTTATTTCACTTTATTTTTATTCTATATTCTATTTGATTGGAGAGGTGGAATTTTAGCTTTTGAATGTTGATTAATTGAATCTCATGCTCTGGGTCTTATTTTGAGAGGTGTTCTATGTATCAGCATTTCAAATAGGACTTAATTGCTCTTGATTCAATGGTCTTTATAGGATGTAGTCACTGAGAATTCATTGGTGTTTTTTTTTTTTTTTTTTTCGTTTTGTTCTCTCTCCTATGATACATGTTAAACCTTTCAGTTGCATTAGTTGGACAAGAAGAGTTAATCTTGGATGAGGGATCAGTTGATGATGGACATTGATTTGAGGGTCCATAACATCAAATGCTGTCAACTGATGTTGATTATTTCGGGGAGGGTTAAGGTTGGGTTCATGAAGATGCCCGGAGGGAACTAGTGATTGAGAGATTTACTATATACCAATGCCTATCTTCAGCTAACTAGACCATCTCTAATCCACTGCGACGCCTTCCCTTCACTCTGCTCTTTGATTTGTGGTGGTCCCAGATGGGCTCCACATTGCTGCTTGCATATTAGTAATGTTCAGTACTGTTCCTTGGGGATTGTTGGCTAGTCCTCAAAACTCAATAAAGGCTCCTCCTATCCAAGATGTCAAGGGATGTTCATGAACATTCCCCTAACTGATTACAGAATCTTACGATTACCATTTAACAGTTACTGTAAGCTTTATTGCAGGTTGGTGATTTTGCCACTGACAACCGTGCTGGAATCAGTCGAACATTGCACCGCATAAGTGCTATCAGAAACCGAAAGGGTGTGATAATTGGTTTAACCCTGTCGTGTTGGTCGTGCTATGTCTGGAAGTGCTAATTTGCTGAGGGATTTGGTTTATGATGGGGGTTCTTTATTGCTCATTGGGCCTCCAGGAGTTGGAAAGACTACAATTATTAGGTTTGTTAATCATAGTTACCTAACGTTAAAAGCATTATGTGTGCTAGATCATAGTAACAATTTTCTTTTTTCTACTTATGTGGTGTAGTTTTATAGTAGGAACTAGAAAGAATCGTGCATTTTCTCCCTGGAACTAAAGTTACGCTAACCCAGTTTTATGTATACACTATTGAAAAATGTTGGATGAAGGGGCCGGATAAATTGAACAAAATGAGTAACTTCTAACTCCAATAAATGTCTATGCCTTTGCAAACAAGAAATAAAGTGAGTTTCTTTGAGGTGGGTGCCCTTGCCCCCCTTGCCCGCCATGTTGATGTCTATGCCTTTTCTAACATTAAGCCAAGTATTGGGAGGAAATAAAATTTAGTTTGTGCCAATAAAATAATAGATAGTGAAATGGAAACTCATTTTTAATTGTAAGTCATTTTAAAGAGAGAAGAATGTAGGAAAGTAACAGAACAGCCATCTCTTTCTCTCTCTCATGCTTTTGCTTTCTGTCAAGGAAAAAATAGAACTGAAAAAGAAACTGGTCTGGCTGAGCTGCTGTGGATGCCTCAGTGAGAGTCTGAGAGACCTTGTGAGTGTATGGCTTTTTAATTGCTGCATTTCCTTCCAAACCTCAGAAAACACATTTGAATTTGGAGGCGTAGCCTGTTAGTAATGCTTTCAATGAAGGCCTGAAAATTGATGCTTGTTTGTATTTGAAATGGCTGTGAATGGGTTCTGTTAATCATTCTTGATATATATATATTTTACCTTGCATTTGATAAAAAGTTTTTTAATGATAAGGGAAGTGCCAGTGGCTCACAGATACAGGCACAAGTCTAACCACAATTCAATAATATCATTTCCCAAATTTTCTAGGGAAATAGCTCGGATGCTTGCAGATGATTACGGGAAACGGGTGATGATTGTTGACACCTCAAATGAGATTGGTGGTGATGGGGATATTCCTCATCCTGGGATTGGTGGTGCACGCAGATTGCAAGTTCCCAATTCTGATTTGCAGCATAAGGTCTGTGTGATGATTGCTCTTGGATTTCAATGCTGTTTTTATTTATTCCCGATTGGAAAATACTGGCAATTAAGTTCTTGCAGAGGTCTTCTTTTGTTCTCTTAGCAAATTTAGACATTTAAAGAGTATGGGCCCCGTAAACTACCTAGGTGGGGGCCGTGGGGACATTTAGGGCTTGTTTGTGTAACTCTGCGGAAAAGGAAATCCGGTTCCTCTTCTACAGAAATATAAATCTGACGGGAGAGGTTGGATACGGTTTTCTTATCTCACACAAAATATCCCACAAAAAATAGGGAATTTTCACTGAGAGTCCATTTGCACCGAACAACAAAAAAGTGAACACGTGGAATATAGCTTTCCATTTCTATGGAAACGAGCCTGCACAAACTTGCTTTTAAAGTACATGCTGATGTACTTTAATACTAAAATGATGATCCTAATTAACATTATTTTATAATCCATTGATAGACTTTTTTGTTTGTAGGATCCTTATTCATTTTTAATACCATTCAGGTCCTGATTGAAGCAGTAGAGAATCATATGCCCCAGGTAATCGTAATTGATGAAATTAGCACCAAACTTGAAGCAATGGCTGCCAGTACGATTGCACAGCGTGGAATCCAGCTTGTTGCTACTGCTCATGGAGTAACAATTGAGAACCTGATAATGAATCCTTCCTTAGAGATGCTTGTTGGAGGGATACAAGTAAGGAAAAGTGTGCAAATTACTTCATTTTGGTTTGTACATTTTTTTGTTTGTTTTTAGCTGCATCTACTGTGTTAAATCTTGAGACTTATTGAAGTCTGCTCTCTCTCTCTCTCTCTCTCTCTCTCTCTCTCTCTCTCTCTCTCTCTCTCTCTCTCTCTCACACACACACACACACACACACACAAACGTTTTGAAAGAAAATCATTGGATTAATGTGCCTTTTGGATCATGTATCTTTGAGTCTATGCTTGGAATCATGTAAATGAGGGTTATTTGGTATTTTCGTGTACATATCTATAGCCATTAATTTTAACCACAAAACTTTGGTGGCCTCAATATTGTGCAGTTGCCAGTTGCTGTGATTGGTTAGGTAATTTATGTGAACTGGCTTTCAGGATAGTTTCTCCTTCTTCATGTACACTTGAGCTGAGCCCTTCTTCATTAAATTACTAAGTTGTTTTCAATACGACCAGTTGAACACATCTTCTTCTCTTTTTTTTTCTTTCTTTTTCTTTCTTTTTAAGAATGTAAATAGGTATGGTCAAATACTATTGGAAATGGGATTTGTAATTCTGTTGGTCTGTGGTTTTTCAAAATCTTGTGACCTTTTTTTTCATTTCAAATGAGACATTCTCTCCTAGAAATGGTGAAACTATATCTCTGCCCTCTTGGTGCGACTCCAAGAACCTAGCTACCTCAGTTTGAAGACTGAAGTGCTAATGCGCGATTTTGTGGGATCCAGATGTCATCATTTGAGGTGCTTCTTAGCTAGCATATCCGGCAGAACAACTCATATGCCTAAGAACGACCTTAAAGTGATCCAGCAGAATTACTCGTATGCCGAAGAACCACCTGAAGTGATGCCATCAAAGATTGATACAAATTGTGTTGAAAGTTGAAAGTCCTAGTTATTTAGTCGTTTTCAATTGGACCAGTCAAAAAAAAGTCTTTGAGTTATTTAGGATGTAAAAGTTTATCGTTGAATACTATTGGAAATAGAACTTCTAGTCCTAGGCCGGCAGCAAGTCGAAGAGTCTATGGGTTGAGATTACAGCTTAGTCAAGTTATATTATGCTGCTAAAAATAGGGAGAGGTGAACCTTATTTCTTTCATTCAGAAGCCCCAATTTATTAGGGAAGTCCTAGTTGGGTAAAGATTCTTGTTAGAAGAATTTCAAACTCAAGCTGTCCAAGTTGTGTTAGAAGTTTTAGTTAGTAGGCTATTTCCAATAGAACCAATGAAAAAAATATATATATTTTTTCTTACTTTAGAATGTAAAGTGGTATGATCGAGTACAATTGGAAATAGGATTTCTATTAATCCTTTTGATCTCAACAGAGCCAAGAGTCTACATAATGGTCGAATTAATTGAAAAACAATTCAGAATTTTTCCTTCTCTTCCCCAAATGAGATTATCTCTCTTTCCATGGAATGGTGCATCCATCTCTACTCTCTTGGTGTGTTTCGGAGAACCTATCTACAGCATTTTGAAGACCGAAAGGCAATATGTAGGGTTCTAGAGTGAATCACTTCTTTTATTAAAATTTCTTTTAAGATAGGATCCTGATACCCCCTAGAGTGAATCACTTCTTTATTAAAATTTCTTTTAAGATAGGATCCTGATACCCCTCTTGAAAGTTCCCTCAATAAAGCAATAACAGAAGATGTTCACAGAAGGTTAACTGAGAAGAAATGACTAAGTTATGCCAAAATTTTATTATAATCATGATCTGAACATAGAAAACACTTGCTGTTACAGTTTATATAATGGTTTGAATTGAAGTAGGCTAACTTTCCATTTTCATATATTATATATATATATATATATAGAGAGAGAGAGAGAGAGAGAGAGAGAGAGAGGAGAGAGAGAGAGAGAGAGAGAGAGAGGTTCTCCTAAGCTCAAGCTTAGGATAAGGTAAGCTCAAGTGTGTGGTGTGGCCCACCTGGGGACCCACATGGGGATGGGGATAGGGGATTTCAAGGACTCCCTGGAATCCTCCTCTCTACAAAAAATCAGCCCCAACCGTGATTTCTATTCATCTCCATAGGGCCCAAAAGTTTAATGGTCAACAGTGTATATATCTATATATATATATATATATATATGAGAGATGCTCCTATAGGAGCATCTCTCACCTTCCCTCACATTTAGGGCCCCCCACCCTTACCTCTCATATAAGGTGAGAGATATCTCTCATAGGAGCATCTCCATATATATATATACTAGTGATCAGTGGCGGACCCAGGATTTTTTATTAGGTGGGGCGATAATGGTCAATTGCAAAGGTCAAAATCAACACCAACTACCAATAATCTCCACTTATTATATGGTTTAAAGACATTATTTTTATTTTTTATTTTTGAGAAATAAAATATAAATAACTTACATCTTACTACTAACACTCAATTTCTATATAAGCTTTTTAACTACACCAACCAATTTCTCCTCGAGAAAATAATTTTTTATTCAAATAATGGGATGAAAATGAAATTAACAATCACACTACAATGATAATAAAGAAGCTCTAGATAACTCCAGGGAAATATTAATTATTATGATACAAGCCATTAAAAAAATTATCATACAAAAATAATACGTCTTTGGTTATTTCCTTTAAAGCGCTATCCGCAATATTATCATAGTACAATCTACCTCCGGTTAGATAACCAAATCTCTCATTTTAAGATCTATAAGTTTAATTTTTTTAGTGCATTGATTTTGGCAATAGAATCCAATTGTGGATAATGGTTAGATAAATCTCATAAAAAAAAAAAACAGAGAGAGGGATAAAGAAAAACATTAAATAAAAGTAGGTTAATATGAGATAAACCCATTAACCATAGAAAACACAAAGGGTTAATAGTTTGATCTTCGCATAGGGATAATAGATAAATAGAAAAAAAAGACATGATTTTAAACATAATTTTTTCTACTAGCCGTTCAATCCCTTTATCCATAGGCGTCACAACTCAATCTCTACATATAGATAATAACAAAGCATAATGAAACGTGGCAACACTTCAGTAGCCGTGCCTTCATTTTCTCACATTTTTATTCCATCCAAAATAATCTAAGATGCATGCCATTGATATTATGGTTCCATTTTTTCCATGCCACTACTTCAGAAGTTATGATTGGAAAGACGCCTTCTTAAATGTCTAGAAAAAACAAAATAAAGAAAGAATTAAAAAAAGGTTTTGTCTGCCATTGCTTTATATAATATAATGAGTGAGAGGGCGACACTTGGTGGGAAGACTTTTATATATGGGGCGACGTGCAAGGGGGTGGGGCGGGATTGGACATCAAGCCATCAACTGATGCATGGGCCATGACACTTGTAAGGAAGTCCAAAATTTTATGTGGGGCGATCGCCCCAGGTATCCATAACGTGGGTCTGCCTCTGCTAGTGATTGCCCGTACCTGAAGGCACGGCGCACCATGTTCTGAGCACAGCTAAATCTAATTACTCTTCTTTTGACCACCTAACAACTAACCTGAATTTTGGCACCCTATGAGGGGTAATTCGTCCACCCTTATTTAATGATGTCCTGATTAGGTCCCGAGTCAAAGATCACCTATTATTCATGGACCTCTGATTGCCCTAAGAATTGGTTCATTGCAATCTGTTTGTCGAGGGCTTTCCGTCCATATATAGAACTTCGAGATCCGACGGGCGGATCAAAAATCATAATAGTAGGTCCCGCACTCCCGGTGTGCCCACCTGAAAAATCACCTATCACTTCTAGACCCCTGATCGCCCCGAAAGCTGGCTCATCGCGATCTACTCATCGAGGGCTTTCCATCCATATATAGAACTTTGAAATCCGACGGGCGGATCAAAATCTGCGAAACCTGGGTCAAAGTGATTATTGCCCAAACCGGACCCTATTGCAGCCCACCTTTTGGGCCCCAAACCTCTAATCCAGACCCTGATTGGGCCCTTAACTAAATCCACTGTTGCAAAAATCGGCCTAGGCGGCCGCGTAGGCGCTAGGCGGGGATTAATCAGACTAGGAGGGGATTAATCGGGCTAGGCGGGGATTAATCGGGAATTAATCCCTAGTCCATGCCCACCGCCTAGCGATTTTTACAACATTGACTAAACCCGTTATACCTGACTTGAACCTGACCCAATCCAACCCATCAAACTCTAGCCCAAATCAATCTGAACCCAAATCCAACCCAAACCCATCTAACCTGAACCTAACCCCAGACCTGGCCCAGACTCCTTGACCCGTCGCCCGGATAAGGGAGAAAGAGTCCAGGGATCTAGGGAAGTAGTGTCCCAGATCTCTGGACTCTCAAACCCCCTTAAACCCCTCAACTCCTTTCCTCTTAATCTCAGCCCTAGGATTTATGTACATAAATCGAAGGGTCCAAAATATGGGGAATTCAAAAATTGAGCTCCCTTACAAAAGAAGTTTTTTTTTTTTTTTTTTTTTGACACCTTTTTTTTATCAATGGCAGAATAATAAGAAAGTAAACACTCTTGCTTTTTTTTTTTAAATGAAGAGGGGATGGCAATACTTGTAAATAACTCAAACTTGCTGCCCCCTTTTGCACCGTACAAACCAAGATGTGAACGTGCTTTGATGGGATGGCAAAAATTTATAAATTTCTCCAAACTTTTAGCCCATTTTTTTCATTCCCCTCTTAAAAGGGTCCAAAATATCCCGGTAAAATATGGAGAATTCAAAAACTGAACTCCTTTATTTTATATATATATATATATATGAGCAAGACTCTCCTAAGCAATGATGAAAATAGTGGTAGTGGCGGGTGTAGCAGCCCACCGCCAAAAGGCTACGTATCGGGCGCTATGTAGCGGCGTAGCGGTGCAATTTGGAAAAATCGTCAAAAAAATATGAAAAATTTGTAGAAAATCTAGAATATTGGAAAATGAGAGAAATATATATATATATATATTTTGCAAAAGTAACTAAGATAAGGGGGCGAAGCGGTCCCCTCATTGTATGAGGTCTTATATTGCTGTTTAAATAGAAAATAATAGTAATGATCATTTTTTTCACATGTGTTAATGTTGTTTGGTCATGCTAACTTAGAAATTAATGAAAGGCTCATAAAAGAAAAAAAAACTATGTCTTGAAGTCAAGACTTAAGACTTAAGAGTACCTAGAGAAAAAAATACATCTACCAAAGGGGGTGTCTAATAGGACGTACTTAGAGAAGAATCCTTGAGAAGAACTCTCTGTATCGACTGTAATTCGGCGAGATCATGTGCTTTTTGGTGTTCTTTTAAACATAAAAGGGTAGAAGAGTTGTGTAGAAATGTTATTTGGAAAGAAGAATAAAAGAAATTTATCTTATTATGCATTTTAAAAAAATTTGGAAAGCCAAAAATTTCTCACCTCGGAACGGTCGTAGCAGCCTTGTAGCGGCCTAGCGGCCCCGTAGCGGACGTAGCGGCCGCTACGGGTGCGATGGTCGATAAATCGGCCCGCTACAGCCGATATTTTCATCCATTCTCCTAAGCTCAAGTTTAGGATAAAATTTCTTAAGCTTATGCTTATGGGGCCTATCTTTGGTCCACCCAAATGGACTAAACACATTACCCCCTAAATTGCACATGTCAACCAACTTTCGGTCAAATACGAATTTACTGGACCGTTGAATCGACTATGTATCTATCCGAATGGACTGTTGACCATTAAACTTTTGGACCCATATGGAGATGATTGAAATCACGGTTGGGGCTAATTTTTTGCAGAGAGGAGGATCCCAGGGAGTCCTTGAAACTTAAATTCCCCCCATCCCATCCCCATCCCCATCAGCCCCAACCGTGATTTCTATCATCTCCATATGGGCCCAAAAGTTTAATGGTCAATAGTCCATTCAGATCGATACATAGTCGATCCAACGGTCCAGTAAATTCAGCTTTGACCGAAAGTGGGTGGACATGTGCAATTTAGAGGGGT
This sequence comes from Litsea cubeba, assembly GCA_012931725.1. Lineage (NCBI taxonomy): Eukaryota > Viridiplantae > Streptophyta > Magnoliopsida > Laurales > Lauraceae > Litsea > Litsea cubeba. The sequence continues at coordinate 1,355,251 of CM022947.1, read as the reverse complement.
CATGTGTTTGGTCCATTTGGATAGACCAAAGGTGGGCCCCACACGCATGAGCTTACGAGATTTTATCCTAAGCTTAAGCTTAGAAGAGCATTGCTCATATATTTATTCACCATATGGTGAGGGAAGGATGCACATGAATATTTATATATATATATATATATATGGGAGATGCTCCTATAAGAGCATCTCTCACCTTACTAGCCCTCACATCCATATCCAATGCCAACAACTTAAATGTGAGGGCCCCCACCCCTATCTCTCATAGAAGGTGAGATATCTCTCATAGGAGCATCTCCCTATATATATATATAATGTCTTGTAATAAATTTATCATCATTAATTTTAAAATTTATTCAAAGTTCAATTATGTTATAGAAATTCGTTATAGTGCTGAGCTGCATATTCTGATTATTTATATTGGTGCATGTGTTTAAGAGTGTGACACTGGGGGATGAAGAAGCTAGCCGAAGGGGTGTTCAGAAGACTGTGCTAGAGCGCAGGGGACCTTCGACGTTTACATGTGGTGTGGAGATCATATCTAAGACTGAGTTACGCGTTCATTGTAATTTAGAGGCAACAGTTGATGCTCTCCTTTCAGGTTTATTTCCTCCCTGTGTTTCTTATATTCTTATGTTCTAGAAGTTTGTCTCACATGGTGTTGACTTTCTATTTATATGTTGTTGTTTTTTCCGTGTTGGATTTAGGTCGATCCCCTAACTTTGAAGTTCGCAAGCTAAATGCCCAGGGTTTTGCAAATGAGATTTTTATGGTGGAAGGAGATCCTTCCAGTGATGAAAACTCTAGCAAGCAGCATGAGATCATACCCAGAGACGCTTTAGAGATAAATGGTGAAAAACTTGTCCAAGATGAATACACTAATGCTGCTGAAATGCTAGAAAGTACTTTAGAAGATGCACTTCCCGTTCATCTATATGTATATGGGGTAAGAGCTGTATTTCCTTGGATTCCATATTCACACATGCACCCCCATGAGCACATTTTCCTTTGATGAGTAATTTAAATTCTATTGAAGCTCAAAGGAAGTTACATATATATTAGCCAGTTGGATGTGCGAATGAATACGGACAAGATAAACCGACAAAGAGTGAGATTGAGAATTTGAGATAGGTTTCCTATACTCATTGGCCTACTCGTGCTATTTAAAGATTGTATTTCTCTTTGAAAATTTACATTTGGCTGTCAAGATGGTTCCTTGAATCTGGGCATGTCGCACATGGATTAATGGGATGGTAATAGTAGGCATCATGTTGATCTGAACCTCATTCCCATATATGAATTCAGATGATACCTTCTACCACTTCTGTCTCGTCATAGCTAATGGTTATAGAGTTTCAGTTTGGGACTTTTTTTTTTGGTACCCAGTTTGGGACTTATAGGATGAACAGTTATTCTAGATCCTGGAGACAAGCGTGGTGCAAGCAATTAGAGAACTGAAAATGAATGATACAATTGGCTTAACTGATAATATCAGCAAAGCAGATGGATTACTTGCCCTGCATGCCAAGCTCAAGAAGAACTCGCGAATTCAAGTGGTGGCCAGATCCCATGACATACCCATTTATGTGACAAAGGTAGCAATGTGCATCTTTTTCAGTTTCAACACAATTTGATTATCACTTTCCAAATAACTAAAGTTGTTTATATTCTTGTAGACAAGCTCTTTGCTGCAGATCACAAAGGCCATTCGTGCATTTATGAGAGAACATGCTGATGGGGTTAGGGATTCTGTGACCGAAGACAGAGAGAACACCAGATCATCAGAGAAACTTGATGCATTAGAGGTGAAACTGGGTCTTTTTTATGAGAAAACCTAAGGTGTTGGTCGGTGATTCAACATCTTACATTTGGCAGGCGTTTATGAGATCTAACCTTTCATTCGGTGGACTTCCATGGATGAATCATGGGCATGGCTAAAAAATCATACTGATCAAAGATCCTAATTCATTGATCAGAGAATTCTTTCCTGAAAAACGAGTGAGCATCCAGTTGGAAGCTCAGTCGACCTTATATCTTTAAGATCCATTTCCTTTCTCAAATGTTCTCCAGTTGAATGGTTGGGGTACTTCCACGGTATGCTTTTGGGACTATGGCCAACCTAAAGAGGGACTGGATGCATATTTGGATCTTATTCTCGTGTACCATGAAGACAAAATATACTGATGACCAGCAGTAAAAATTGAATAAAAAAAACCAAAAAGTAATCCATATCTATATATTAAAACGCAGCTGAGTTGGTGTCTTTTAGGGGGCTTCTTTTGTTTTTATCATGAACAGCCTTGAATGCAAGAAATTTTCTTTTCTTATATACATATTTCTTAATTTGGGTGGATTAGCTATTTATTCCAGAATTTTTTTATTGATTGAAAATTATTCGGTTTCCCTTGAATATGCAGGAGGCTAGATTAGCCATTGAGCAAATTGTAATTCCCAGAGGGACGCCTGTAGAGCTACTACCTCGGTCATCTTCCATTATATCTCTTCAGATGAATTTTATTAAAAAATATCAGCTTCAGTCGGAGAAAATAGGAAAGGAGCCAAATGTACGACTTCGTATCCTTCCACTTCATGCCTCTGAGACAGAAGCGATTGCACATGAAGAAATGATTGACGATCTAAGCAACATGGATGATCTCAATGGTTCACATAGCAGTGCGACCAAGTTACCCCTCCTTTCTGACTGGTAGCTTCCATTTTTCTTGAAATTTACTAGTGCCTCTTGCTTCTCTACTTTTGGTGAAATCTGGATTACTTTTACAATCGGGGTATCTGCCATGTAATCCAGCTATTCTCCATGCTCCAATTGTGTTTTACCTGATTCCAAGTAAATAATTAGGATTTGGTTCCTGATTTACTCTGCATTTCAAAGGTGTGGCTTAATGATATTCTTCGGGGATGATCCATATTTCAAGTATTTCCTTATCCATTTCGTGCCTCATATTGGATGTGTTTCCGCCTCGTGTGTAAATTAGCAGGCTGTGTTTGTACACTCAAGTATTAAGAGAAATACAAGCCTTAATGTGCCTTTCTGTCAGATTAAACTAATCTTCTATTGGTGCGTCTCTAATATATTGTTATGTCTTTTCTCTGCACATTATGAGTGGTGTGTTTTTCCTTTTGAGGTTACATTTTATGGTAAAGTTGTGTGGAAGCACTCATTGCACATAGTTACAAAGCATATATCCAGTTTTAGCTGCCAATCCACTGGTAGCTCAGTGGTGAGGCACCTACCTTCCTTCCACAGAAATTATCGGTGATCAATTCATGTATTACTGATGGTAAGGAAATTGGGTGGGTGTGGGGTTATTTACGAGAGCAAATATATATTGAAAGATGATGAACCGTGTGCACGCGTGCGTGGAAAGTTTATGGTCCCCAGCCCCTCCCTGTCCCTCCCTCTCCCCCTTCCCTTTTCATGCATATAGTGGAAAACCCAGTCAGGGGTTGTGCAGTCAACTTTGTCTGGAAGTGATAGTCCTTGTCGACAGTATTACATTTCCACTTATCATAAAGCTTGTGATGTGGTAGATGGCCTAAAAATGCTCATGTTGGAAGGGCATCCCCTCATCCCATGTTGGATCAACTCAAGCCTAAACTGGAATTGACATCTGTGCTTATTCAATCCAATGGCAAATGTCTTTGTTTGTCTAGGTTTCACAATTGAAGTCGGAAGTTCTGACCTACCAAATTGATAGGAAGAAACAAAAATGTGGGTGGTTCTTACTCTTGAAAAAATTTTTTTATTATTTATAACGGAAAGTATCCCAGCCCTTTGGGACAGAATAATTCTAACGGGCCGAGGGGAAGTCGGGTAAATCTCCTGTAGCCCAGTGTGGTAGTGCAGTTTCGAATTCTCACTTTTACAGCTTGGGAGTATAAAGCAGAGATTTGAAGATTTTTTAATGGATGGATGCATTACCTCACATCTCAAATCCTAAGGCATCCTTATCGGCAGTGGTGGATCTAGGATTTTTGTTTGAATGGGCCGAAAATTGAAGAATGTTTTCATCATCATATTCTCCAATGCATTATATTTGATTTAAAAAAAATTAAAATAATTGGTGACCAAGTTGCCTTTGAGTTCAATGACTTGCCTAGCAATTGGTTGTAAGAAGTATCTCTACTAAGTGCTAACCACCACCAAGTAAAACAAAATATTATACTATATCTTAATAACAAAAAAAAAATAATTAAAACAAGATATTATATCCTGTAGATTTCGTCCTTAAAAATTCTTACCATTAAAACTTGTTCAAAAATTCAAATATGCCACAAATAATTGCCCGATTTACTATTTACTAGGATAAGCTAAATTCATCTCATACAATTAGTACATTCAATTTTTCAGTCATAATTGCCTCAAGCCAAGCTTGGCACAAACATAAAGCCAAATCCAAACCAATGGAAACCAAGCACAATCAATTTGAACCTTAACCAAAATACATTACCTGAGTGCAATTTGGGTTAACACTGTACCCATTTTAGGTATTCAGATTTCTGGTTTATTTTTTAAAATGTCACAAAATCAAGGCAATACTGACTAGCCAATCAACAAGTCTCCCCAATTCTGACTAGCCCAAATAAAATCCCACTTATTGTTTTATGTTCGATCATCCAAGTTCTAGTTGGTCCTAAGTGCATGCCCTTTCATTGAACCATCAGCTTATAATCTCTATCGTAACCAAGATATGTTTTGAATGAACTAGGAAGCTCTCTATAGTACTATTTCTTTATAGTTTTTTTTTTAGTGCCTATACAAATAAATAAACTCTACCCACAAATATGAAAGCTTCTTGAACAATTTTCTTGCAGTGTTTCACAAGAGAAACAAGATCCTTGCAGTGTTTCACAAGAGATTCAAGTTATTCTTAATTGAAAGAGAAACAAATTAATTTTAAGAAGAAATGACTATTGTTATGAGAAATCAACCCAATTGGGTGGAATGATATAAAAAAGTATTCAAATTTTCATCAAATGCAAACCCAATTAAAAAAAAAAACCACTCTTCTCATAAAACAAGCATAACCTTCAACTGCTATAAAAACAAGATTAAAAGAAAAAACGAATAGATGAACAAAGTGTTAGGTTTATGTCTTGTATTCCGATTTAACCGGATTGGTTCATTAGGCTTGCCAATGACCAAGTTCATGGTCAAGGGTATTTTTGGGATTGGTTCATTAGGCGTGCCAATGACCAAGTTCAGGGTCAAGGGTATTTTGGTTATTGTACCAGGGCTTTCTTGGCTATATTAATGTAATCGATAACCCTAGACTTAGAGTGTGAGAGGTGAGAGCTCTCTCTCCTGTGGTTCTCAACCACAGAAGGGAGTAGATGTGAGAGCAAGATTGAGACTTGTGGCACTACAACAAAATACAGTTTTGCCAACGCAGTCACCGCGTCTGGAAAGGTAGGTTTTGCGTCGGCAAAGGATTTCCCAACGCATTTCAGTGCGTCGGCCGCGCGTCGGCAATTATGTGTAGCCAAATCCATAGCCGACGCTGTTTTAACTGCGTCGGCAGATCCCTGTACAATTACCAACGCACTGCAGCGTCGTCCAATACGTCGGCAAAAAGATGTGCGTCGGCAAAAAGTACTGTTTTCCTGATTCGAAAACCATATTTGCCCACGCAATACCGGCGTCGGCAAAATAAATGCCGACGCTGGCAGTGCGTTGGGAATTCATAGTAATGGCCGACGCTGGTAGTGCGTTGGGAATTCATAGTAATGGCCGACGCTGGCAGTGCATTGGGAATTCATAGTAATAGTCGACGCTTGTAGTGCGTTGGGAATTCATAGTAATGGACGACGCTGGCAGTGCGTTGGGAATTCATAGTAATGGCCAACGCTGGCAGTGCGTTGGGAATTCCCGGTAATGGGCAACACTACTAATGCGTTGGGAGGTCGACGCACATATCACGTCGGGAAAGGTTGTAATACTTTTTCTTTTTTGCAACACACACTGGTGCGTCGGGAAATATTATTTTTTTAAAAATATATATATTTGTATTTTTCCCTGTATATATACCACAAATAAAAATCTGAATAATGTTCAAACCAACAAACTTAATGCACAAATCAATTTAAAATAGATTCATCAATAATTCCAAAAAAATATCTACAACCAAATATCCGACATCCATAAACCAAAATAAACCCACAAATCTCTAAAATATACAAATATTACAACTTCATCATTTTCAAAAGATTCTAACATCCACAAATGTCTGTGACCAAAATAAATAAGGTAGATCGCTAAGAGTCTGCAGCCAGCACGATAAAAATCCAAAACCAATCTGCAAAACAAAAAACGAACACCATCAGATTCAAGTTTAATAAACTTCCTACACGAGGATTTTGAGATCTAACATCAGAACACAAGAGTTTTCATTCCATTTTCAGCATCAATGGGCCTAAGTATTTTTTACACCCAGAAAAACACTCCTAACATATTATCATCATCATTAGAACCTTGACCCAACCATGTTGGGGACAGCTACATGACTTTCATATGTCCATTCCAACATAATCCTGCACAGCAACATTCAAACATTATAAACGATCCATGTTGTGATTATTTTTTTCTTTTTTCTTCTTAACTCTTCATTCCCAAGTGTACTATGGATGGTTTTCATTGAAGCAAGAACCTGGATTTCAGCTGCTTCTTTAGAAATATCAGCATCCTTGCCATGAAGCTTTTGTAATGAAGCTTTGAACTCTTTTTCACAGCCAACCTTAGCCTGAATAACAGCATGAATTCTTCATGAATTTGGTCTTATAGTTATCTTAAATTTCCAGTACAGCAGAAAATTGATTTTCAGTACAATGAGAACTTACCAGCCATCTTGGAGACTCAGGAACAAAGAACAGGCCCAGAAGAAGCACCACACATGGGATAAGTCCTTCAAGAAGACCCCTTAGGTCAGCACTCAATTAAGATAAATCATCTTTCATTATCTTATTTTTAACCACCTCTACTCTGTAGATTTAGGGATGTCTGAATGCCCAAAGAAAGATTATGGATGGGAACTGTTTCTGATGAACTTAAATATTCATCCATTTCACTCCCATCCTGAAATGTTACAAATTGATTTGGGGGATGAAAAAAGGTAAATGCATTTCCAATATTATGCAGTTCTGTATATTTTTTTTAATATTTCCTTTTCTGTTAATTTTTTGATAATGAGTCAAAGATATAGTGGATTGGATAACCACAAATTTCACCAAAACATCCAATCCATCTCAAGTTGGAGTGCATCCATACCCACCCTTCATTATGCATTAGATTACTTTTCTAATCAAAATTACAGAGAATACGACAAAATTACCAGTAAGTGCCAGTGTTCGCCATGTCACAGTAAAAATTAATGACATCTAATTTTTTTTATATTTGCCAACCAATTAAGTAGCTAAGAAATGCAACAAAATGCAGTTCATTGACTCGCCCTCAACAAACTTACAATCAAAGTGTATGCTTGTATATCCCTAAAGTTGCAATTGGTGTGGATAATCTGGCAGAACAATTGGTTAACCATTCTGCTTCTGCTTTGAGGCAGCACAGAAATTAGAGACACCATTAGATGTGGGGCTGTTACCTTTTTTATGCCGAATAAATATCAGTGATCACACCATTACTGAGTTGGTTGTGAAAGAAGGAAAAATGTGGTTTCTTATTTTTGTGCTATTTCAATTTTCAAATGCAAAGAGGAATTGCCAATAATCTTCTCTGAAAAAAACTGTTCCAGACACTTGCTATCTTGGGTACATTCAAAGGCACCCCAACAACCCAAAAATACCATATAAACATACCACAACCAACAATTCTGTGGCACAGTGGCAGGCAGTTCTCATGGTGCAGTAGTTTTTCTCTGTGGTAATGGGTCTAGGTGAGTTCCACAATCAGAACCACCAAAACTTTACCATAACCAATTTTTTCCGCAGAAATTCATTGTATAAAATTAGAAAAATCTGAATATTCATCAAGTAAAATTTGCTTTAAAATCCATGAAGTTGATTGAAGGACAGGGCAATCACTTTGTTAGCTGCATAAAGGACAAAACCAAGCCAAAGCCCATTTAAAAAGCTTTGAAAAATTCTAGCCATCTCACAAGATTCAGATCTTTTAGTGGTCTGTTAACAATTCTTTTCCTTTTATGAAAGGTGAAAACCAACTAAATTTGCAACTCTAAATCTGGTTAATGATAACAAACATCTTAATTATATTTAACAGAACATCTCAGTGTAAAATAAAGCACCTCCCTTAAATATACATTAGAACCATTTTTAGCACTCAACCTAAACATTCAACATGAGTCTTACTCCTAAAACCTTATACTATAATCAAAACCATTAAAAATTTCCATTCACTGGAAAGAACCACAAGATTGCATGAACATCTATATTTGTATCTGTCTGTTCCATCTATTTTGAACCCATTAGTCATAGGCTGGCCACTGCAGAAGGTACAATGATCAGATTATCCAAAGTCCTACTGACCAAAATAATTTGTGGTTACATATGTATTTTCAGTCCATAAAAGCAGATAGTTAGCATCATCACAATTAAGCATCTTGAATTCCAATCAACCTCACCTGCTAGAACACTAAGAAAGAAAACATGGCAACTATACGAGTGACTAGAATTGATACTAGAAAGAGTTCTTACCAGCAGTCAACACCACAGCCCAAGCATAAAAGAAATTCTTGATAGGAAGTCCTTCTTGGGTCTCATTGATTTTTTCTACTCTACAACCAGGGCAGTTCTCATAATACAGCTTCTTCAACAATGGTTCTTCCTTCTCTGCCATCCCAAACACACCCAAACAGGTCCCCCCACTAAACCCAATTCAGTCCAATCACAAACAGACTCCAGAAGCTCTTTTTGGATAAGAAAGAACTACTTCAACATCTATACCGCGAACCCCAGAATCTCATTGTTACTCATTCCTGTTGAATTGAATTGGACAGGACTGTCTATCTACCTTACAGTGGGATGGTTAGTAATGTTACAGAGCTAAGAACTAGATACACACGGAATCAAATTTTAGAGCTTCCTTCTTATAAAGAAAAACCCATTTCAAATGCATCCAAATGAATCCCTCTCACTATATTCCAAAATCTGGCTCCTCTTTCCGTATCACCTTCTCTCTTCCATCAACTTTTCCTTATCATCCCATATCTCATTCACCTTCGAGACACCTCACAACCACCACCAAACCCATTTTCACACCCTGTCATCTTTCAAACACTACAGATTGTGTTAATTATTGAAACATAAAATCAAACTTGGGCATCATCCACCTTTCAATCTAGCACCAAAGTGCCTCCACAGAAACCCCCTATGGTATTATTCTGTGAGCATAACATAACAGAATAAAAAAAATGGAGGGAGGGGGGTTGCAAAATCTAACTCAATTCATGAGAAAATTTACAAAACCTAAAATCATTTCATGAGAAAATTAACTAATCACAAGCAATAATCAACCCAAAAAATAAAAAAGAAAAAGGAATCAAAACCATCAAAACAATCAGGTCAAGTTCATATATCTTGAAGCACAATAAATCGCGCAAAACAAACAGAAACATGCAATCAACAGCTGAAACAACCATAACCCATATGATAATCAATACCCATTTGGTTGAATTTTAAAGAAAGAATCCAATAATCACTGCATGAAGTTAAAAATAAACGATAGAAATTCACAATGCAACACATATACCAATCAAAGTGCTCAGTCCCCCAACGAGAGAAAGAAAAAGAGCCACTAGGATCTGAGAATCCATGGTCTGATGAAACGAGCAAGACCCAGATGTCGAAATCAATTCAAGGTCACAAGAAAAAAAGGGCAAGTTTTGGAGAGAGAATGATTGGGGTTTTGGCAGAAGAGAGAGGAGAAGATGAGTCGTGGCGTTTATTTCCCCTTTCTAAATGGAGGGGGGGAAGATGAAAAAGGAATGTTTTGAGGCTTTTGCAGACTGAAACCCAGCCCTGTAATGAGAATGAGACATTACCTGCAGAGTGGGGAGAGATGCAGAGGCAGCAACGGCAGATTCTCTAACCGAGCAGGGGTAGCGGCGAGAGAGAGGTAGTTTCCTTTCGAGCGACGGTCGGTTCGGGCAGAGAGAGAGAGAGTGAGAGAGAGAGAAAGCAGATCGAGAGAGCGCTCGAGAGAGAGAACAGAGAGAGTGCAGAGAGAAAGAGCGAGATGGAGAGTGGCCCACTAATCTCGACCGATCGAGAGAGAGAGAGAGAAATAGCAGAGAGAAAGAGCGAGATGGAGATCGCCGAACCGTTTCCCGTTCCGATCGAGAGAGAAATAGCAGAGAGAAAGATCGAGACGGAGATCGCCGCACCGTTTCCCGTTTCGATCGAGAGAGAGAAATAGCAGAGAGAAAGAGCGAGATGGAGATCGCCGCACCGTTTCCCGTTCCGATCAAGAGAGAGAAATAGCAGATAGCATAGAGACCGAGAGTGAGAGTAGAGACCGAGAGCGAGGGCAGAGAGGGCGAGAGTGAGAGCACAGAGAAAGTGAGAGAAGGGCAAGAGAGAGAGATAAAAAGGGGGATCTTGTTTGGCGGGAGAAGAGGGAAAAAAAGGGGGAAATTTGAAAAAAAAAATTTCCAAAAAATATAATTTTTATTGGGAAAAATTATTTTATTTTTATTATTCGAAACCGTAGAGGATAGAGATAGAGAGAAAAAATGAGGGAAACAAAAGATATACAGAGAGAGGAAAAACGAGGGGAACGAAAAACTTATTTATAAAGTTAGGGTTTTCTAAATATATAATTTTTAACTTTTAGCGGGTTCGCCTATGTTCGCCGCCGGGGGATACCCCCAGACCCCCTTCGTGGAGTGCATGTTTTAAAGAAGTGGTAATCATTATGACAAAAGAATCCTACTTGACCATGATAGCTAGGACTCTTTTGCTGGCTGTCTTTCCCTTTTTATGCTTGGATGTCTATTATTGACATAACTCACTAGATATAATATTAAACCTGTTTAATTATGTTTGGAATGGTATAGTAGTAAAGATATAGTTAAACCTGTTTAATTATTCTCCATTGTTCAATGTTCACTAATGAGTACTGAGTAATGACCTAACTCTTAAGTCTTATGCTTTTATTTCATGCTCTTGCTTTTTTTTTTTTAGCTTTCCACTACTTTCTAAGTTAATATGACTAAGAAACATGAATACATGTGAAAAAACTAAGCATTACTATTAATTTCTATTTATATAGCGAAACAGGACTTCATATATTGAGGGCACCGCTACGCCCCATTTTTTTTTACTTACTTTTGCAAAAGAACCACATATTCTTTCATTTTACAATTTTCTGGATTTTTCGGAATATTTTCAGATTTTTTGGGCGATTTTTTCAAATCGCACCGCTACGCCGCTATGTATCACCCGCTTCGTAGCGGTTTGGCGGCGAGCCGCTACTCCCGTCACTACCATTATTTACTAAATGGGGCTTTGCGGATGCAAATCGTGCATTTCCAATGGTGCAGATAAGAAGTTAGAGCTTTCCCAACGCAGACCTGTTCATCGCCAATAGGCAAAAAAATTGCCAACATGCTTTTCACAACTTTTGCCAACGCGGTCTTACTTGTGTCGGTAAAAATAGCAATTCTCTGTGACTTTTGCCAACGCAGTCCAAATATGCATCGGAAATAAGACTTTTACCAACGTAAATTTTCACTGCGTCGGCAAATAGTGTCAGGAAAGGTTTTCCACAGCTTTTGCCAACGCGGTCTTATTTGCGTCGGTAAAAGTAGCAATTCTCTGTGACTTTTGCCAACGCAGATTTTCACTGCGTCGGCAAATAGTGTCAGGAAAGGTTTTCCACAGCTTTTGCCAACGCGGTCTTATTTGCGTCGGTAAAAGTAGCAATTCTCTGTGACTTTTGCCAACGCAGATTTTCACTGCGTCGGCAAATAGTGTCAGGAAAGGTTTTCCACAGCTTTTGCCAACGCGGTCTTATTTGCGTCGGTAAAAGTAGCAATTCTCTGTGACTTTTGCCAACGTAGATTTTCACTGCGTCGGAAAATAGTGTCAGGAAAGGTAAGTTTGTCATAGATGGGGCTTTGCAGATGCAACTCATGCGTTGGCAATGGTGCGAATAAAAAACCAGATCTTTCCCAACGCACATCTGTGCGTCGCAAGTAGGCAAGATAATTGCCAATGCATTATTGCGTCGCCAATAGAAAAACACGCGTTGGCAAAACTTTTCCTCTCTTTTGTGGGGGTTTTTTGTTGGCGCCAATGTGGTTACTATAGCTTTTGCCAACGCGGTCTTACTTGCGTTGGTAAAAGTATCAATTTCTATGACTTTTGCCGACGCAGTCCAAATATGCGTTTGAAATGAGACTTTTACCGACGCACATTTTCACTGCGTCGGCAAATAGCGTTGGGAAAAGTGCAGTTTGTTGTAGTGTGGGGAGAAAGTAGGCTAAGTGTTAGAGGGTTTAAAATCATTATAACGAGTTTTCAAATTTCCTGTATAATAAAATCCTTATAGCCCCATGGACGTAGGCAATTGCCAAACCATGTAATTCTCTTGTGTGCTTGTGGTTGATTGATCGTGCATGTTTTGCCCTAATTAATTTCCCAATAATTGGTATCAGAGCTTGTCTTGGCTTGGATTCCATAGAACTCGAGCCACCTTGAAGATGCCTGGCATTGTCTTCCCGTACCTCGCTAACAGGTACCCTCTCTACACCGATGGCGCGATCTTCATTCTTCAACATTCTAACACGTTGAACCATCTTGAACTTTGAGCAAAGTTCGTCTTCTCGTCAAACTCCACCTCTAACTTTGACGCTCGAATCCATTGATGAGTCCGAGTGTTGTTGATGTTTGAATCACTCACTATCTAGCCTTCAAACCGCCTTGACTTGAACACCCCCGCGAAGATTCATTGACAGTGAACATGCAAGCGATAAACGGATCGAGAATCCAAGTCCAGATGACTCCACAACTACAAAACAACCAATGCCTCCGAACGATCAAATCTCTGTTTGACTTAGCCTAAATCCCTATTTTCGGTATGTCAAAACCTCTATTTGACCACTGTGATGTAGGTATGGCATCAGCTCCTGCTTGCTCCTTCTTCACTAACAGGGCTTTTGCAAGATGAATGGTATCACATGTGATCCGGTAACATGTCTCTCCCTACGAATATCTTTGTTTCATCGAAACTGTAAACCCCCTCTAATTAGGTCAAATCTGACCTCATTGACTTTACCTTGATGATGTCAGCGACTCTTGCTGACTAGGCTTGGTTCTGTCATCGAGTCCAATCGACCCGATTCTAACCTTGATTTTTGTACCACAATGTGGATCTTGTTACCACGAGCGTGCTTAAAAAAAGATGGATCTAAAATCCGACTCCGGATGACTCCGATATCATAGAAGTAATTTTCTATCCTACGATCAGTCAAGCTTCTTTGTTGACCATTTAACTGTCAATCTCTTTCTACAAATGTGTAGATCTGCTCTTAACGAGTCCGTAAGTGCAAACGGATCTCCGATTGTACTTTGGATACTTTAGATATCACGAAATTAGTTTTCTGTCGTCCGATCCCGGTCAAACCCTGTGATCGTACTGTTGACGTCATCCGATGGCATCGCGCTGATGTTAGCGCTTTTTGACTGCTACTGCTGCTGAATACGGGCTTCTCCTATGGGTCGGTTCAGATCTTACCTGAACTGTACGTGGCATGGGAACTTGACCCAAACTTGGTCTTCTCTTCCTGCTGCTTCATTGCTATTTTTCTACGTACAACAGAACCAGGGACTAGCAGCCGTGCTAACTCTTTGATCTTCGGCAACGGCGAAGGCAGATCTGCACCTTCCGGTCTTCTTCCTCAGGCGATTGTTGTAGTTATTGTGTGGGCTTCTTCTCCTCTGATAAGGCCAACGACGACGAATCATCGCTGCTAGTTCTTTCTGATCTTCATTGATGCTGGCGGAGAGACCCAATGATGCCCTTTCTTCGATTCCGGGGTGCAGAATGCCTTTTGACTGGGTTCTGCAAGTTTCCTTTCTTCTCTGGTTCAGGCAAATCTGAGAAATCCATTTGTCTTCTCTATTTCTGGTGCAAAACCCTAATTCTTTCGAGCCTTTTCCCGATCTTCTGATATTTGCAATAGCGCCCAATCGGATCTCTGGCCTTAATTTGCTACATAAGAACTGCGACGCCCAGCTCCCTGTGTCCACTCTGGTTCTCTGCAACGACAATCTGGCCCACCTTTGATCAGCGGATCTGATAAGCAATCTCCTTTCAACAGTACTTCTTTGAGTTTCCAGCAACGATTGCCCACTGATCCGATCGGTCTTCCGTTCTGCGATGGCCTATCTCCTTCTGATATTAGTTTTTTTTTTCTTGAGCTGGGTATATGCCTGACATCATTCAATTGCCATATGCCACTATTTGACAATTTGATATGAATATCTACCAATTATGTCACAAGATTCATCATCACGAAGATAGACTTTTCCAAAATGACCTTGTACATAATTTTTAGATATTCTCTCTCTGCAGTGGTATGAAAGGACACACCAGAATCTATAACCCAATATTCATATTTATAATCAAAAGCAAGAATTAAAGCATCTTGAACAGTGTCACCTACGACGTTTGCGGAAGCTTCATTGTCCTTATTACCGTCTTGTTGCTTGTATTTATTTAGTGGAGCTCTGTTGTCATTTTTCAAGTGTCATTTCATGCCACAATCCCTGCACTCGATTATTCCTTTCGAAGATCTTGACTTTCGAAGAATTCATCTTGTGAAGAATTAAGCCTTTCATCTAGGAATCAAACACATTCGTATAAAAAACCACTTCATACGGTAGCTTCTGGAAAAAAAAAAGTTTTGAAACTGGAGAGGATTCCATAAAGTCAGAATCTTGCAGATATGTTCACGAAGGTGGTGACTACAGAGAAGTTGAATCTATGCTCAGCTTTAGTTGGTCTTCAAGTATGAAGATAAGGTATCGAGATTCCTAGCCGTGTTCTGCTATTGTTAAAGTCATTTAGTATGATCAGTCTTCAAGTGGGAGATTGATGGGTTGGTGAAGCCTGATCTAGATTTTATTTATTTACAGGGGTTAATATGTAAATTATCGGTTTAATCTGGGCCATCTGTTATAAGGTCAGATCCGACGGTTGTGGCTGTCTAGAGGTTTAGGGTTTCATGTATTTATATTGGGTGGTGAGAGCATTGTACTCTGAAAGGTTGACTGAGAGATACTCTAAGATATCAAAGGGAAAGCAAGAGAGATAGTGAGGGATTGTACTCTTGTGGGTGATCTCCAATAATAGTGAACCGGCGTGAATTTCCAATGGACGTAGGCAACTTTGCCGAACCACGTAAATCTGCGTGCCGTGGATTGATTGTGCCTTGTAGATCGCCGTGTATTCGATCTCTAACTCAAAGCTACCTCTTGTTTGCTGAAGAGTGCCAAAGAGAGGTGGCCGAATGAAGAGACTTTGGGATTTTCTAATAGAGAGAGAAAGAGTGCTAGAGAGAAATGATCGGACGAAGAGAGGGAGTCGACGATGAATCTGTAAGTCCTGGATCCTTACCCTATAAAGGGGGTGAATAGGGTGAGCTACTAATTAGTGACCAATTATGACCAATTTTAACTTCTTTAAATTAACTAGTCACTTGTGATGATTAACAAACAAAATGCGGAAGCTAATAAACACAATCACCACATAGCACACACCATAACACAAAGATTTATAGTGGTTCGGCCTCAATGCCTACATTCACTACCGGCTTGTGATCCTACACCCCACCGGATTTCCACTATGTATGCTTTCAATAGGCTAAACAATAACTTTACAATATACTCTTCAAGGCTAAGTAATAACCTTTAAATTATGCTTTTTAGGCCAAGCAATAACCTATACAACCATAGGGTTGGTTCTCTCTCTTAGTAGTGTATAAAATACACTTGATGGAGATACATATTTAGCTCATTACAATGCCTCTTAATTAGGCAGTTATGAAAGTGGAAATCTGATTCACACACACACACACACTATACGAATGCAAAGATGTATGCTCGATGTGTATGCATGATGTCCTCAATTAATTTGAAAATAAAAGCTCATAAATGTATGCCAAAAGCTTTTTAAAAGTTTTAGCTCATAAAAATACTTATGATTGAGGAAAGAATGCTAATCACATGTTAAAAATAACTTGTAAAAGATATACCTATCTATTCTAAACAAGTTGTGAAATTCAAAGAACAAAACATGTGATGCATAAGTATTTCAATCAAATTAAAACTGAAGTTCAATGAATGTATGCTTAAAAAGAAAGCATTTGAAAGTGTACAACACATAAATAGATTTGATTGAAATTAAGGGTCAAATCACATGCAATTAAAAATACAACTTGAAAATGATATACCAATCAGTGCTAAACAAATTGTAAAACTTTAAAACAAAATACATGTGATTTGTGAAGTTGTTGAATCCAAAATATAAGATAGATTTGAAAGTGATTTTCTTATGATGAAAAACAACAACCAAAGATTCAACCAAGTATAGGAATCATATTATATATAATTTCAAAGATGTTTTCAAAACATGATTCACGTAGATATACCAATTTGGGTCCTACTTGGCTTGAATCAAGGTGATGCATCCAAAATAATAAATCAATTCAAAACATATACATGTTAAGGACACAACACATCATAGTTTAACATGCTAGAAAAGATTTACCAATAATTTAAACAAAGTATGAAAACATATGATTAGGAAAAGCAAGCTTACTTTAGATGATTTAACTTTTGATTCCAAGCTTTAGCTTCCCAAATGACCCTTAGCATTCATTAGCCCATTCCCCTTTCTTTAGCCTCAAAACATCTCAAGGAGGGCCTCTTAGTTCCTCAAATTTGGCTAAGGAATGAGCTTGTATTTATACCAAAAAATGCCCAACGACTAGTCCTCGGTCGACCTGGTACAGTGCCCAGTTGACCTGGGCTTCAACGGTCACAAAAATGACCGTTTGAAAAAGAGCTCGACGGCTCTTTCTCGGTCGACCTACAGTGTGGTCGGTCGACCGGGTCCATGGGCTCGGTCGACCGACCACACTGTGGGTTGACTTGGGCCTAGGGACCAAATTCCCCAAAAATACATATTTCAAAGGTTTTTCTTGGGGGGGCTTTTGGGCCACTAAATCAAGATGGGAATCATGATTTAAATCATTCTAAGGGTTTTAAAACATGAAACATAAAAAGCCTAATATGATTAGAAAGATTTAAAACTCAAAGGCCTGCTTAATTTATAAAATTTCTTTTTCAAAATAAATGCATCCAATGTTTAAATCGAAAACATGCATGAACATTCAGTTTTGAAAGTTTTATAAAAAAGATGCATATGTAAATCAAGATTTCAAGATTTTCTAAATCAATGCTCATGTGAAGATTCGAATGATGCTGAAAATGAAAATGCATCCATCAAATTGCAAACACAAAATCCCTAACAGAATCTGTTGCGATTTGGGGTTTTTTCCGCATTGCACCTATTTAGGGTTTCTACCACAGAGAAAGAAATAGATAGATAGAGAGATGGTTGAATAAATGGAGAAAGAGAGTTGACACTATTGCTGCCACTATCAGAAAGGAAGCTCGATCGACAACCGAGACCCGTCCAATGGGGTTGGGCGGGAAGATGAGTTACCTGGGGCGGCTGCACCCACCACCTATAGTGTGCGTCCGCCCCTGATTTAGATTCATGCTATCATGAATATGGCGTCAATGTATTATGCATTTTCTATTGTTTTTTATCTCCATATAGATTTTGACTTTGTTGTGAGAGCTCATAGAAAAACTTAATAAAGCTACCTTTCTGTGCATGTATCGACTGTTGATAGGATGAGTATCGTTGACAAGTGTTTTATATTATCTTAGGGTTTCCATAATGAAAATCAACAAAGTTCCATCTTTAATTTTTTTATGGTCAACCTCTTTACAATTCATTTTCAGCCCTTAAATGGCCAAAGGGGAAACGCCAAAACAGGTGAATGTACTGGATAAAGCTTAAGTCCACATCATACAATCTCAAAGTTGTAAACATTCATGTTTATGGCGATGATGATAAAAGATATTGGCATTGATGTCGGCAAAGAAAACTTCCAATCTGAACTTGAGGTCCAGCTAAAAAAGAAAAACCGACTTTACTTTCCCATGTAGTTTACTTCCAATGCTTATCTACAAGCCATAACCACTAATTTTTCTAATTTTTAACCAAGTGGAGTTTTACAATTCAACCCCCAGGACCTGTCTTTACTTTGATTCTATCTCGTCATCATTGGACGGAGGACTCCTTCGCATGCAGCTATTACATGTAATAAATTTTTAAAACTCTATTGTGGAGCCCACATAGAGATAATATGGACGGCTAAAGATGAACCCATCTCCTCTATATCTAGATCCTTAGGTTTTTGTTTCAAAGGAGAGGGTCCCACTATCCATTCCTTACGAATAAAAACTCAAGGATCTAGGTAAGGATGAGACGATCAGGTTATTCTTGGATGGTCCGAATTATCTCTACGTGGGCTCCACAATAGTGTTCCAGAAATTTATTTCATGGTTCGTGTAATAGGTATGACATAAGATCCGCACTCCATCGGTGGTGATGCCGGGTGTGATGTAGCTGTTTCGGGAATATTTTGGATGGTGGCGGATCTAGAATTTTCATTTAAGTTGGGAGAATACAAAAAACAAGTTGGGTTTTGGGCATCAACCTAGAATTCTCATTAGGATTTTGGGGGGGACCCATGATTTGCATGTGACTTTTGGAAGCAGACTTAGGTCGGACGGCCATGCCTGCCCCCAAATCTATCTATATATATATATTATATATAGGTCCGGCTATGCTCTTGGGAGCCCAATGAAATGCTGACTGATGATCAGTTGAACCTTGGAGTTGATGATGATGATCAGCTAGTGCAGGAATTGTATGGCCCTCAACGTGGAGAGTTACACATCGATCGTGAAGCCATGAGTTTGATCTTGACCATCAATTTGAGAAATCCCATAATAGTTTATTTCGGGTTGGTTGATCCTATCCATCCAATATTAATTTGACCTTTATGTGATCATTGTTACTTACAAATTTCCGATCAACAAGAGCGATAAGCAAAATTAGAAGGCAGAATCTTTAATCACACTATATGTCATTTCTAATCTCAATTCCTGATCCTTTGATCCCATATTGTGCACCTACGAGCAGGTCGGTGACTGTCCAATCTTCCTTGGATAGGGTTGGATAAGATCTAACTATTGCCTACAAGTAAAAACTTGAGTGTGAAAAAGAGAGAAAAGGAAAGGGATGGGATGGTGGGGATTGAGTGGGAATGCTTGGATCGCAACGAGCCATCGTTGCTTGCGTGGATAGCTAGCCTTAATCCAATCTCAATACCTTTCCAGCGTCACCAAGGAAATGTATTGACTAATCCGACTAGGCTCTTACAATGGAAGCTCATAAACAAGTAACCAAGTATCAAAGGACAAACCGTCGGCATTTCATATTAACAACTTGGTAGGCCGTTACTTGAGAGCCCAACTGCCATGAATGTAATAAGGACAATCACAGTATAGCTAGACATTCCACCATCTTGTCTGCATCAGGCTTTTATAATCTATATAAAGGGAGGTAAGCTATCAGACCCATCATACTCAAAGCTTTCAAACCTTCTTTGCTCTATTAGATTTACACCAGCAGTTCAACGCCTTCAGTTGGGAGAGAATGGATAATATGAGGAAATGGATGTGTTTGGCCTTGATCTTGGCTTTACTTTTTAGAGTAGAACCTCGACTGCTTGTGGACAAAAAGGAACTAATGGGTTTGTTCCAATCGAAAGACAACAACGACGATGGGATGGTGTTTAAGGCAAGAGTGAGGAGACGGGAAATGGCCGTCACCCCGAGCGAGGTGGATCCCATGAGGACGAGTCCTGGGGGACCAGATCCCCAACATCATTCTAAGCCTCCATCATTTGCCTAACCACCACCGTCAAAACCACCAACAAAGTTAACCCTTTCTATTGGATTTGGCTTTGTTAGTTTTACTGGCTTTGTTAGTTTTAGTACTTTTCCACCAAATAATGTCTGCAGCCATGTTTTCTTTTACTCCGCATTCCTTACCTTGTTTGAGCCTGTTAATGTCTTTGTTATTATGATATGTAATAAGTAAGAAGTAATATAGAATTAGCTCAGCTTGTTAAAGACACGAGCATGTGAGTGCGTGAGTTCAAAACTTGTTGTAGCAAATAAATAAATAAATAAAGAAGTTGAAAGTTCTATGGGCGACCTTTCATTTAGCGAACTTATTTTGATTTATGTGAGGTGAGATTTGTCCATAAGCTTTTTTTTTTTTTTTTTTTTTTTATGAATTCAGTCCAGAGGTATGTGAAGAAAAAGGCATATAGCAAAAATCTTTTTTCTTCCCAAAGGCCATAGACTATAATGTTACTTTTAAACGATCGAGGAACTGCAGGAAGGAAACGTTTGAAAAAGAATTCAGTATCGTCTCTCAAATAGAAGTGTGATACTTAAGTTTAAACATCAAAGTAAACATACATACATGTTGACCAACTGTCATCAGCAACCATCAGCAACTTGACGTGATTATTATCATTGCCATCTGATATATGAACCTCTAAGAGTAAAGGATTTGAAGTTTAAACAGTTTGTCTTCCTTTGGATGACATGCATGCAATAATATGCATCCTGAATGAAGGTTGGCTCACATATCAATTGTTGTAATCAACACTCACTCAATAAGGTGTCAAACTAGACTTGATCTCAGAGAGAGAGAGAGCTTGAGCTTTGGAAAACATGGAATATTTCGTCTTCAAAGCTGACGCAGTACTATTAGAGAGTCCTTATCCGATCTATTTTTACGATTGGCTACAGGAAACGTGATTCGTGACACTAATAACTAACTTTAGAAAAACTTCACAATCCGTCTGTGAGCAAAAGGACTTCTCAATATCTAATCACTTATATTTCATAATACCAAAACAGCCTACAATATTTGCAAGAACCAAAGAGTTCTCTACTGCTTTTACTCTTCTTCTGATCAAATAGCACAAATGGCAAAAATAGTGTCCATTTGACCTCATTCAATGTTGGAATCAGCCGGGCTGATGACATGCAGTTGCCCAAGTAGCTAGCTAGAGGTTAGTTTTCAGGATATTCCCTTTTGATTTAATTAGATTTGGTATGGAATTCTTTAGGTATCTTTAGAAGACTTTGTTTCCTTAAGTAATTAGAATTACTTGTTCTTATCTATAGGCTCCTCTTCTGTAATTGAATACATTGAGATTCATTAGATACCTGATCAATATAGTGAGTGGTTTCTCCCCTCTCCCTCTTTATCTTTCTTGTACCACCAAATAGGAGGCTTTAGGTGATACGATTTTGGCAAAATAAGTAAACCTAATTTTCTACAAAATAGTAAAACCTGAAAGCCACTCTTCTATTTGGCATGATGAACTTTCATAAAATCCTAGTTATTAAACGTCAAGGCTACATTCCCAGGCAAAAAAAGGTCTCACATTATGAAGAGCCTTGTGAACTGGAACTTATGGAAAATATGCATTTCGGTGGTTGCTTTATCAACTTCAGGAACAATAATTGCATTTGAGAGGACACATGGGCAATGTCAGCGAAATGAACCAGGTGATCAGTGGCCAGATCCAGAATTTTCGTTTGAGAGGGGCTAATGATGGTCAATTGAAATAGACCATATATAAAATAACTTTTAGATGACTAACGATGAGAAGAAAATATTATATCTAAAGATACAAATGAGAGCAGCCCATTTATAAGACTTGAAGAACATATAGCTCGACTTAAGTCCATTGAGAACCCTACCTTGTCAAGAAAGTTTAGATGGTTGTACATAAAATTAAAAATATCATTGTAAGTAGTTAAGAGAGTGCGATCCACCAATGCCTATGCACCGATGCCGGAGGGTTACTCAGAGAGTTGGAGAAGACTCAGAGTCAAAATGAGGCCAGGAGAAGACTCGAGATTGAAGAGGAAAGGGCCTCCTGGTCGGAAAAGACGCAAAGTCCCAATGCCCTTTTATGGGCTTTTTTGGGATCTGGTGGGGGCTCAAAGTCGACAAGAAGAGAGTTAGATGGGAGAAAGGCTTATAGTCCTAAGTCCCCTTTTGGGCATTTTTTTGAATGATGTGAGGGCTTGAGCCCCCACCAGCACAATCAATCGAGCAGTTAATCACAAGAAGAACACAACAATTAACACTGTTCGACAATGTGCCTATCTCTAATGAAAGAACGCTCAACCATTTTCGTTCACACTTCTCGCTCAAGGTTATGGTTGCAATCACATCACATATAATTTCTCTTTCGTAAACCCTAAAAAAGCAATGATACAAAAGACCAAAAATACCCTTGAACTCTAGATGTGTGGCTAACCAAGATGACCAATCCGATTAACCTAAAATACAAGAAATAACCCTACAGGCAAGTGATTAATATAAATAGGAAATGCTAACAATAAGAATATGAAACTTCGTACCATCCATGCAACTATCTCTTTTCACAAGTAGTGCCGTATATTCTTACGAGGGAGCTTTCTATAACAATTTTCTCTTTTCTTAAAGGAAATGGCAAATTAACAAGAAAGTCTCTAAACCATTTTAATTATTTATTAATATTAGTAAAGGTAGATAAACCTATTGAGGCATATATATCCCATGCACGTAATCCGAAATCTTCGTCTCTCAAACATCTATGCTCAGTGCATATTGGCTTATCCATAGCTATCTGATTCGGTCTATCCACAGCCGAATCTCATATTGTTTAAATCGAACAATACCAAATTCGATTTGATGGATTTGGGGTTTTCCAAAGTCTCTAGTTCGAAGCAATTCATGATGATGCATCGAAAAGAAGGAAAGAGAGACAGTGAATGGTCTTCATGAATGAATGTAGGAACAGGAGCCTCTCTTCCATCAAGTGTCTTCGCACCACCAATTTGTTGAAGAATAGAGTACAGCTCGTCAACACCCCTTCCCTCTGCATTTCTGTAATTCCAAAAGTCATGTCCATGTGGTCTACATTCAAGCTCATGAGAAATTGCTATGTTATCTATTCATGAAAAAATTATGAGACTCATTGTGTGGACGTACCCAATTAGAAATTCAAACTATTGAAGGTGAGTCTCCTTTTATATATACATATAGGATTTAGCTAAATTCCATCTAAGAAAAAGTTGGGCCTAAAATAAGATTAAGCACTTATAAACTTGTGACTAGAATAATGCATAAAAACTATGTGATTTATACCGGTCAATCTAATGATGAAACCATATTTCAGGAGTACTTCTAAGTTGAAAATATATTTACCCTAGTTAGATTTTAAAAGATGGGCCCCAATTTAGAACCTCGTGAGTTTAGATGGAGTTTATCTCTCTCAATTTTTCTCTCTTTCTTTTCTCTTCTTTTTTTTACTTTTATTTTTATTTTTTGCAATTTTCTTCACTCTCTCCTTTTCATACAATTGTGTGAATTCTCGAGATTATTATCGAAGTCAAATATCACATATTTGGCTTCATTAAATATTAGAATAGATACGGTAATCTCTATCCATATCCATGATTAGAGCCCATTTATAAAATCCAAGCATGTATAATAATTTGTAATCCCAAATTACTTAATGGTTGGCCATTTCACACAAATCTTCGTTTGTATTAGATTTGATTAAATTATACTAAATTTTTTATTTTACCCATTTATTCTTGTGCATTCAAATTATTATACCAAACTCCTTGAAGTTGAATTTCAAATTAAGTAGATTAAGTAAACGTTCCCCTATGGAACTTTCAAATCAAAGCAAATGTCAAACTGCGAAGTACGAACACAAATGTGTGAATCTAGCGAATTGCAAATTATTTAACTATGGTCTTACGTATTAATGGGGTCCTTCATTCTTCCAAAGCTACAAAAGGACAAATGTTTGAATCAAACAAAGAAGAGATACATTTTCAATCTTGTTTTTTAGATTGAAAAGAAGGAATTGAGATGGTAATGGAAGTCGCATGTATGAATATAAAGAGCTTTTGTCAACTAGCCTAAAGACAATTCAAGATCTTCAGTGAGAACGCAGGTCATATAAGACATTACTCTCTTTCAGACTTGTCTTCCTTTGGATTCTATTAATAAGTTCTTTTTGGCCCATTCTCTCTACACAATATTGCCGCATGAGATTTTTCACTTTTTAGCAATGATATTGCAGACTTCACTCATTATTGGATGAAGGGGGATATATCTATCCCTTCATTTGGCTTATTTAAGTGTGGTCATAGTGGTAATTTTATTCTCCAATACCCATTACTAAATGCCCTCAAAACCCATAGACATACATACTTATAGTTCATTTCATCTCTATTTAATTATCTTCGTTTTGCAATATGCTTGATGTATAAATAATAAATATTGCATGTTTTCTTCCAATCCCTTTTTCTAATTTTGTTGCTACTTATTTTAGATTTTTATATATTTTTTTTTGTATATTTATACTAGTGCGAAAGGGAGTGTACTCCTATAAATGAGGATACATGTTTTCCTTTGTAGAGTGATTTGGCATGCCAACCATAGTTTTTTATTTTTTATTTTTTTTATTTTTTATGTACAGGAATGTTGAGGATATGGGGTGATCCAAATATCATTTTAATTAGATAATTATAACTCTCATTTTTTTAAAGTCTAAGCTACTAGTGATTTTTAAGTACATTTGTTTTATGATTGGAATCTGACAGTGGCAATTAATAGTCTGATCAATGTTGAATTGAAAATAATGCCAATTCATAAAAGTGCGTGAACATATATGGTTTGAATTTCTCAAAAATAAGGACCTGTTGTATAAAGTAAAGAGAACAAGAAAAAACATTA
The DNA here is from genome assembly GCA_012931725.1 of Litsea cubeba. Taxonomy (NCBI): domain Eukaryota; kingdom Viridiplantae; phylum Streptophyta; class Magnoliopsida; order Laurales; family Lauraceae; genus Litsea; species Litsea cubeba. The sequence goes on along the minus strand of CM022947.1, from coordinate 1,330,290 downwards.
AATTAAGATGATTTGATATAAGAAAATTCATATGAAAGTTGTGAGAGATAGAATAGATTATTTAACTATTTTCCTTCTCTGACAAAATAAATTAGGTTGTACATCTAGGATCACTATCACTGAAGTGCTTATGACTTTAACTGATAAAAAAGAAATTTATAGATAACCTCTATTCTCTAAATATTCTATTAGTGGTCCCTTCGCAAAAAGTTAAACAAGATAATACTCTATTGACATTCGATGCTTAATTAGTAATAATGTTTTAAAAAAAAATAGTCTTCTTATTTTTAGGCCCTGAGCCTTGTCGTGATCTTTGAAAGTAGGATAAAAGCCAAATAGAGCAGGCTCTTCGAGGGCTTCGGCTTGGCCAGGCCTTGCCCTGCATATATTGAGAGCCCAGTAAGGCCAGCCCTAGGCCCGGCCCGGCCCTTCCCTATGACAACCCTACAAAGTGCTGTAACTGTGACTTTACAATAACAAGAGGACTTTCTCTACTCCAAACACTTGGACAATATCTCCGAGACCTCCCACGCTTGGAGGAATCATTCGAGACCATAACAGTTTTCTTATTCAGGCCTTCGCCGTAGCAATTGTGGCTAATTCCGCTCTCGAGGCCGAAATCCAGGCCATGCTGAGAGGATCCAACCTCTGCTTACAGTTGCATGCATGCTCAGGACGTCATATTTGAGGGTGATTCTTTTATTGTTTGGAACAACCTCATCACTGACTCAGGGATGCCCTGGAAAGTGATGCCCCTCAAAAAAAGAAGTTACGCCAGTCCCTGTCACTTATACCTCGCTGGCAGGTTACCCTAACTAAACGTGATTCTAACAGGCTAGCAGATGCCGGCCCTCGCTAAAATGAAACCTCCTCAGGAAATCATTTTCACTGATACTTTACCGATACATATACATGATATTTATTTACAGGAGCTTTGTATTATGCTGGAGGGGCAGATGTCGAACAATGGAACTTTGAACCTGGGAGCAGCTCACGGGGCGAATAGGTCGCAGGAACTAAGAAGCAATGACGTTTTGTGCACGATCAGAATGGTGACAACATTTAACATCTTTTTGAAGGCTCCTTTGTTGTCAATCTATATATCTCACATGTAATGTTTCTGGGCCCATGAGGCAGCTTTATGTAGCTCTGTTCTGCCTTTAATATAAATCATTTTAGCAAAAAAAAAAACTACAACCAGTCTTATATAGACTACCAGGACAATTTCAGAGTCATATCTTTTTATTCTTCCAAGTAGGGGTGTTCATGGGCCGGGCTGAAGAATATTTGGGCCCATCCCAATTTTAAAGAGAGATGGCCATGCCCGGCCCTAGCCCCAATCCGGCGATAATAGGTTCTCCTTTTAAAAATCAAAGCCCGAGCCCGGCCCATTTAAAGAAAATAATGGTTGGAAGTGGTAGCTTAGCCGGTTATCACCTGTGCTAGTGAGCTATAGTGCATAGCTTTGAGTCTTCATTCCAACATAAATCCTAATTTTTTGCTTAAATGGGGTCTCTCATTCGGGCTGGGCCTGGTTTTGGGCTCTCTATCCCGGAATCAAAGACTGGCCGGGCCTGTATATTAATCAGGCCCAAATTTACAGTCCAAGCCCAGCCCTAGTATGGAAATCTAAGGCTCAAGCCCCGCCCACAACAGGCTGGGCCCGGTAAATGAGCACCCTATCTCCAAGGTAACAATAAATTCCCCAAAAATGGAATTTCACTTCCCTAGACAACTCTTAGATATTGGGTGGGTTATTAGAAATTTAAATACAGACAAATATAAACTTCCACACCCTTTTTATTTCAAAAAAAAAAAAATTAGGATCAGATTATTTATTTAGTGGGCTTTTATTCTTGATACATGGACATGCAAGATTAGCAAACGGATCACAGTAGAAATCAGGGCACTGGATCTGCCTTTCCTCATAATAAAATCTTAATTTCATGGAACAAAGAGAAACAGCTCTGGGCTCCTAGACTCCATTTTTGTATTCCTTTCCCTTTATCACAATACAATGGGGGAAAGCACTTGACCCAGACCACTGTCTGGCATTGTTTCAGTCCATTAATGATATCTTGCCCTATTACTTTTGAATTAGCTGGGCTACCCTCCGTCAACTAGTTGGGCCATTATCCTCACAGAATGTCAGAAACCCAGTTGCAACCCCATGCATCTACTATCAAGTTATCAACCAAAAGGTGTTTAAGCCTGGGCACAGACCACATGTGTAAAAAGTTTGCCTACATCCACTCCAAAGCACTGAGCATGATAAACAACTCTAATTTGGAAGTAGGGATGACTATTGAAAAGTATTTCCACTGCGTCTACTAACGCATCGAGGTGTCTGGTAGGATTGGATAGCGGTAAAACTTTTAATATGGTATTAGAGAACCTTGGTCTCCCCACGCTCTTTACTCTCATCTGGATGACTAGGGCTTCACTCCTCGCATGTGTGAGTTCTCACTTTTTATAGATTACTCACCAGTTACCAAACATGACCTAAGGAATCCTCAGCTATACAAATCCCCAATGATGTAAACCCTATTCCCGGTTGCCAACTATTGTGAAATCCTCAAATCTTTGAATTCCTCATCTGTTACCAAACATGATCCGATTCACGTGTTCGCAAGTGCATGTGCATTGACCCGTTTGATCAGAGCTTCTCTCTTTGTAGGTGAATGGCCAGGAAGGTGACAGATGGGACTCGCCTAGTGGATGATGGATGGCTCCTATGATGCAGGCTAGATCCATGGTCGGCTAACCTATTGGGCCTAAAACTACTAAAGCTTATAAAGAGAATCTTCAGGCCATGTAAAACTTTTCCTATTTTTAGTATTATCTGAATTTTAGGAATATTTATGAGATTAATTAGAAAGTCTTATCTTATTTGATTTAGTATTTATTTTAATCAGAATTGTTTCTAATAAAAGGTTAGAGTATGAGTCTATATAAATGATTGTAATCCCTTGTTAGGGACAAGTTCTATTGATGAATAAAATCTCTCGAGTTTTCTCGGAATTCTATGTCTGTGGTGTGAGACCTCCCTATTCCTAAGCGTTTGGCTTGGAGATTTGTCCATTCACTATTCTCCCTTAATCCACGAGCTGCATCATCCTCACCACTTGTGATATCTAGAGGTGGCCCCACATGTCCCCCACCAAGACCATTATTCTTGTCCCTTTATAGGGTCCTTGTTTTTTCCCGCGTACCATTTCCACCTTCTCATGCCATTAATTAGTTTTCTCTATTATTGTACCAGCTGTTCCAATAATGAACCAGGAGAAATGAACAAAAAGAAGAACCTTTGGCACTTGCTAAATTTAAGTTTGATTTAGGAAGCACGAGAGAAATCCTCATCCCTTCAAATGACACTTAAATACTGCTTTTCAGATATCAAGGAATTCTCTTTTCATCTTTCATGCCACGTACATTACGAATCAAGCCAAATTTCTGGTACATATTTTATAGGTAAAAAGTTGGATATGGATGGGCAATCGCTTTAATGAATGAGTCATGGACATGAAGGCAACCAGCAAATCACATTTCTCTCCCGGATTGCTCTTTGGTGTATTGTCAAAAACAGAAACAACAAAAAGGCAGTTCATAATCCCTGACCTAATATTTTTGGCATTACACTTTGAGATACGGCCTGTTTGGTTAGACGAGAGGGAGAGTAAAAGGAAAGTATGGGTTAAATTATGAATAAATTAAATAAAAGAGGAGGGAATTAAAGTATAAGGCACTAGAAAACAAAATTCAACTTCTCCCTTAGTTCTTGCACACTAGGGAAATGAATCTTACCTGATTTCATTTTTTTCCTAAAAATTAAAAATAAAAATAGATTTTTTACTATTTCAATTTCCATTGTTACATTGATGATTTACATCTTTTTTTTGTTGTAATTTTCTAGGCTTTTCATCTATAGATCAATGATCTACATATCATTGGTTTTTGTTCAATCAATGATCGACATGGTCATCATTCAATATATGACCTGAGATTTACCCCACCCCAAACCCCAAAAAAAAAAAAAAAAAAAAAAATTTATCAAGTATGATATGAGGCTATTCTACTATCTGATTGATGATCCACATCTATTCTATTGTGGGGTCAATGATATGAGACAATGTAGGATCTTATACCCCATTGAGCTACCACTTATCCCAAAACCAATTGGTAATAGAAAACGGTACAACAGTAATTTTATGGTGAGGGCGAGGGTTCGACCACAATTATGACCGCTCGGGAGCGAGGGTGGATGTTGACCTCAACAGGCAATGGTCTTTCTTCGCTGCTACTAGATAGATGGTAGGCATTCCACCATTTGTTTTAATATTCATATCTTCCAGCCATTAGATCAATAATCTGATGATTTCCATCAATATTGACATGAATTTTTCACTATAAAACCAATGATCTGCATTCTTGCTTCTGTTCAATTGATGAAATAAAGTTTTTCCACTAGTAGATTGATGGAAACAAAACCTTTTTTATATAATTAATAAATTCAAATTCTTTGTAACTATTTAGCCTAAGACTTAGCCTCCACTCTCTTAATTTTCCCCACATCATGAAACCAACGAATCCAATTTTGCAATTGAAATAGTCGCTCCTAAAATCTCAATATTAGCCATTATCCTCTAACATACAAGTATTCATTCAGTTGGACCATCGAAGAGACAGGACCAATCGAAACATAGAGTGATTGCTGCTGACTTGATTTGGATAGACCCATCCATCCATTCTTCACTAAGAGCAAGGACCACCAAGAAAATGGACATTCTCAAACCACTAGAGGACACGTTTATGAATATGAATATGATTATGAGTTGTAGAGATTGTGAATCACCAATGCTGTTATTTTAGCACCGGCCAACCATGCCAAACAAAATAAAATGACTAGACGGTCAACTACCCCAATGCAGCCAATAATGCAAAGCGCAAAGACTTTTTACGCACACCCACAGAGAGAGAGACTTTTTACACACACCCAGAGAGAGAGAGAGAGAGAGAGAGAGAGAGCCTTGTCCTACAGCTCTCACACTGGTTCTTCATAGATTTTGCAATAAATGGCAGATGGAAGGATATGAGATATGGAGAGGACCACCAGCAGATATCTATTCTTATAATGATAAGGTAAGGTAATGGGACGCGCACAAGAGAAGGCATTGGTCATAAGGGCCATATAATGGGGACAAGACAAGCCCATCTGCGTTGGACTTGTCCGCACGTGAGCTCTTCCTAAAACCTTAAAAAGGACGTATGGCCAAATCGACCATCATTCCCTAATAAAATTTGTAGAATACAATGTTTTATAGCTCCCCCACTATCAATTATCCACCTTAACTTCTATATATATCACCCCTCAATGCCTTCTAAGACTCCCCTCCCCTTCCTTGCATTTTCTAAGCAAAACAAAAGGAGAGATAAAAATTTTGTTAAGTGAAAGAGATGGCGATTTTGAGGATGGCATTGATACTCTTGCTGCTCATTTGTTCTGGGCATGTGGCAATGCTGGAAGCAAATGCATGTGTTGGGTTATCAACCATGCAACGTGGAGTTGGCGGGCGAAGACTTGTGGTTGGGAGAAGGTGTGAAAGGGAAATGCTGGATAGGGATAGGATAGTGCCTGGTGGACCGGATTCTCAACACCATGATGTTCCTCCAGGGACTTCCTAGCTATGGAAATAGACTTCTTTTGAGTGACTCTGAGTTTCTTTTAGGATATCTGTGAAGACTGAAGAGGGTGCTGTGAGTTGTGCTAGATGTTGTTGGTACGAGGGTTGAGTGAGTTTGGTCGAGCAGTTCATGGGGGGGACTAACTTCTTGTTAGTTGGAACAATTAAGCAGGTCTCCATCCATGTAGTCGAGTATTAGATGTGTCAGTGTGTCACAGTCACTAGTAGATGTAATGGAACTAGTAGTCTTCTACTAGTTTTCTACTGTTTTTCTGGCTACTTGTAATAAGCCACTGAGTGGTACTGACCACAGATCTAATGTGCACCACCATGTATGGCATGCCTCTAGCTAGAATTTCTATATTAAGGGGTCGTTTGTTCATTTATGCAAGTGTTTTACAGGAGTAACATTTATGCATCATCATTTTTGTTTGGATGCATAAATGATTTACTCATGTAAATTAAGTGTTAAAATGGAGCGTAAATAAGCCCACATTCACACCTCAATATTCACTGCAACCCTCCTAGTTTACCATTTCACAGCCCTATTTAACAAAGGCGAGCCCTCCCAGTAAGCCATTTCACAGCCCCATTTCAAAAAAAAGGCGCTGGTACAATAAGAAAAAAGTTGTTTTTGAGACCCATGAGCCCCATCAAAAATCATTTTTTTCTCATCCTTATGGGCTCTTAATTCATAACCCAAATCGTTCATTTTCTTTATATGACTAAACGACTGTGATTTCCAATTTATTATCTTGATTCTTTATGGATTTGAGAAACTTGTGAAGATGCCCAAATTGTTAGATCTAATTTTATGTACTTCATATATTAAACAATATGTCTTTATATAGTTAAAATTAAGAAGCCAAGAGGTAAATTCTCATATATAGCTTTATGCTTCAAGAATTTTATGAAAAGCATCAACAAAATAAATAAATAAACATCTAAAACCATTGAATATACTTATTCACTAATGCAAAAATGGTGATTTTGATAAACATTATAATGTGTTTCACTTGTATATCATTTGTATATGTAAAGTTCCACATGTATATCGTTTATAAATATAAATCGTTTTAGGTGTGCAAACAAATGACCCCTATAGGGCAGCGCCAGAAAGTCTTTGGCATCACAAATCCATAGTGAGACTATGGATTGGTTTATCCCATAAAGACTTCAGAGTCGAAATTTAAGTTCTGGTCTGACAGGCTGACACAGTATAACCTGGATTTAAAACCAGCCAAAGTGAACAAACAGGCCCTGTGGTAAGCTATATCTATATCCTGATTCCTGAGACGCCATCTACTTCCAAGGACGGACCTTCACCCATGTATTTTGGGGCGGTCACCCCCATTGAACCTGAGTCTGCTTTTAAAACGAAAACCTTGGGATCAATTTCCAAACCTGGGTCTGCTTTCAACCTTGGGATCAATTCCCAAAGCCCACTTGAGAATTTTGGGTTCTCCTGGACCTGGGTCTGCTTTTAAAATGAAAACCTTGGGATCAATTTCCAAACCTGGGTCTGCTTTCAAAATGAAAACCTTGGGAATTCCGCGGATCAATTCCCAAACCTGGGGCCTGATTTCAAAATGAAAACCTTGGGATCAATTCCCAAAGCCCACTTAGAGAATTTTGGGTTCAAAACCCCCCCCCCCCCCCCCCCCCGGATCAATTCCCAAAGCCTCTGCATCCAGCTGCCACCTGGGTCCGGCGGCCACTGACTACTTCTGTGACGGTACTCTCATAGTCATACTGATGCAATTGTCATTTATCAATATATGAGATCTTTCATCTCTGGCCTTCCATGATTTAAAAAAGGACCATAATCCTCTTTTTCCCCTTCTCTTTTGGTGACCTTGACAAATGCTACTTACATATTCAAGTCTTAATCAAAGAAACAATAGTATACAAGGCTTGGAATCCTTTATATGACAACAGCATGTCCCATCTCAACCAACAAACCGTCCACACTCGCCCGCATACTCTTTCCTAGCATGACACATTCTTAGATGTGGGTCCTATTATTAGGAAGACGGCTCCCTCTCAATTCTTTCAAAGGGTGGGTGTCTAATCTAAATGGTAATTCGACTCATCTAAATGATGTAATTATAGTGGGTTTAATCACCTTAATGATGTAATCAAGGTGAGCTTACCATCTGACTAATTTTTCAATCAATGAGAGGCTAGAGATAATCAACATTGGGAGTATCCAAACATTAAACTTTGAACTTACAAAATCTCTTTATTAAAATATAAAAATATTTCTAAAATAAATTACAAATAGATAAAATTCATTTAGAGATTAGATCAGAGAAATATTTGGCTCTAATAAATCTCACCTCAATCCTTCATTCTTTTCTACTTTAAAAGAGGCTTATTTCATAGGTCTAAACCCGATTGGCACTTTACTAAAATAGTAAAAGTGAAGTCAAGCCTTCATTTTTCAGACAAAATGTCATATCAAAAGCACTTTAATTTAAAATTCTCACTATCTTTTTAAAAAAAAGTTAAAAAAACAATCATCTTTATCCCTAAAAATATATATATACTTTTCTATAATAAAATATGTTAAAAATATTAGATACCAAACAACTAGAAATAAAATATTATCATAATCACTTATATTTTATTTACTCTTGATTTGATGGGTCACTTCACTTGATTTTAAAAGTAAACTTACCAAATATGTCAGATTTTTCAACAGAAATTGTGCAAACATGCCCTTAAAAATATAGCAGGTTCCCATCGTTGAACCACAGAGTGTAGCTTTTGTTATTCTTTTTCCTACTACAAAACATTGGATCTGAATCAGATGCTGCACCTTAAAATAGAAAAAGATATTACAATCTCTAGAGGATATAATGAGCTATGAAGTCTCTGGAAAAAGCAAACTACCAACCAACAAAAGCTCCCTTATGTAGAGGGTAGACTACTTGATATATCCTTATACTTTCAGGTAAGAAACCCCACATATCATCATCAAACCCTGAAAGATTTCTGGGGATCACTAAAGTCAATCTGGGAAAAGAGTGGGAGATCTACGGGTAAGGTATCCACGCTTATGCCCTTCTTTGTAAGAGCATCCACCACCTCCTCAAACACGATTCTGTTCCCACTTGGAGTAAGGTGCAAACCATCACTGCAAATCACGTGATATATCATATAAGTTTTGAGTCCTTTTTATCTTGCTATAATCACTTTTTCACACCGTAGTAGCCCTATGCAAAAAATGCAGACCACAATTACATTTGTTAATGTTCTTCAATACCTCAAAAAAGCTTTCTCCCAGCCGGGAAACTGCTGCATTTTGGACCAGAGATCCACTACAGGAATGCCACATTCGCCGGCAACAGAGATGCAGGCCTTTGCGTAAGAACCCGCAAATTCATTGGTCCTTTCAGATAGGCCGTCATGGTTGTCTCCATAAGGATGTCTGAATTAACAAGAGTAGGTTTAGCATTTTCATGTGTTGCGATTCCCATGTAAAGATGTGAGACACAAATGATTGCCAATAAAACAGTTAACCATGCTTGCAATCAAAATCACCCAATAGGGGTCAAAGCACTTTGATCTATAGGATTCGAACAGGAGATTAGACAAGTGCTGAACCCATCAGTTCAAATGGCGCCTAGGATCTTCTACATCACAGTAATTTTCTCCAGGGGCAGTGACATTGATTTTTCCTTGAGGGCGCTTCCATGTAAAAAGAAAAATCTGCCAAGGGGCCCACCTTACAAAGGGTAATCAAAGCTATGGAGGGAGTGCGTTGGATATGGTCCCCATCTGTCCTCCCTTGGTTCTGCCCCTGTTTCTCTACTTGAATAAAGACCCAAAGGCCATCATTGTTTAAGAAAGTAATTGAGATGCAAATTGTGAAGGACTTCATGGGTAAAAGTTCTTCAGAAATTTTACGTGCTTCTCTTCTTAATTCTGATCATGGAAGTAGATCTCAAGTATGATATAGGTTTTTTTTTTTTTTTAATTTGTACCTCAGCCTAGGAAGGTGGGACCCAGAAAGAGCCCGCACACCTGTGCAGGGGTGGACCCAGGCATAAGGGTATGGGGGCTGAAGCCCCTACCCACATACCTGAAATAAGCTTAAAATTATATATATATATATATATATATAAAACCTTTCAAATTCTAAAACCTTATATGTTTTTTTTCTTACATTTGCCCCATCCCCCGGTATTTCTTTTACATAGATCCCCCAAGTTCAATTTTCTCATCCGCCACATGAGAAGAGCTCGGAAGAGGGCAGCAAACTCATAGTTTGAACCCTAAATAGTTGAGTGAGAGACGGGTTGCTAACCAACGAACCCCTTGATCTCAAGTATGATTTATGAAAAAGTCTATATGGACAAATTTTTTGGCCTGAATTTGTGACAACCTCTATAATATCCCTTGAATATCAAGATGCCAAAAAATTTATCCATATAACACAGCTGATGATTTATATTCTAGATGCATATAATATTATGTTAAATGAAAAAGAAAAGATACCTGAGCCGGCCATCTTCGTCAATAGGAGGTGGAGTGATAAGGACTACAAGAGTAGTGGGCCAGCGCTTCTGATTGAAACAAAGCATATCATTTTATAACAAAAAAGAAAGGGTGAATACATCACATACCATTGTCACAAAATATTGTTTTGCAAAAATGATCATCTGGGGCAAACAACAGGGTGTTTTGAACTTTGGGATTTTTTTATCTAGAAAATGCCATAGAAGATAAAATAAGTTTTCAGTGATTAAAAATAATAAACAAAAAATAAATGTTAAACAAGTTTTATAGAGCTTTCCTACCTTTTTTTTCCCATTCAATTTTAGTTTTCTTGCAATTTTCTCATTATATTTTCATTTTCCAGGACATTTTGAAAATCATGCAGTACTATCAGGAATATACCATTTCATTTATAAATTACAATTTTTCGAAATTGATAACATCTGTGACACTGGTTAATGCTAAGATTAAATTAATGTGATGTTGATCAGCTTGTTTATGATTATTTGGAGCATTGATCAGGCTAATTTTACGAGGGTATGCAACAGCAAGGGTGGATCTCAAGGTGAGAGCATTTATGAGGGCATGCATTGAGATTTAATGAATTCAAATCCGAACAGTGAGTTGACTTTTAAAGCAAGTAGCTGTCATAAAAATCTCACTATGGAGAATGAGGTATGGCCGGGCCTAGTATAGGGCCATGCCATGTCGTGAGATGGCCCGGGCCAGTACAACCATGTTGGGGTGGTCGCACCCGTTGGACCTTAGTTCACGAATACGCTGGTTCTATTTTAAAAATTTATATAAAAATCATGTACCTGTCCTCAATATCCATATGAAAACCCTACCTTTGTTCCCAAAACTCAATTGCGTATTTGGGCCTGCAACCCTAAACAAGAATTCTAGGTGCGCCACTAGTCTGGGTATCTTGGCTAGCACGGGCGTGGCTAACATGGGTAGTGCTTATGTCGTACCAGCGACCAGGCCGAACGGTGCCGGGCATGGCTGCCCAACTCAGTTTGAGTCCCTATGATGGCAACGGGGTGGGCGGGGTGGCGGGCTACGGTAAATTAAAACCCGCACCATCTAAAATTTATTTCATCCAAACTCGACTCATCCTGTTTGTGTGATACTAAACCCATTCTGCTTGGTTGGGGTGAGGTCGAATTTAAAAGGTTAAAAACTTTAAAATATATAAATGTATGAGAATGAATATGGTAGAGATCAAGCACACCATGTTTAATTCTTGCATGCGTTATAATTTATTTGTTTTTGTTTTGTTTGGTAAAAGCGTTATAAGTTAATGACCCCTTGAACAACATGAGTTTTGTTATTAACTTTGATATGGTATAGCAATAAAATCCAAACCCACCCCAAATAAAGACAATCAGCACCAAACCCGCCCAGGACAGTCCCGTTTAAACCAGAGTATGCAAGAGTACAATAACTAGGAATCAAAATGGACAGGAATTCATGATGCTAGAATTTCAAATTCTCCAAAAAGTTATCTGCTTGGGTGAAATTCCAAATTTCTTTTTTTGATGGATGACTTGAAATTCAAATAAATTATATAGATAATAGAATTCTAAAAATTCCAAAAGGTCTTTTGGATGGATGAAATTTGAAACTTTACAAAATATCACATCATGTTCAAAAAAATCTCAACCTCCCAAATTCTAGTCATAAATTCCGGTAAAAAAAATGGATCTAAAAGACGATTCTCATAATTTCTATATCCATTTTTTTTTATCTAGAAATGATTAGAATCCCTTCTGTTGAGTCCAGTTGGCCCACTGCGCAGGCCTGCACCCATTGTTCCATGATATAATTATACAGCTCTTCTACGCAATTAAAGAGGTGGCACCAGTTAATAAACTGGACCCCTTTGAATTTCAGGGAACGGTCCATACACTGGTGGAGGGGAAAATTCATAGGAGATAAAATCTTAGGAAATTCTATTCTGTACCCATCATTTTTTTATGAACACACCCACTTATATGAAAAATTTTTGTAGGAATTTACAAATGTGGGTGAGCTCAGTAAAAAAAAAAAAGTTGGGTGCAAGTAAAATTTCCCCAAAATCTTATGAATTTTTACATATAGACCTCCCAAAATCCAAACCCCCCTGAGTTTTTTTCTATGGCCCCACAAAAAGGACTCGAGAGGGCTGATCATTTTCACATGACCCATGGGTATTTTAAAATCATTAGGACCCTTTTATCGGAGAGCCCTACGCACCACCCACTATGTATGCGCAGTAGACTAGGCAGAGAGAAGAGAGGGAGAGAGGGAGAGAGGGGAGACCTTGATAAAGGAGATGATGTCGTGGAGATTCTGTTTATACTCATTAAGAGGCACATGTTGGAAGGCGCCGCGCCTATCAGGAAGGCATGCGTCGTTAGCGCCAAAGAATACAGTCACTGCCACTGGTGCTCCCTCCTCTGTACCACCAGTTCCAAACGCCGTCTCCTTTGCCGCCAGAAGTGCCCATCTAGTATTATAGCCAGAGTACCCTCGAAGTACCACATCCGCCTACAGATCATGTGATGTGAGATGATAGTGTGAGATGATAGAAAAATACATGGAATGCGAAACACCAAACCCATGTCTTGGAATCTTGATTGATAGTCTTTCCAATTAATAAAACATAGAATTCCATTCTACCAAGGAAAAAAAAACACCCATAGAATCCATGATCAGGTCAGATCAAGAAAACCCTCACTTTTCATAATAAGGGCGTGAGCAGGAGAATTAAAAAGAATACCTTGCGCGAGAAAAGGTGGGCAAGAGAAGCACCCCAACCACCGTCTCCAAAGGATTCTTCAGTGATGGAATCTCCAAAGAGAATGATCTTAGGACGCACCATCTTGCTGATATCTCCAATGACTCTTCTATTGTCTTCTGTCTTCTTCTTCCTTGACTCTATCTTCCCTCTTCTCACATCACATGGGCGGCTGACGGGCTGCTATATGCAACTTGACCCTTTTTTTTATTTTTTTCCTATTGTCTTCTCTTCAGCAACACAAGGGCATTCCAAAAAAAAAAAGCGCAATACAAGGGCATTGATCTCTTTCTATATACGGAATTCTTCCCAGTAAAAGAAAGTCATGAGAGCAGCAGCAAGATGAGAATTGGGATGCAAGGTTAGATGAGAGCAGGTGACTCTTGCTCTTTCGAGTTTTTACTATATAGTGTCGTGGACAAGTCTCCAACACATATGGGATTCTCCTATTTCTTCGAACAATGAGTGGTTTTCCGTCTAGACGAGACAACATGTTGGTACTTGGATCCTAACTTTTTGTCAAATCTACTGCATCTAGAACAGTCTAATGTCCCTGTGCGTCCTCCACAAGAAGCTTTGGTGCACTAATGCTATGTGAAATCAACCCCACATTTGAAAAGTGTGCACCATCAGGAACATATGAGATTGGATGGCTCTGATCATCTTGCCCCTATGAGTAATGGACCAGTATGCAGTGGGCCAAACTCGAGTCCAATCTAAGCAGGCCTACTATAAGTTAATTATCATGATTAAAAGACAGGATCGAAGTCCAAACACAAAAGAGATCGGAAAGGTATTGGTGTTTTGTACTATTTTTTAATCTAAAAAGAAATGGGCCAACTCAGCTCTAATTAGAGCTTAACATAAAAGATGGCGTATGCAATAAATTGTAGCCCACCCAAGATCATTAACCACGCCCTGGGTAGTGGAAGATTAAACACTAAGCAAATCGAGATCAAGAGAAAGAAAAATGGGCTGCTATTGTTAGCCCATCTAAGGATGAACTCATCGAAATATTGGGTCAAGTCTCAATCCAATCACTTAAAGATCTCCAAATTGTTATAGCTTCCTAACAAGTGTAAGTTTGTAACTTCCTCTCTCTGTTCTTATCTTTATCCTACATTGGATAAGCTTTATTCACGGAATGAACGATTCCTTCCGAGTCCAAGTCCGGTTCTCTTGTTTCTACAAAACAGATCCAATTCGCAATTGCCACCAGGAAGTAATTAAGAAGGTCCATTAGCTTGTATAAGATTGTATATAGGTGGTAAATGTTAATTGGACGACACAGCATCTCTCCCTATTTCTACAGAACAGGGGATCCAGACTTGATTCGTTTCTCTTTTATCTCACAAAAGTGAGAGAGGAAATATAGGGCTCTAACAAGTTTATAGCCAAAACAAGCTTGTTAAGCTGCAAGAATATAAATGAAGAATCCAATGTAAATAAGCTTAGGAGACTTTAGGAAGGAAATACAATTATACAAGCAATCGTCAAAACTAAACAGGAAATTGGCCAACCCTGATGGTCAGGATCTTCCAAAAAAATCTCTAAGTTTTTTTTTTTTTTTTTGTTTGCTCTAACATCATTGTGGGATTTCCCCCCTTTTATATTATTTTGGGGTTTTTATATATTAATCCTCCTTAAACTATTTTTTTTCAATTTCATGATCAAGACTGAGATAATGTCACTACTCACTGCAGTCGCTTAGTCAACATTTTTTAAAACTTTTTTGCCCAAATCCTATGATATCATGGAACAATGTATGTCACAGAAACTGATAAATCCGATGATATCATGGCTTTTATGCGGCATATTAGGGAGAAGTTTTTTCGAATGATGAAACTTGAGAAATGGTGGTCGAATGTGTAATTGACTTTTCATAAAATGTCAATTTTAGTGTTCTATAAAAAAAATGAATTTGCTTGCTAGTTACATAAAATATATTATACAAAAATTGATAAATCCTATTATGGGACTCCCGTGATATCATAGGATCTAGAGTGAAAACGTTTCAAAAAAATATTAACCATGAGTCCAACGAGTTTGGGTCATATAATTGAAAAAATCAGATTTAAAAGAGTTGTCACTCTAAATAAGATGTGTGAACCTTCTTTCTATATCAAGGTACAAAAGATGAAAGGCAGAATTAGTACATTGCAGTACTCTTGTGAAACACATGGGTGGCGCTCACCTTTCGAAAGTCCTGAAATATCACATAACATGGTTCTAATCCTGTGCGATATTGTGGACTGTGTCTGCCGAAAGAAGAGCTGATCAGATATAAAGTTCCAATATGGAAACAATGGGGTCATTTCCATTGCTTGTCATGGCGTTTATTGTTGCTTATCAAAATGGCCTATGGACCCAGCAAGCATAAAAACACATGCACAATGAAGACTGGAGGAAGGAGCAGGAGTTGGAGATCATAAATAAAGATAAGCCCAATTTCATAAGAAAAAAAATAGAAAAATAAGAAAGATAAAAACCCTACAAATCTCTCAAATATCTTCCTATCTATAATCTTTAAGACTTGAAGTAAACATTTTACTTGTATTGTAAGCATAATCGCCTACAAACCTTCTGTTACTTATCCATGGGTTCATCATTTTGTAAATTTAGTATTCTGGTAGTTGGTACAATATGTTTTTTCTTTCTTGGTGCTATGCTGGTATGAATATTTTATTATAATTATGAACCATAAATATTTTTATATCATATTTTATTTTAGATATTGTAAATTATAATATTATATTTGTTGTTGGAGAATTTCTACCAATACTTGGTAGGCAATGTGATTCTCCAACACCCATTACTAACTAAGTGCTATGGCAATGCAACTAAGGCAAACATACATCAAGGCACCATCAAACCAGACAACAAAAACACAAGACACAAAATTTAGCATGGCTCAGTCCCAATGTGTGACATACGTCCACGGCAGAATAATGCAAAGCTTTCTGTTTACCTTTAATGGAGATTACAAGCCAAACTATAGCAACCCATGCACTTACAAGTTACAAGCTTTCCAGGATTTGTGTCCTCTCCTTTTTCTTGATCTTTTTGGATAGACTCTCTCTTGTCTCTAGTCTCAATTTCTACACTCTCTACCAACGAATGCAATAGAATGTCATTCTCTTTTGCCTAAGGTTTTCTTAAAAGAAAAAAACTTTACGAACCATTGAATTGACTCAATCCTATGGCTCACATTAAAAAGTTAAAAGAGAGAATATATATAGAATAAAGAAAAGTGCAATGAGAAAAAAAAAATAAAGGGGATTTGGCTTCACGCATGTGTTGCACACACACGACACATACAGTAGAACCTCGATAATTTAATACCAGATTAATTAATAACCTCGCCAAAATAATATTTTTTTCCGGTCCCGACTTGAGGACAACATGCTAAATTAATAATTCGCTAAATTTTATAAGATAATAGAAATTTGAGAATTCATATAGACCCCATGCAATATATAAATTAATAATGCCTTAATACATATGTAATTGATTATACATTTAGGATGACTTCATAAAGAATGAATCAATTGTAACTTGTTGCTTCTTGAAATTTATGTCACCTTGAATCTCATCTCGGACTTTTCTTAATATGGTAAGAATTTCTGGTGTTGTCTTCTCATGGTGCAACAAAAAATTATTCATTGTCTTCGCTGCTTTGAGAGCTTCCTATCGTGAAGGCGGTTCCATAGCATCACTTTCATCTTTAACTTCATCACTTTGCTCATTTCCCATGATGTTCTCAATCATCTCCTCATCAATCAACATCTCTGAAGTTGTGTTATTCTGTTCAGGGTAGTTCAAGAGGCATTCGGCATCCATTCCATTACGATAATATAACCCTTTGAACAAGGTACAACAATAAATATTTTGTTGGATTTTTTAAGAAAATAAATAATAATTTGATAAATAAATAAGTTATTAATTAATGAATAAATTAATAAATTATTAATTTATCGATTACTTAATATCTCACTAAATTAATAGATTTTGCCAATCCTGAGGCTATTAATTTAGAGAGGTTTAACTGTATATAACAACATTCTCAAATAAATACATATATTTCTTTTAGAAAATAATTGATATGTTAATAGTGATTTTTCTTTTTCTGGATGAAGAGAAACCTACTGACCCCTTATACTGATCATTAGTAAAATTCAGATACATAACACCACCTACTAGCACTATGTATCGAGTAAGGCCGGCCCCAATGGTTTGAAATAGGGACCTCCAACTAATTGCTTGACTTTCTAACCACTCGAACAATTTAAGTATGGGTGTCACTCGGTGAATTTATAGTCTCAACAAAGAATATGAAATCAAGGGTAAAAATTCGAACAATATCATTTGTGCCTTTGTCTTTTGAGTCATGCAAACGCCAAGGAAGCAATTTTCTTTTGGAAAACATCGATATAATTTTTCGAGCAACCTGTTTTTCATTGTTTAGTGCAAAATATCTTACTCTTGAAAAATGAAAAAACGAACTAATTTTTCCCAATAAAGTGGAATTCAATTTCCTATGAGAGGTAGAATTGTAGGATTCCTTTTTTCTATGAAAATAGAAATCCATGGGGAGGAAAATCGTGTCACAGCACAAGAAAGTTCTTAACGTTAATTCACTGAGATAATCCTAGCCCTTTTTAGCCTTTTTTAAGCTCCTAAATCTTAACGATTACATATCTTTAAAATTTATTATGATAAGATGGGATGTCATTTATCATTACATAAATAATAATAACTTAAACTTGATAACATGCATTCTCTAGGTTGGTGATACACAGGGACGGAGGGAGGGGAGTTCGAGAGGGGGCATTTGCCACCTCTCGACATTTTTAGTTCGTGAGATTATATTGGACAATGTTCCAGATTTTTAAGATTGTTTTAATATATTACAAATTTGCTCCTCCTCAACTAGTTTTTTCCTTTCATAATAGGAAAGAATTTAAAAGGTTTTTAAGTCAATTTTATCTTTTTCTTTCTTCCATAAGATAACTCCTAGATGTAAGGAGAGTTTTTCGGGAGCAAATAATCATTCATTTCTTTCCCTTTCTTCTCCAAACTAGAAGTCTCCATAGGAGGCATTTCTCATTTACAACATTTTTGAGGTAGTTGAATAATCTGGGCAGTCGCTGCATGGTAGTATGCTACGGCGCCCATGTTAAGAACATGGGTGGGGCCCACCTTTGAAAAATCCAAACCGATCCACTATCCTAAGACCCATTGTGTACTCTGTATCTGAATATTCAAAATCTATTTCAGTGGACCAACCGATTGATTACCAAATTTCACACAGAAGAGGCTCCTTCCATTTTTTCCCATTAAAAAGAGGAAAGTAAAGAAAGTAAATCGCAGATTCCAAATTTAGTTGATCCAACAGTGGCCATCTCAGTAATTTGAGTAATATCCTAACATTTGATCACTACAATGGTACTTGGGCTAACAAGAGGTTTGGGATTTCCAAAGGGTGGGCCTCACCCATATTTTTAACATGGGCGTTGTATAAGCGTACTAGTTCTGCCCTCTTGGCTAACCATCTTTAGATTTAGATAGGAGTTGGTCCCACCATATTTAACCAATATGATGTGCTCAATCTTATTGTAGGACCAACCCCTATTTGAGTAAAATCCAAGTAAAGTTCATTTAAAAATAGGCCATTTATTTTAAGAAGTTGGATGTTACACCTTGATTCTTTACCTTTATGACATGGGTTTATGGCGCCTATTAGTGGTATGCTCTCAATAATCCATAACTACCATAGGCATTGTGGCCCATTAAACAATCACAAGTAAGCATTCAATGGATTTTCAACAATTCATGTCTATCATAAGCATCGTAGCCTCATTAAATGGTCACAAGTAATCAATCAACATATTTTCATTAATTAATTATGATAAGATTGGTTAATATATGATTAGTCTGATATATGTTCTACTTATACTTTGATTAGAGTGAGATACAAATGTGAGGTCCAGAAAGAATGGGTAAATGATTATTTTGAGGGTTTGAATTCTTTATAGCGAGCCATATTATTTTTGTACTTAAACTATCCCCAAAGTTTGAGAAATTATGTCTTAAAAATATTGAAGTATTTTCAAATTAAGAATTCTTCTTTAAATATTAGTAAAAAATTGTTAAATGATAAATAAGTTTATTTTTAAATGATAAGTAAAAAAGAAACAATAAATATACTAATATTATTGATCCATGCTTAATAAAATCCTGCTCCGTAACTATTAGTTGACTATCACTTACCCCTTCTCAAAGAAAATCCTGCCTATTGTGGTACGCGTGCTTAATTTACATGTTGTAAAAGTTGTATTTAAGCCCTTTCTTCTATCATTGTCTTTCTTTCCATCCAAATTAGAATAATATCACTATCATGTACCAGTCGTATGGGCCACTACCTACTAGCACCATAGTGGCCCAATTTTTAAGCCATGGGGCAGATACGAATCCTAGCTTCTGCAGTGAAGAATCTCAGGCTTTTAGCATGCCAAGATGTCATATCTACTGGTTCCACAAATGTAGGGATAGGCTACTTTAAAATTAGTTTTTTCTTAAATGAAAAAGAAAATCAAGCATTGGAAAGATGGACTAACCATAGGTGGGGCTCAAATTCACTAGCACCACAAGACTCCCATAGTCACATGGATGGTGCATAGGGTGTCTCAAAGTAAAATTAAAAAAAAAGTTTTTTTGTAAATAAGTTCAGCATAATAACTCATGCTAAGTATAAATATGATCGGGTTCTCACTCCATCTAACTATTTTTAACTTTTGTTTTAATAAATAATTATATATTATTATTGTATGGTGTAGTGGTTAGGTTAGTTATTTAAAAAGACATACTCGGGAGCTCAAATCTTATACAACCTATGCAGTCGTACCTTTTTAGCAAGGCTCAATAAGAAAAGGTCAAAATTGAATATAAATGGTCAGAAATGCACACCTTATCTAAGTCCTTCACCATCAACTATACAACCATGAATTGATACTTGGTTGTTTAATATCGGGAGGTGCCTCACCACTGAGCTACCAATGGATTAGCAATAGAAGTTATTTGTAATGGGTACACCCCTAATCTTTATCCAAAATCCTTGGATTTAATTTATTATAATTGCCAGAAATTCCTGATAAAGCCCTTTTTTGTGCCCTCGTGTAAATACTCGTACACCTTATCAAGTCCCTTACCATCAGCCATGCAACCATGGATGGATGGTTGATTGTTTTATGTCGGAAAGTGCCTCACCACTGAGCTACCATGGATTGGCGATAGAAATTATTTGTAATTGATACAACCCTAATCTAGGGTTCATCTGCTGAGCTAATAGTGCCCTTGTCACAAAAAGTGACACCCTTATTCATTTATGTTGTCCATTTTTCTTTTTTGTGTTTTTCAATTTATTGTCTCTGTAAAGTTCATCGATCAAGCCTCGACGCTTGGAGAACTAACAGAAAGAACGACTTTATATCCTTGTACAGTCATTTGTTTGTCAGCTCCAATTATATGGACTCTTCCTTCCTCTGTTTAGTCAATTAAGCCATCTGAAGTTCCCTACTCACTCCATACATTTGCTTGAAGAAACAGAGCAGACCAAGAGAGTTTCTTCTGAATACAACCTATTGGGAGATGTCATCCAAGAGGATATCACATTTCCAAGATGCAATGCCCACTTTCTACATTAAAAATTCAATTCATCAAGTGGGGCAGAAGATAATTTTAGTGGGCTGATAAAGAATAATTTATTTAAAAATAATAATAATAATAACAAAGTGACACTTAAGTTATGTTGGATAATAGGTGAGGAATCCGAAGATTTGAGAGTTCATCACTACCCACAGAACATGCTTTCCTAACTAAGGATTTGTATAATTGAGTATTTCTAAGATCAAATTTTGTAATAAATGAGGATTCCATAAATTTGAGGATTTATAGTGTTTTCCTTTAAGCTGAGGATATTCACTTCTTATCCTCGTAAATGATTTGTATAGTTGAGCATTTCTTAGATCATGTTTTCTAATAAAATGAGAAATCTATAGATTTGAGAATTTATAATGGTTTTCTTTGAGTTGAGGATTCTCGTATCCTGTGGGCCTAAGAATTCTAAAGAAATGAGAATCTCAAATGGCCCAAATCCTTGGAGAACTACCATATTTTTTGGACATTGGTTGAAGTGAGAGAGCAAAGACTCAAAGCATATGCACAAGGCTTAAAAGAGGATGGCCAGGAGATAGAAAAGCAATTTTCTGTTGCCATCGTCATATCAATGGTGCGTATCACCAAATTTGGGACCCAAATATAGACATATTCAACAATGAACATCGAATGGATTCATGAAGTGATACTGATCAACAAAAGAAAGCTTGTATCAACTCTTAATAGTATTATTGATGCTAGTTTGACTTCTGAGGCTCACCTTTATTTGATCAAAGTAACCTCTACAGCTCAACATTCTCCATATATAAAGTGTAGCAAAATCTAAGCTATTGTCTAATGAGTGAGTTAACAAAGGAGTGGCACTGCATAGATGAAATTAATCATGCATAAACTGTGGTCGGCACCATGTTTAGGATCCATTCTCATTTAATTAACTAAGCGTTTGAACAATTGAAATCCAAGGACACGTTCATCATTTTGTCCAGTTAATTAAGTTGGTGAAAATCCAGTCACAAGGAGACCGGAAGGTAGGAATTATATGATGATTGGGCCCAAGAGGACTCCTAATGCCCCAACACTTTAGCGGCACTCTCTATATTGGTCTCTTCTCCTAACCACTCCTTGTCTTTTGGGTCAAATCACTCGAACCACGCACTCTAGTGAAAACGACAGCCACATAACTCACTTTTGAAGGAAGTGGTAACCTAGATTTTTTTTTGGTAAATAAGTGGTAACCTAGTTACATACCATTAGTTGGTGAAACTAAGGGTCAGATAGAAGAAAAGTTCAGAGAATCCTGTGTTTTTCTTCAAAGGTGTTACACCCCATTCCCGAGTTAATCTTGATTAACTCTAGTTAATGGAGCTTAATGTGGTTTAAGTGTGATTAGTCAACTTAATGAATGATTAAAAGTTAATGAAGTGATTTGCAAGGCATTAAGTTGATTAAATTGAAATTTAGACTCAAATGAGAATAAGCTTTAAGTAGTAGGTTTAATTGCAAAAAATAAAAGAAACATGCAATGCATGAGGTGTTAAAGAACCCATATGTCCTTCATGCAATGACCCAGCACACAGGCCAGCTGCAGCAAGCTTAGCCTTTCTTTTCTTTCTTCGTTTTTCTTCCTTATTTCTGCTGTGTCAAGAGTTGAACCAGGGAGTTGCAAAAAAAAAAGGGATTTGCTTATTAAGTAGGTTTTGAGAAAACCTTCATCTTCTTCCTTGGAGTTCATTATCCTAAGGCTCAAGTTTTTCATTTGGGTGATTTACATCTCAACCTCAAGATAACAAAGGGGTTTTTCTTCCTCAAATCTACAATAGAGGCAAGTACTTACTTGTTTTATGCTTTGTGATGTTTATGGATGATTAGAACTCAATCGGACCAAGAAGCCAGAAAATTGACTTCAGAAATCTGAAGCTCGAACTGAGCTTTTGGGCGGTTATCGGTCGACCGATAGGTCGACCGAGGAACCGACGACTTGACCGACAGTGTGAGGTAGAGGGTGGAGTGAAATTCCAGCTCTCTGGATTTCTGACCGACGTAATGTCGGTCAACCGATAGGACAAGGTCGGTCGACCGATAGGTCGACCGATAACGTAAAAATGGTTCAGAATGCAGAGAATTTCAGCTTGCTGGAATTCTGACCGACGCACCGTCGGTCGACCGTTATGAAGCCGTCGGTTGACCGATGGGTTGACCGATAGGTGAACCGACACTGTGCAGAATTGTCTGTTTTGAGGCCTAATGTATACAGGCTGAAATCTGTTAATGTCTAAGCCTTCATAAGTGTAAACTTAGTTTTTTTCGAATACATAATTAACAAATGATATTCATCCCAAATAGTACGTGTATTGGAAAATGAATGTTTCACTCAATTGCTTGGCTTAGAAGTCTGATAAACATTGTTTAGTTACCATATGAATTTATGAACGCATTACATTGAATATGAATTGCATAATGAACCATTTCTGCTGCAGCAGATGTAGAGGTGTTCCGGAACCTCGTGGAAGTTAGTGATCTCTGATCAAGACACTGACGTATTCCATACTTGAATAAAGAGTGTCCTAGTATATATCAACTTAATGATATTACTGGATCCGTTATTTTGAATGGTAAAGAATTGATTTACATGTTATAAGTATTGCATTGATTCTTTAGAACTATCATAAACATGTGTGTATTTGTTGAACCGTCGTGTTCATGGTACTATGGATGAATGTCACAGGCCCAGATGTCCATGTCGGTCCTGCTGAGGCCGCATCGCCAACGGAGGATGGCCGCCCGATACCTCCAGGATGTTTAATCGAGTGGTTATAATCGCAGAGTGCGAAAGAATAATTTTGAATGTATATAGTTTTGGAATGTAAATAGAAGTCCCCGTATTGTATTAAATAGACGGTGGTTAACTTTCTTGAATATAGAACTGAACTTGTGTATGGTATTTTGTCAATGTATATTTTCCGCCATTGTATACAGTTGACAGGTATTGTATTTGATATCCCTTGTGAGTTTCGTATTAACTTTTGTTAATTCGAAAATTTACGGGAGTAAGTATGAAATTGCGGCTCGGGGTTTGTCCGAGCTAATCAAATCTCGGGACCGGGTAGTGACAAAAGGGTGAGCCCAAAATAATGAGATTTGCATTACATGCATTATCTTAGAATAATCTGTAGTTGGTGGTGAAACTAGGGGTACCATAGAAGAAAAGTTTAGAAAATGCTGTGTTTTTCTTGAGGGTCAGTCCAAAATAATGAGATTTGCATTACATGCATTATCTAAGAATAATCTACCCGCATGATACATTATCACTGTATTTTTGTCTTCTTCAGTGACCAGAGAAGTGCCATGAATGCAATGCAGAATAAAGATACTCTGCTAAAGCACAAGGATCAAATTGTTTTTGAAGTTAGCAGTGATATTCTACCATTTTGATCAAAATATTCTATAAGCAATTTTTTAACATATCTCTCTCTCTCTCTCTCTCTCTCTCTCTCTCTCTCTCTCTCTGTTTTAATGTTGTCACTGTCTTTTTATGTTTACATGTGGAGGCCTCATTATGAATTCAACCCTATCGCCGGTCGTCATTAAGACGTAATTTGGCCACCCACTTAGGGCGAACTAATTAAGTCAACAATAGCCAAGAGGCTTGGCCCAACACTAGCCAGTGAGGAGGGCAAAAAAGCGCATTTAAAGCATCAAGCCCACGCACTGGTACAGGGACAATGCACCACTGCCCGAGCCACTGTTATGGGTCCATGTATTGGGGATTATTAGGGCAAACACACGATCAATTACAAGCACACACAAGCAATCCATAGCACAACAATTTACGTGATTCGGCAAACTGGTTTACTCAATAGGGCTATGGGCGTTTTACTTGATTTCATTATAGAGAATTTGACAACTCATTACAAGGATTTCAAACTCTCTAACACTCTGCTTACTCTATCCCAACAGATCCCAATCTTGCTCTCATTGCCTCTTCCCTTACAAGTTTCATTCGTGTTCCACTTGTTTGCTTGCTTGCTCGATCACAAAGAATAACCCTAAGAGAATATATATATATAAGAGATTTGCCCTAATAAAGTGTGCCACGAAAAAACTACCCAACAAGACCCAGTTGGACCTTTTTGAGCCAAATCCAACACCATACCAATTTAGGATGGTTGGTAAAGAGATCTAAATCCCCCCAATTCTCGATCCCTTGTAGTTGCTATTACAAGGAACTGTATAACACATGTCAGGATCTCCATAGTTAACTCCACATCGAGATAAAACATACAGTTCAAGATGAAGTCCATCACCTCCAATGATATATTCTCAAATTTCAGCTCAGTAGAAGTGGGTTCCACCAACCGATTAAACACATGATAAAAACATGAATAACACCACATCAGCAGAGCCCAATCACATCACATTTTGAATCATGTGTTCAATCTCACAGTGGGACCTATCCTATTAAAGTGAAATATGAGGTAATGTTATTGGAGGGGATGGGATGAAATTTATCTTGAATAGTCTGGATTATCCCCATGTGAACCCCATCATGGAGTTCCCAGCGTTTGTTACACAACTCTTGTGTAATAGCTTCATAGGGGCTCCGACTCAACATATATGGGTTTCCAAATGCTGTTTTTTTAGGAAGACTTTCAACACAAATTCTCCACGGAAAGTGGCAAAGTGCATGATTAAAAGCTGAAAATATGTAAATCTCAATTTTGAAATTTGCAGAAGACTTTCAGTAACAACAGCGGAGCGTCGTGTAGCCTTTTCATAAAAGTTGGTTGGGTGTTTGCGTTATCAATTGGGACTTGGGAGGATCACAAAGTCCAAATTGTAGCTTGGTGGTGGTTGAGTCTGATGAGTCAGGCCCAAGTGGCCTAGAATATGATGAGCCAGATCCAAATCCACCAGGGAAGCCCAGGTCCAGATCCACGGAGTGACCAAGTCAAGGCAGGCATCTACGTCGCTTTGGAAGCAGTCCCGCTTCTACCAATTCCTACGGAGAATATCTCACCTGCCTCCACCTGGCCCGTCCCTCGAGGACAGCTCTGAGGCTCCAAAGAGAAGTCGTCCCCATCTGTTAGGGGATGACTATAAATAGAGGAGCCCTCTTATCACTGGAGAAGGGATGAACATCTTACTCTCTCTCTCGCTTGTAATCCACCTTATCAATAAAAGATCACCATATTTCAAAGTGGACGTAGGTCATACAGACCGAACCACTATAAATTCCCTCTCTCTCTCTCATTTATTTACTACATTTTCACCTAGCATTTATTACTTGACCGGTGGTGTCCGAACCTATTTTTGGCCTCATCAGTTTGGCGCCGTCTGTGGGAACGTATTAAAGTTCTCATCCGTCTTCTCAAGTTATGGTGATCACGACGAGATCAACTAGGCGAGCAGAGGGCGAGGATGATCTCCACCGACTAATCCTCCCCAAATGCTCCCACTCCTCAACAAATGTTGGAGACCATATAACAGCCTACAACTCCTGCTCGCAGGGCAATGAGGAACACAGCTCGGAGGAGTACTGCCTGAAGTACCGCATCTAGGATATCCAACTGCTCCACGTCGGGAGCACCTCACCTAAGCGCCCAACCCTATGGCGTAGAAACCCGGGCGCCCAGAAGAGATCCAAGCACCCGCCATCTGTCCTCTCTGCAGACCCAAGTTGCCCTACGCAGAGGGGGTCCGGGGGTGTCTCCGGCGGGGGTCGAGCTGACCGGTCATGGTCCTGATCAATGATCAGGAGTTGCTGAGCGATACAGAGATCGCTCAGATTGTGTGATCGATGAATTCGAAAACTGGATCTAGTTGATGAAGCATAGACAGAAAGATCCGATGCAGATGGACACCGCACACTTGGATCAGAGAAGAGAAGATCGGAGAATAGGGTTTGATTTGCCCTGTTGTAGTGAAGAGGATCCCAGACGGGGAGTTCCTCTTGGGGTCTGCTGCCGCAGATGAAGATGAGATCCGGTGGGGATCTCGAAGTGGGCTGCAGATTGTGAGATCGATCGCAGTTGATATCGATCTTGGTGGGCCATACATACCCCTGTTGCAAAGTTGTGTTTTTGAGTAAGAGACAGAGTCGATCCCCAGACTCTGTGTGTTCTGTTGAAAAAACGGAGTTGGATCTGCGCATGCTCTTGCAGTCGATGGAAGAAGAAAAGGGTCTGTATGTTGTAGAAATTGGATCCGGAGGAGACAGAGGATCTGATTCTTGGTGGGCCACACGTGAAAAGAGGGATCGGACTGCAGATCTCAAGTGGGCCATTGGCTGTTGGGACCGATCAGAGAAGATTGTAGGATCCAGACTGTTTCGGTCTCTTCGGAGAAGAGAGAGGAGATGGGCGAGATCGCCGCGCATCGCTGCCGGTTAGATCGCCCTGTTGCAAGTCGCAGATGCCAGAGAAGAAGCCCGGATTTCTCGTGGCAGATGATCAGAACCATGATTCGGCCACGGGATCAGACTCCCCCAGGCGCCCAAGTCCCTCGGCGCCCAACGCATCCCTTCGGGCGCCCGGACTCCCACGGGCGCCCAAGTCCTTCTCTCCTCGCCCAACCTGGCCTCACTGCGTGGGCTGCTCGCCCAAGGGAGCATCACCGCGCCGCCCCGGCGCCCCGGCGCCCACTGCCGCGGCGCCCGACGCCCCGGCGCCCGCTGCCGCGCCGCCCTCACCTGCGACGCTCCGCTGCCGCGCCGCCCGGCGCCCCGGCGCCCGATGCCGCGGGCGTCCTCGCCTGCGACGCACGCTTGCCGCGCCGCCCTCGCCCGCGCCGCCCGCGCCGCCCGCGACGCCCGCTGCCGCGCCGCCCGGCGCCCCGGCGCCCGCTGCCGCGGCGTCCTCGCCTGCGACGCACGCTGCCGCGCCGCCCTCGCCCGCGCCGCCCGCGCCTGCGACGCCCGCTTGCCGCGCCGCCCTCGCCTGCGACGCCCGCTGCCGCGCCGCCCTCGCCTGCGACGCCCGCGACGCCCGCTGCCGCGGAGCCCCTAGCATGCGACGCCGTTGCGCCCGCGACGCCCTCTGCCGCGGCGACCGTGCCTTGCGACGCCCCACTGCCGCGACGCCCATCGACTGCGACGCCCGCTGTTAGCCGCGCCGCTCTCGCCTGCGACGCCCCGCTGCCGCGCCGTTCCCTCGCATGCGACGCCCGCGACGACCGCTGCCGCGGCGGCCTCGCCCTGCGACGCCCGCTGCCGCCGGCGCCCTCGCCTGCGACGCCCGCTTTGGCAGCGCCGCCCTTCGCCTGCGACGCCCGCTGCCGCGCCGTCCTCGCGTGCGACGCCTCGTATTGCCAGCGCCGCCCTCGCCCGCGGACGGCCCGCTTGCCGCGCCGCCCTTCGCCTGCGACGCCCACGGGCTGGGCGCCCCTTGCAGCCACCCAGCGCCGCTGCTGCCTCCGCTTCATCCCGGACTGGGCGACCCCTGCGGCGCCCAGTGCTTGCTGCCGCGACCGCCCACGGGCTGGGCGCCCTGCGGCGCCCAGCGCCGCCGAGCCTCCCTCGCCCAGCGCCGCCAGCTCCTACCTCGAACGAGCCTCCCTCGCCCAGCGCTGCCAGCGCGCCGCCCGCGGGGCCCGCTCCTCCCTCGCCCGGAGGCGAGCATCCTCGCCGCCAGCCAGACGACCGGCGCCCTCAGCAGCCACGCGACCTGCGCCCTCATCAGCGAGGCGACCCTCTCGCCCGACGCCCGGGCGACCAGCCCCCTCGCCACTGCTGCTCGCCTGAAGGGGGGGAGCGCCATGTGAAGCCTCGGGCTGGGCGCCCGAGGCCCAACCCTCGCCACTGCTGCTCGCCCGAGGGGGGCCCACACAAGGAGAAGCCTCGGGCTGGGCGCCCGAGGCCCAGCCCTCGCCGAAGCTGCTTGCCCGAGGGGAGGGCACGCCCAACCTTGCCTCGGGTTGGGCGCCCGCAGCGGGATTCAATTCATGTTCGCCTGATGCCGCATCCTCGACGTCCGGCCAACCACTCTGGTCTTCGTTTGTTTTTTCTCTACTGCACCCATCATTACAGCTACTTGCACACTCTTCTCATTATCTTGGGATGATTTTCTCTCTCTTGGATGTTCCATTTGGATGAATCATCTCGCGGATCGCCCTACGTGGTGACCTGCCTCTGCACTGTTTTTAAACAGGCAGCCTATCTCCAGCTTAGCGGCTCTCTCACGGGTCGCCAAAAAAGCTTGGCCTCTGCACTGTTTTTAAACAGGCAGCCTATCTCCAGCTTAGCGGCTCTCTCGCGGGTCGCCAAAAAGCTTGGCCTCTGCACTGTTGT
Organism: Litsea cubeba; assembly: GCA_012931725.1. Classification (NCBI taxonomy): domain Eukaryota; kingdom Viridiplantae; phylum Streptophyta; class Magnoliopsida; order Laurales; family Lauraceae; genus Litsea; species Litsea cubeba. The sequence goes on along the minus strand of CM022947.1, from coordinate 1,301,366 downwards.
TAAACAGGCAGCCTATCTTCAACTTAGCGGCTCTCTCACGGGTCGCCAAAAAAGCTTGGCCTCTGCACTGTTTTTAAACAGGCAGCCTATCTCCAGCTTAGCGGCTCTCTCGCGGGTCGCCAAAAAGCTTGGCCTCTGCACTGTTGTTAAACAGGCAGCCTATCTTCAACTTAGCGGCTCTCCCGCGGGTCGCCCAAAAAGCTTGGCCTCTGCACTGTTCTTAAACAGGCAGTTTATATATCCAGCTTAGCGGCCCTCTCGCGGGTTGCAAAAAACGCTTCGTCTCTGCACTACTCTCAAGTAGGCAAGAAGTCTGCCTCTCTTTCCAGATTGAATGTCAACAATCGGGCCTCAACCGCTCCTGGATACTAAAGATCCTCCTGGCATCCCAGCTCCCTGCTGGCGCCCAGCACCCTAGCACCTTGGCGCCCAGCACTCTAGCACCCTGGCGCCCAGCTCCCTGGCACCTTTGCTCCTGACGCCCAGACTGCCTGTCGACCGCCCAGGCCTCATCCGGGCGCCCAGCCTCCTGCTGCCTGCTTCGTCTGTTGGCGCAACCACTTCCTCTCCGCCTGCACAGCAAACTGCAGATCGGCCGCTTGGTACCTCGTCCTCTGCTCCAACTTTGGGTCTGGGGCAGCAAGTTTTAGGCTCATCTCCTTCTTCTCAAAATGCCCCCCTTTCAAAGCTTCTTTGTGCGCAGGGCATTGGGGGCAAATGATGAGTCAGGCCCAAGTGGCCTAGAATATGATGAGCCAGATCCAAATCCACCAGGGAAGCCCAGGTCCAGATCCACGGAGTGACCAAGTCAAGGCAGGCATCTACGTCGCTTTGGAAGCAGTCCCGCTTCTACCAATTCCTACGGAGAATATCTCACCTGCCTCCACCTGGCCCGTCCCTCGAGGACAGCTCTGAGGCTCCAAAGAGAAGTCGTCCCCATCTGTTAGGGGATGACTATAAATAGAGGAGCCCTCTTATCACTGAGAAGAGGATGAACATCTTACTCTCTCTCTCGCTTGTAATCCACCTTATCAATAAAAGATCACCATATTTCAAAGTGGACGTAGGTCATACAGACCGAACCACTATAAATTCCCTCTCTCTCTCTCATTTATTTACTACATTTTCACCTAGCATTTATTACTTGACCGGTGGTGTCCGAAACCTATTTTTGGCATCATCAGAGTCTATCATGAATAGTCCATGAGTTTGGGCCTAGCACCTAGTAGGAATGGCCATAGATCGGTCAGGTCAAAGGGGTAATCCACCTCCATTGGTGGAGTCTTAGATAGTAGATTTGTTGGATTTTGGGTGGTGTAAAGGGTTAAAAGTTTTTTACTCTGGCTTCGATGCAAGCCTGGATTTTAGCTCATGAGGGACCCAATTCATCCCACCCCCATTTGTGACTAATTCATTGTATGTACTCTTAACCCATCAACTTACACTTCAATCCAAACTAATAGATTTGAGGGGCATTACTTTTTTTATTTTTCGTGGTCTCTTTTTCAGTCATTTGGCGTCATGCATTTTCCTTACAGAGAGAAAAATGAATAAAATGAATTGATTTTTCTTTATTAAAATGATTTCGACTTCCTATTTAAGGTGTTGAAATCCAAATTTCCTCTCTTACAGAAATGTGAAATTGTGGGTATTCATCACACACTACAAGAAAAATTACATTTAGCGGCGGATAAAAACCGCCGCTATATGTATGAAAACCGCCGCTAAAGGCTTTAGCAGCGGAAATGTATCCGCCACAACTTTTGTCGCTGGAGAGTGGTGTCGCTAATTGTATTTGCAGCGGAATAGGAGTTGTCGCGAAAAAATCATCAATAGCGGCGGTTATAAACCGCCCCTAATGATGATAATCTGCCACTAATCGCCCATAGAATTTATTTATATTGTACCGCCGCTGAAGGAGGATCATGTACCAGCGGATAGGACAAACCGCTGCTACATGTGAGGGAAATAAATTCACATGTAGACACCTGACCTTTCTTCCCTTTGTTAAGGTCTTTTAAGTTTTAACTACTAAAAATGGCAAGATGTGATTTCTAATTCCTGCTTGATGAAATCTAAAAATTAGGATCTAAAAATACATTTGCTCTTATTATTCTCTTCCTATGAATTGCAAGATGTAGCTATTTCTTTTCTTTGGTGTAAAGTTGAAATCTCATGCACTGAAACCGTGGGTTTCTATGGAAAGCTCAACATTTATTTTTGTGTTTCTTATTGTTACATCTCAATAACAAGTGGTGGTGGAAAAATTCATTTTATTATTGGCAAAAGGAAAAAAGGCATTTCAGTTGTGGCTCTGTAAATCGCTCGATTCGATCTTTCTTGGTGGTTGCCTTTGCCCGTTTAACTTGGCCTTCTCTACCTTTGTACCGTTAATCCTTTATGGCTAAGAAAATATACTGAATTATCTGATGAACTTATACTTAGTTTCTTCTGTCTTCTGAGCATTCATGTCGATCATATGTTAATGCTAAGTTATGCTTCTCCTCTTTTCAAGCTTCTTAGATCAAAATGGAACACGGAAACTGTTACATCCAAGCTCAGACGGAAGTTGCTTTCTCTTTGGTAAGCTTCATATCAGATGCAAGAGTCATCAAAACCTGATACTTGAAGAGAGTTCCAATGAATCTTGTTTTCTGTTTTCAGTTACTACACTTGTCATGTAACTAATGGTTAAAGAGAATCTGGTGGTTTTTTCTTTCTATTTCAGATCTAGATGATACTCTCTATTATTCTGATTGATCCTTACCTTGTGCAACTTGTCACATGTAAGTTTTTCTCCTCCTTCCAAAAAGAACAACTAAATGGGAACAATTCTTGTGTTGGAAAGAGATAATGCAACCATGGCGATGGTTGAATGTGGGGCAATTGAGGCACTTTTAGAACTTCTCATGTCTCATTGGTGTGAGGAAACTGCAGCAAGACATTGCTAAACAATGTGAACATTATATTAGAGAAATAAAAGTTGCTAGGTCTGCAATTTGACATATTACATTGCAATATTGCATATATTCAAAATCAAAACACATTACCATGACCTCAAAGTGACTTCAAATCAGAGAAGCACACTCTCCCCAAACCCCTCCTTAAACCCCCTTTCCCTCTCTCAATCCCTACCACCTCAAGAGTATCTGAGGTTTAATTGTATCATTGCTTATGTCATCTTAACCGCACCCAGCCTCGCCCACACCCATTTCACCCACCTAACTGTCATCATCACCAATGGCCCAAGAAAAGACCTGCACCGCAACGAGACAAAGTTACAACAAAAGATAATAAAAAGGCAAACGATATAATGATACAAGTAGAATTAATGAATTTAATCTCCACCTGCTATCATATCACTAAAAGAAATTAAAATTCAACCACTTCTATCTGCAGCCAATTGCCAAATCCTGGCTGCAAATAAAAGAAACATATAATTCCAAATGAATGGCTACTTCATTTCATTTCCATATTTGAGCATTGTACAGGAGCCCATACTTCACAGTTCGGTGCCAACATTGTAAAGTACAATTTTTTCCCGTACATCTCATTTCCTTTTTTCCATGTTTTAGTTACATTCAACTTCTCTGAATTGCAAAGAAAGAACAGGATTCTGTTTCAGGACTAGTTCTAAATTAAAGAACAATATTATCATTCTCTAATTGTTGTGGTCAGGACAAGTGATGCGCATCATCACCTCTGCAATATTCTCCATTTACTTACTGTGAAATAAGTGTAGCTTGGAGTTCAAAAGTAAAACTCAATCTGCCTAACAGATGAAGACCCATAAACTGCTGGCTGAAAAATAGATGAGAGCATTTGACTAAACCCATGGGATCCTAACCTATATGTGAATGTCTGACCTGATTGGGATCCAAAACATCCTCAAATAAGCCTTAGATTAAGGCAATTAGTGATTGATGATAATGATGATTGAGTTGACTGGATATAATTAAGGATTTGGATTCCTAAATACTATCCGTACTTGACTATCATAGACAGGCAACAGTCAATAGTGAGATTGATTGATTTCTTTCCAATTTGATGTTAGAGTCTATTAGCATTTTATTAGTAGGAAATAATTGTTGGAATGTTTTTTTTTTTTTGGTAAAATAATTGTTGGAATGTTAAAGAGTCTATTAGCATCTTATTAGACTGGTTTCTCCATTCTTGCTGATATTCACGCCACAACTCTGAACAGTTGCCATATACTTTTATAAACACAGTATGCATCCTGCAACAATCTGAGTGCTGTTGGTGCTCTTTCACACTGCTGAAACTCATTTCCAGCCACCTATTTGTTGTATTGGGGTTGTTTCTGAAACAACCCATTTTGCATAACTAACCCCGGTCTGACAGGATGAGACGCTGATGATGGTGATCATTACTTGTTAACATATCTGCAGCTACTTCCATTCCTAAATCCTAACAAATAGAGAAGAAAAATCTAAATCAAAAGAATCCAATGGTAGACAAAAATGACAGGTTGTTTATATTTCTTTTGTGAGAAGTGGAGTTTCGAATAGTTTTTAAACACACGGGTCTCAATAAAAAATATCCTACGAATATGGGTGGTAATATGAGACCCAATGGTAGACAAAAATGACAGGAACCTAGCAATTTAAAAAGGGAAAACCAATAGAGGGAATCTTACACTAATCAAATATATCCCGTCAAATGTTTGTGTGTATCAAATAGCAAAAGGGAAGCATCGGAAATCCAATGGAAGGATAGGATATAATAGTAGCAAAAATAATTCTACGTTATTCATAAAAAGTTATACAAATTATATTTAATCCATGTCACTACAGAAGAGGAAAAAGCAATACCTGTGGAAATAGCTCTTGCAGAGAGTGGAAGACCGAATTGAAACCCATATGTTAAAAATAATTGATCTGTCAAAAATAAGAAATAACAAGTCAAAGTTGGTCATGATCAGAACAACACCACCACCCAGATTATGTTCTCAATGACAATAAACATAATAGAGAACAGAAGCTGCACAGAGATGCACTCCCTGCAGCATCCTGAGTGAAATAGTATAAGAACCACCACTATTGAAAACAGCCTGTGGCGCAATTGTAAGGTAGTCATTGTCACAACCAAACAAGGTTGTGGGTTCAAGCCATAAACCACCATTATATCCAATCTCTAAAAGTCCATTCGAATTGAAGATGTACCCACACCAACACGAAATTGATATATTTCTACTGTAGGAGGATGCGAACAAGGCCTCAGTTAAAAATTAGACATAAAAACATGAATTACAGCTCAGTTAAAAATAAAGACGAGGCAAAGTTTGGTCTCCTTAGAATGTTTGATCAAAACAACCTACAGAAGCATTTCTGACACCTTTCTCTTATACAGGCCCTGCGCACTAGGCCCAAAGTTGGTCAAAGCACCTCCTCCTCAACCATCATGAAACAGAGCAGTGGATTGGCGCCACTGTTCATATGGCACTACTTGAAACATACAAAAATGCCCCCACAAGGTACTGTAATTTCATGCATTTAATATGGTCAATCATCCCCCGAAGCTCTTGACCAATCACAACTTAACCAGAAGAGTTTCTTTCCAATTGTGCCTATGGTCAATTAATTTTCCACTCAACCGAAACATTCAGGTCAAAACAGAGCAAAAGACCAGACCCATCCGATTGCAACATTGTCCATTAAATATAATAATTTGCAAAGCATCAAAGAATATAGAAACTATGGTGGAAGATGACAGCATAACATTGATTCTCATTACGAAAATAAATTGCTATAGCAGCTGAATTGAAAATCAATGTAGAAGTCCACAGGGAACTTCAAATGAAACAAAATGTACTGGTAATAAGTAAGAGAAGGCAATAAAGAGTTGAGATGTAGAGTGCACAAAATTCAGAGCAATTAACAAGATGCTCTAGGGTAATCAACAGAAATTGTACGATTTCAAATCCAATAAAATAAGGAAACCACCCTTCTAGGAGATTACAGTGACTTCAAATTCCCTTAATTAGTGCAAGGAAAAACTCAAAAAGTAATAATGCAAGAAAAAATTTGCTATTTCAACTTCTTGGATCTAGAAACAGTTTATACAAGGCAACTTTATGATAGAATATTCGACCGAGACAATGAGTTCTTTTTTATTTTGATTGGTGTACCATAAGTTAATAAATGCAATGAAAGATTCAAAAACTAATGATGCAAGGATAAATTAGCTATGTCAAGAAACTGGCTACAGAGGTATAACTTTTGCTCAAATATCCGTCTGGGACCATGACTACCCACGTCAAAGATCATTCAAGATATATATTACACCAACTATTTCTAAGAAGTTTACAAGACATCACCATTTTGGCCATTAGAAAGTGTTCATGGGCAGGATCTTTCTCAAATAAACAACTTAAACAAATGAACGTGCATTTGCAGAAGAGTAACGTGCATGGTACTCAAGAGCTAACCCACAAAGTATGTGCCTATGCCACTGAACTATCAGTATTCAGTGCATTAGCAACACCCTAATCTTTAAAACCTATTCAGTTGAAAGCAAAAAATAAACAACTGAGGCAATCATACTTCATACCCAACAAACATAAACATCTAAAGCTCTGACCCTACCAAGTTTAGGTGTTAAGCAGTAGCGCTATTGGACAGAGTATTCAACAACATAAATTAAATTCTCCATTAATCTCTATAATCCAAGAATGAGAATAATACCATCTCCACAATTATTACCTAGTGACTTCCATCCAAATTTAACTTGGGAACTCCACTTGGAGTTGGAGGAGGAATCCATCTTGGCTTGCTAATTTGGCATGCCAAAGTAGAGAAAATGCCACATCATACCAATTCATCATAATAAGATTAATAATTAGCCAACTAACCTGTCCCATTGAGATATTTAAGGAAAATGAATGAGTTTCTTGATGTGGCAAAGCAAGGTACATAACTCATTTGAATCGGTCCTTACAGTTGCTATTTCCATCTCTTCTTTGAATTATATAGTATTTTTTTGGGTATGAATTCAATGAAAAAAAAAGGGGAAAAAGAGCATAAAAGGACCTTCAGCTATCTGACCTTCATAATCATCAGCAGGACAAATCCACAAGTTCAGGAAAAATGCAAGTGCCCACAAAATAATAACTCAACGACTGATGATAAGAAGAAACCTGGAGGTGTGAAATCTGCAGAAGGAAAGAAAATAAACCGTGTACTTTTATCAGATAAAATTGTTCAACTGACTAATGATAAAAGGAAACTAGTGCGTACTCATAATCACTCAAACGCATATTGGTTATCCAAATTTCAGAGCAGGATATATCGGCTGACTCAAATTTTAGTATCTGAACAATAACAGAAGCAGCAAAGCAGGCCATTCAGATTCAATTGCTTGAAATCACAGACCATCTTCGCTTTTTTTTTCAAAAAATAAAAGCATTTATATAAAATAAAAGTTATTTATCCGGATATCTTGCAATACCTTAGACTTGAGGCGTTTGATTAATGGGAAAGGTTGGATCTGGTGGACATGGGTTAACAGTTCATTAAACAGGACCATCACCTTATGACTAGATTAAACTGATACAGGTAAGCCCCTGCATCCATAGATCCACATAAATGGTGCATTGGAGTGTGTGGGCGTGCACTTGTGATCCAGGGAGCATCCCTTATGTTGAGCATTTGTGAACATCTATCATTTAGAGTAATGTTTAAAGATAAATTATGTATTCTTTGCCAGTGAACCACCCAATCAAGGGATTTTCATGGCATTATGGAAGACCGCTGTGTTTATCATTTGCAAGCCTCCTTCAATAACTTGATCAAGATTTCACAATTGATAATACTCTTTTTTTATTTTTGAAAGATTATTGATAATACTCTAAAACATGCATTAAAGAATTTTGGGGACAAAAACAAACTTGACTATCCTTTCAATGCTCTCCCAATCAGCTTAATGAAGAAAATTTGAAAACAGAGGAAATCCCCACCACTACTCTTCCCATCAGTCCCATTACAACAACTTAAAAGACCCCCCAAAAAAAGTTCCTTAAATTACAATATATATCCACCCTTCACAGCAACACAATGTGATAAAGCCACTAGCTTCTTCAAATTAAAACTGACAACTGTACCATTTTCAAAAAGAAGTCAACTTTCATAACGTTTTCTCTTCACATTCTAGCTCTAACTAAGAACAATGGTGGAGATTTCTTCTAGTTCTCTCTCTTCTATCAGAATTCTCTGCATGTTGCAATGCATAGTTCAACCTCATTTTCCACATCAAGTCAGAAAAATCAACGAAATACAACAGAATGCAAAGTGCTAAAAGATAATATCACCATTGAAACCCTAGCAATCAGAGGCTTGATCCATTCCAAACTAACCAAATCGCAGTTCGCACGAGCACTCTTCTATAATTCAGTGATCATAAGCATAAAAAGGCTAGAAATCAAAGTGGTTGTGGAATTTCAGCATTTTCGTTGGGAATCGAGCAGAAAAAGGAACTCTTTGCATAAGAATTCGCGGAAAAAATTGCAGAAACTGAGAATCGATGGAAGCAAATGAGATTACCAACCAGATGGATGGATTTTGCAGGAAAAATTGGCCGGAGACAGGGGAGATGGACGGAAAGCTCCGCCGCAGGGGTTTGAGCGGGAAGGCGGACAGGAGGAGGGGTGAGTGAGGTGGAGCAGGCGTTGGCGAGGACCTCGTCGATGAAGGATTCGGCGGTAGAGAAGCGCTTGCCGGAGGAGGTGATGTCGATGATGGCGACGTAGGCGGAGGGGTCGTGGCAGTAGCGGCGCTGCTGGGCAATCCAGCGGAAGAGATCGAGGGTCGGATTGGGAGCGGAGGGTGGCGACGACGTCGGATGGGGTGAAGCCGGGGCGGAGGTGGGCGACGCAGGAGTCGAACTGCTTCTCGAGAGGCGTTCTGGTTCTAGGGTTAGGGTTTGGGGATTTGGGAGGACGTGGAGAAATGGGTGAAGGAAGATGGGAGAGGAGGAAAGAGTGGTCTAATGAGGGAAGAGGGGAGAACGAGAGACTCAAGGGGCTTTGTGGATATACCTTCTTAATAGCAGCAAAATACCATTTTCGCCCCTATACATAATATACTTAATAGCAGCAAAATACCATTTCCGCTGCTATACATACATTTAACAACAAAATGTTTATACACTTAATAGCAGCAAAATACCATTTCCGCTGCTATACATATATTTAACAAAATAATATTTATACACTTAATAGCAGCAAAATACTATTTCCGCCACTATACGTATTACCACATCTAATAGCAGTAAATTTCAATTTCCGCCGCTGTATCCCTCCATCGTATAAATAATGTTTATATAGTTAATAGCAGCAAAATACCATTTCCGCTGCTATAGATACACATAATAACGGCAAAATACAATTACTGTCACTAATGTATACTTAATGTATTAATAACTTACCTAAACTACACTTAATAGCAGCAAAATATAGTTACCGCCGCTGTATGCATCAAAAACGTATATAATACTTAATTTTAGCGGCGGATACATAAACCGCCGCTATAAACCGCCACTACTTATCAATTTTCTTGTAGTGACATTTTGCAAACGAGCCCCATTTGTTGCACTTATCGAACTAATTAGTCGTATTACTTCTTTCTAACGTAGAATAAGTACGTACAACAACAACATCACTAGACTGTGAATGTTAGTAAGATTCAAAGTCAAATTATTAAAACACTAGATCATCTCTATGAACAGACACTCTGATCTGCTAGCAATCAGTAGGAAGGGGATACCGGCAGTACTCATCCTTCTTCATGCAAAGGAAGAACCTTTCATAAGCAGACGTCATCTTATTTGCAGTGAACAATGACAACGCACGTTCCTTGCATGACATTCCCTTCTTCCTCAGCACCACAGGACCATCTCTAATGGCCCTCTCCAACGCCTCCGACAACGACCTCACATTAGGCAAAAACACATACCCAAGCCCCTCATTCACCACCACCGTCCCCCTTATGCTCGGAAAATTCGTCGTCACCACTGCCTTCCCGCAATGCATGGCCTCCATCAATGTAAGATCCAGTCCTTGAGGCCTCATTGTCGGATTCACAAACACATCCACTGCATTGTAGAACTCTGCAAGCTCGGACGGGCCCAATGCACCCACCACCTTCACATTGGGCTGCAACTCCTCATAACGTCTGGCCCATGGGCCTGACCCGGCCACAAGTAAAAGCACTCCTGGGTGACGGCCTCTCATGCTCGCGAAGGCTTCGTAGAGGAGAGGGTGCCCTTTGTCCCTCACCAGCCTCCCTGCGACGCCCATCACCAGGCTTACATTTGCGGGCACGCCGTGCTTCTCTCTAAACAGCGCGCCAGACCTTGGGTCGGGGATGAACCTGGTTTGGTCCACCCCATTGAGGATGGTGTGGACGTTGTTAGGGGGGAGTTGGTATATGTTTACCAGGATGTCACTTGCACTATCACTAATGCATATGTGCTGGGTGTAGCTTGAGAAGAACCTAATCTCATCTACGAGCCGTTGCATCGCTTCTTGGAGAATTGGGTTTGGCCCATTGGGCTCCCACAAAAGGTTCTGGAAAAGGTTCGAGTGCATGATCTCGTACCATATCCCATGCCATGTGACTGCAACATTGGGCACCATCTTGGCACGCCAATGGGGCAAAGAGACGCTCTCGGTGTGGACGTAGTCGAAGGGGGAGACCGCATTCTCCCTTCGAAAGGCCTCGAATGCGAGAGAGAAGTTGAGGGAGCCGGCATCGTTGGGCGCAAAGTGCACATGGAGGTTGCCTTGGATGAGATTGGGTCGAGCCTGGCGGTCCGATGGCACGGTGAACACATGGACCTCATGGCCCCTAGCAGCTAGCTCGGTGTAGAGGGTGGATGCGTGTCGCTCCATGCCGCCTGGGGCTGCACCAATTGGCCATTTCTTGGAGAAGACAGCGAGCTTGAGCTTGTCGGAGATGGGGCCGAAGCAGAGCTTGTTCCAAGCGAATTGCGCCTTTCGGAGATCGCCGTAGAAATGGGATTGGTCTTCTTTGAATGGTGATTCGGACAGGCGGTGCGACGGGTGGAGGAGTAAGAGGAGGAAGGAGGTGATGAAGAGGAAAGAGGTGAGGATGGCGGTGGAGCGTATGGAATGGCAGGAATTGGATTTGGAGGTTTGATGAGGCTTGTATGCCATAGTTGAGTTAGTAAATGACACAGTCATATTGGATCTTGCCTTCTTCTCATATCATATGGAATGCGGGGTAGAATTAAAGAAATGGGTTTTGGAATTTACAACAGGATTTGTATTTGATCCATCATATCAAAGATGATTAATTAGTTATTCTTTGCTTAGATCTGTACTTTTTATTCTTGAAGTTGGTGTTCGTGGAAGCTTTGCACATGGGCGTTTCGTCAACCCAACCTTACATGTGCGCGTCTTTCATCACCCATCTAATTTACATGCAAAAATGCAAATGCAATGCATGACCATAGTTAATCCTGATCACCAGAAAAACGAATGGTCCTAGCAGATGGAGTATAGGTTGAAAAGCATGGTAGGATCTATTAAATTCCCTCTACTCATAATTCCCACCAAAACCTCCAGGGGTTGGTAGACGCAATGGAAATGTTATCCAATACTTTTCCTTGGTAGAATCTAGTTGGCACTTTTGGTTACACGCGATTTCCTTACCACCTAGTCATTTTTCCTATAATTCAAATTTGCAATCAATTGGCTTTGATGCCACATTGAATTTTCTTGGGTAACCATTATCATCAAACCTCAAGCATTACTAGAAGTAAAATAAATACTTTTCAATAGTGCACCTCAAGTGAAATCCGGTCAATGCACTTTTGGCTATACATATTTTTTTTCCTACCTAGTTCTTGTTGTGCTTTGAACTCATGAGTGGTTAGCTCTGTATTAAAATTTCCTTGACTAATCATTTCCTACCAAAATATTGAAGTGCTTGTAGAGATAGTAGAATTACTTTTCAATACTCCCTCTTACATGGAACCCAGTCAGCACTTTTAGAGAAACATAAATTTCTTTAATTAGAGCTGTGAATCATTTTTCTTGAAATTTGAACTTGCAACCAATTAACTGTGTTACTATATTAAATTCTCTCTTCTAATCATTCCTACCAAAATTTTAAAAATTTAGTAGAGGCAGTAGAAATACTTTCCAATATATTTTACTTAAGGGCCCGTTTCTTTGTAAGAATTCTTGGAATTCATGTCTGTTGGAATTTGTAGAATTTGAGAAGCTGGAATTTTGAAATGCTACAAATTCTAGCATTCCTAAATTCTCCGTTTCTTTTATACCTAGAATTCCTGCCTAAGAATTTCATACAACTTGAATTCCACAAATTTCAATTTCATGAGTACTCGAATCTCTACACATTGCAATGATCTTCATCCCATTCCCATCTTCCTTATCCCTTATCTAACATCTCCATCGTCATCATAGCTCGGAGCCGCTTGCCTCAAAGGAAATCGAGATCACAATGATGCCCCTACAAATCCTCTTGAATCGAATGCTATATCACAGTTCTGTCCAAAGAGGTTGGATAGATGAATTCTGGGGTTTATTCGGTCTCGATGTAAGAGGAGATGGATTTCTTGTACAAGCATTGAGGAAAATGATAGGGTTTTGAAAGATGTCAGATGAAAATGAAATTGAGATTAGATCAAAAGAAAGGTGTAAATTTGGGGGTTTTGGGTTTCATGGAACCAGATATATGAAAGGAGTGGAAAGAAAGAAGATAACCAGATCTGATTTTTTTTAGAGGTGCAGCGAAAAAGATGACCTTCCACCGTCAGAGAGAGCCGGAGTTCTAAGGAAGCCTCCTGGAATACCAGAATTTGTAATGCTGGAGCAAGGGCTAGCATTTGGGAATTCCACTTTTTGGAGTTCCAAAACCTCAAATGCTGCGAATTCTAATAAATAAACATAGAATTTCTGACTGGAATTCAGGAATTCATAGAAACAGGCTAAGCAATTTGAATTGTCTAATTTTCATTTGATTTGCTTGATCAGAGTTGTGAAAAAACCCACTTATTGATACATCCATACAAAAAGGAGCACAGGTCTGAAAGCGGGAGTTGTTTCCGCTATGAAGGTCAGGATCCTTTTCATCCCTTTGAAATGTAGTTTTATTTTCATGGGGACTCATTGAACATTCGGACTAAGCTATTTAATGGAACCATGTTGCTAATCGTTGGAAAAGAGTATTTTGTTTCGAATCTCGAAGTTAAGCAGGTGCAACGGATTCGATTTCATCTTTTACTGGATCCTGGTAGATTATGGAAGTTTTTCTCTCGCAACTAAAGTCACACAAAAGAAGTCCGAATGCAGAAGTCCGAATGAGTAAACTGCAATAGAAAGAAACATTTCAAGAGCAGCCTATTTGGGAGGTTTAGTGGTATGACTCAGATGGACTGGTCCACTCCAAACAAAAAGGAAGGGTTAGGGAGCCCCGAAATCACATCGCAAAAGAGGATGGACTTGGGAGTGTAAGTGTGGTATTCAATTTGGTGAAAAACTCTGCCATGTGCTTGTTATCTCCTTCTTGATTGTTGAGTCAGTCGGACAGCATTTGGTGTAGAAACCTTCAAGTGAGTCATGGTGAAGAAAATTATGAAATATGACTTCAACGGCCACTTTACCAAGTTATACATGTCAATGTACAGGCAATTTCAATTATGCTCAAATGAAGGTTCATATTGTTGATAATCTTGAGTTGACTGACCATAACTCAGTTATTTTGTTCTTCTGTGTAGTCAATTGGATTGGATAGTCAATTGGATTGGAGAGTTGCAGATACTTAGGGGCATGTTTATGAGAGTGGCAATTCTTGACCCTATCCGAGCCCAACCTGATTATTCAGGGTTCGGGTTGTCATTTTTGGCTCAATTAACAAATGTGTTGAGTTTGGGTTCACTCAACTATTACTGTTTGACAAACAGAAGTTCTGTTTTAAGGAAGACTAATGGGAGCTGGAGGTGTTCATGGGCTGGGCAGAGTCAAATCTAGGCCTGGCCCAACTTTAGAAATACAGGCCCGTATCTTGCCTTAAGCACAACACAGGCCATAAATGTCAGGACTGAGCACGCCTATTTAGTCAGCCGGGTTGGGTGGGCCAAACTGAGTTTTTTAATTTGGTAGGGCTTTCTAGCAATTGTTTGGACAAAGTAGTCACTCTAAATAACAAGCACTCCTTACATAGGTTGTACCAAGCCAGGCTTTGGGCTTTCTATATCTTTATTCAAGCCTGACCCAAATATCAAACAAGCCCACATTCTATATCCAGGCCTGGCCCAAAGAAGGCTAGTCCTGGATCGGTCCCAGTCTCGCCCAGCCCTTTCCTTGGGTTTAAAATCCCATATTATACACTTATACCACCGCGTAAAAAGTTTAAACAGTCATGACCTTATCATACTCTCAGACAATTTTTTTAATTGAGTAGAGGCCCAACCCACTGTTTTATCTATCTTTGAAGTTTGACTTCAACTAGGCCTGAGCATCCATGAGGCTCATCCCCCTGGAACCTGGGTGCACACCATTGCCAAAAACTAGGTCTGGGTTTGACTCTACAACTGACCCAGCAAGGGCGGCGTTATGTATATCACAGTGGGGTCAATTGACCCACTGGGATGTTAAAAAGTCTATTATAAAAAAAAAATTTATGTCATGGCTCGAAGTGATGAAAAGCTTTTGACCCCACTCACCCATATTTTTGTGACAAATTTATCCTTGCAAAGAGTCAAATATTACTAATTCGTCCTTGACCTCACTCACCCACATAAGCTTTCCCATTTCAACTCTCGACCTAGACATGAGGAGTTGCCCTCGCAGAATTAAGTGCTTGGTCCTCCATCGCCGGAAAGCAATCCAAATCAATAAGCGCGGCTCTCGCCTCTTTGTCTTTCTCTCTCTAGATTTGTATATCTTTCTCATAATCTCTCAATCTCCATCTCTCTTGTTTGTCTCTCTATTTTTCCAAACCATACCGGCATACGCATACATGTGGTTGAGTTTGGCTCAATCACAAAGAGAGATCAGGTGGGTATGTTTAGAGAGAGAGGTCACAGGTGGGCATATGAAAATGGGTATGAGGAAATGGGTATGGAAATCAGGAAATGGGTATTTGGAATTAACTTTTGGAAATCAGGAAATGGATATTTGGAAATCTCATGATAGGCATCAATTTCATGAGTGTTGGAAATTGGGTTTTAAATAATGGATTCTTGTTCATGGGTTTTTGAAAATGGTTTTTTGAAAACTGATTGTTTCGATGTTGTATACTACATATGTTATTACACATCATATTACAATAGATTCGTTCCTTGCAGTTGTATAGGGCTGTTTTATTTGTTATTGTCTATGAGTGGGTGTTATTACATATAAATTTATTGGGGATTTGAATTGTTGAATAGATGATTGTTTAGTCACATATATTGAAAATGATGTGTTTGCTAGTGTTGATAATGAAGCTATTATGCAATGATTTCAATATATAAAAACCCATCAAGGCAACTGTAGGACTTCATGTATTTGGATTTTCCTTTTGAATTAAGAACTATTAGTAATAATGTATTAAAATTTCTATTTATTTTTATTTGAGAATTCAATATTATCTTTATCGAATTCTCGGAAGTAGATAATTTGATAATTTTATATTATGTTTGTCGAATTATCGAAATTAGATGACAGATCGATGTTGATAAAGGAGAAAATAAATTTATTCAATTTGTGTAAGATAAGTCTTTTATTAACCCCACTGACTTGAATTCCTAGAGCCGCCCCTGTGACCCAGCCATACTAGATGCCCATTAACCTCAAGTAAAATATATAAAAATATATTTATCTAACTATGATATGCATAATAATTGTAAATGTTTCATATTTGTACATAATAAAGCACTTAATTTTATATATATATATATATGGGAGGTGCTCCTATAAGAGCATCTCTCACCTTACTTTGAGAGATAAGGTCTTTCATTGTAAGGCGAGAGATGCCTATGTATTTATAGTATTCTTGTGTAAATAATCTTGGGCTCCATCCAATTGGGTCCTGGCCCACTTCTAGATATTAATCGATTGATAACAAAGTACGGGTCTAGGTACACCCCAAGAGTTTCCATTAGAGTCAGGCAGTCAACCCATGAATAGGAAAACTTAAAATCTTAATGGGCCAAGTTCAAAATCCAGGCCCAAGCAGCCTTACCCAAAATATTTTAGAGTAAATTAGCGAAAGGCCTCCAGTCCATCAGCTTTTCCTCTAAGGCTTGTAGTCCATGCAGCTTGGACATATTTCTACGAGAAGTCCCTAGATACGCCACCTCATAAATTTTCATGACTGATTTGTCCTTTTAACTCATTAGGCATAAAATTTTAAATTTTTAAATTTTAGATCTTCCATTCTCCCACTTCTTCTTCTTCAATTCGGACATGGACAGATCTAAAACACCATCGTCCTTCTGTGATCGTCTTCTCCGGTCCAATCTAGAACAACAACCAGATCGGACCGCCAAAGAGGACATCCACTTCTCTGACTCGGTTTCTGTTACCTGCTATAGAACGGAGACTCGGCTACAGGACTTCTTCTCCTCCCCTTCTTTGAAGCAAGTGACGGGCGGCGGAAGGCTGCAGCGGCAACTAGCTCCGGCAGCAGTGGGACGGCTACGGTCTTCTTCTCTGGGACCATGCGATCCCAAGAACCCAAGTCTATTTCGCTGCAACGATCCGGATTTCCCTATCTCTGCTTTTCTTGCAGTTGTTTTCTTTGACAACGCTGAAGCACTTCCGACAAGAGGCGACGACGACGGCAAAGAGAGTCTCCAGCGACTTGTAGTGTGGCATGATGGCAACGCAAAACCTGCGGCGATTCCCTTCTCCGGTTCCGGCAACGATGGGCATAACAGTTCGGCACCACTAGTTGGGATCGTAACAGAACCTTCTTCTTTGTCTGAAATTCGATTTGAAAACACCAAATCAATCCCTGCCTCTGCATGCCTATTTCTGTTACAGAAACCAGAAATGAAGAGGAAGAAGAGGTCTGGTTGCCAGGCCAGGCCAGGTTCGGGTTCGGGTCAGTTCAACCTGACCCGTGAAGTAGAAAGCCCAGCCAGTAACAAGCTAATGTTCTGGTTTTTGAAATTTATTTGATTTTTTGTTAAATTTATCTAAGTTCCTGTCAAATTTATCTGAGTTTTTGACAAATTTATATGAGTTTCTGTCAAATTTATCTAAATTTTTTATTTTTTATCAAATTTATTTGAGTTTTACACAAATTTATCTGAGTTCTTAAACACATTTATATGAGCTCTGGACAAATCTATTTGAGTTTTGAGCAAATTTATCCGAGTTCTGAATAAATCTATCCGAGTTTTTGTCGAATTTATTTAAGTTTGTGAAAAATATTACTGAGTTTCTGACAAATTTATCTCCATTTTGAAAATTTTAACTGAGTTTTTTGACCAATCTTTCTAAGATTTTTGGAAAATTTATTTACATTTTTTAGATCTATTTGTGTATTTGGATTTTATTTGTATTTTTTGAAATTTATTTACATTTTTTTAAATAAATTTTACTGAATTTGTGACAAAAATACTTGAGTTTTTGCCAGATTTTTCGTTAATTTGGAAAATTGGGTTATCTTAGTTTTTGGCAAATGTATTTGCATTTTTTTAATTTATTTGTTTTTTAAATTTTTTTTTTACGTCTTTTACAATTTATTTGAGTCTTTTGAAATTTATTTACATTTTTTTGAAATTTATTTGTATCTTTTGAAATTTATTTATATTTATTGAAATTTATTTGGATCTTTTGAAATTTATTTGGATATTTTGAAATTGATTTTCATCTTTTAAAATTTATTTATATTTTTTTAAATTGATTTTCATCTTTTGAAATTTATTTGCATCTTTTTAACTTTATTTATGTTCTTTTGAAGTTTATTGTTTTTTTTAATTTATTGAGTTTTTTGAAATTATTGCATTTTTTACAAATTATTTGAGTTATATTGAAATTTATTTTTGTGTTTTTAGAATTTATTTGAAAATTTCATTAATGGGATTCCATTAATCGTGGCCAATTAAATGAAAGTTGACCCTTATTAATGGGACATCCCACCAATTATGAGATATGATTAAAAAAAGGTAAATCTATATCTCTATTGAATGTGGTAACCTTTTGGTTAACCATAGGCCTCCAAACTAAGAATCATAATTTTCGAAAATACCTCAAAACAGGTGTCAACATCTCCACCCTCCTCTCTCCTCTCTCTCTCTCCACTAACATCTTTCTAAAATAATTGAACAGTATAACTTCCTATTATACATTTCAAGCAACTTCCTTATTATTTTCTACATTCAATGTTTAATTGGGTTGATTTTGTTATATCATCTAGATTGGATTTAGTTTCTAATATTGATTTAGGGCTTTGGGTTTTAGATTTCTAAAATTGTGTAGATTTCCGGAATTTAGGGTTTTCAATTGGTCATCAGATAAAAAAAGGAGGGATTGATGATTTTGGAGTTTTTGGATGGGGCCCACATGTGATCAATTTTAATAAAACTTGACCACCTCCGAAAGGAGGGATTCATGATATTGGAGTTGTTGGATGGGGCCCACATGTGATCAATTTTAATAAAACTTGACCACTTCTGGGATTGGAGAATAATACTAAGATTGTCTTAGTATGTAATTATTATGCAGAAATGTATTTACTATACATATCTACCATACAGAAATATATGCTTCTAAAAAAAAAAAAAAAACAGTGATGAACCATTTGCTTTCTCCGTGGGAGTAAATCAAATTTGTTAGGGCAAATATAATAAAATCAACAAACTCAAAACCACCGTAACATTCAAAATTGAAAATAACAAAACTACAAAAAAGTTACAGTAAGCCCATTGGAAGATCTATATCTCAAACTAATAAACCAGTAATTTATAATTTGAAATTCTACCTTAATCAATTCATGGGTCTCATCCCGCATATGGACGGTTAGAATAGAGATGGTGGACCCCATTCATCATGGTCTCACTTAAATAGGTTAAGTTTGGTCAATTTGTGAGGTTTATGATTATTTGATCATTTGATCTTTATCAATCAATTCATGGGTCCCAGCCCACATCATATGGTTTTATGGACAGTTAGAATAGAGATCGTGGACCCCATTCATCTAGGTCTCACTTAAATATATTTGGTCAATTTGTTAGGTCTATGATCATTTGATCTTTTCATCTTTCTTAATCAATTCATGGGTTTTATCCCGCATAATATGGTTTTATGGACGGCTAGAATAGAGATGGTGGACCCCATTCATCTAGGGGACTCCACTTAGATAGGTTAGGTTTGGTCAATTTGTGAGGTCTATGATCAATCATTTGATCTTTATCAATCAATTCATGGATGTATCAGCCCGCATTATATGGGTCTCATCCCGTATATGGACGGTTATAATAGAGATGGTGGACTCCATTCATCATGGTCCCACTTAAATAGGTTAGGTTTGGTCAATTTGTGAGGTGTATGATTATTTGATCATTTGATCTTTAACAATCAACTCATGGGTCTCAGCCCGCATCATATGGTTTTATGGACAGTTCGAATAGAGATCGTGGACCCCATTCATCTGGGTCCCACTTAAATATATTTGGTCAATTTGTTAGGTCTATGTTCATTTGATCTTTTCATCTTTCTTAATCAATTCGTTGGTTTTATCCCGCATAATATGGTTTTATGGACGGTTAGAATAGAAATGGTGGACCCCATTCATCTAGGGGATTCCACTTAAATAGGTTAGGTTTGGTCAATTTGTGAGGTCTATGATCAATCATTTGATCTTTATCAATCAATTCATGGGTATATCAGCCCACATTATATGGGTCTCATCCCGCATATGGACGGTTATAATAGAGATGGTGGACCTCATTCATCATGGTCTCACTTAAATAGGTTAGGTTTGGTCAATTTGTGAGGTGTATGATTTTTAATCATTTGATCTTTATCAATCAATTCATGGGTCCCAGCCTGCATCATATGGTTTTATGGACAGTGAGAATAGAGATCGTGGGCCCCATTCATCTGGGTCCCACTTAAATATATTTGGTCAATTTGTTAAGTCTATGATCATTTGATCTTTTCATCTTTCTTAATCAATTCATGGGTCCCATCCCGCATAATATGATTTTATGGACGGTTAGAATAGAGATGGTGGACCCCATTCATTCAGGGGGTTCCACTTAAATAGGTTAGGTTTGGTTAATTTGTGAAATCTATAATCAATCCTTTGAACTTTATCAATTAATTCATGGGTCTCAGCCCGCATCATATAGTTTTATGGACAATTAGAATATAGATGGTGGAGCCCATTCATCTGGGTCTCACTTAAATAGGTTTGGTCAATTTGTGAGGTCTATGATCATTTGATCATTTGATCTTTATCAAGCAGTACATGGGTCCCAGCCCGTATCATACGGTTTTGTAGACGGTTAGGATATAGATGGCGGACCCCATTCATCTGGGGTCCCACTTAAATATGTTAGGTTTGGTCAATTTTTGAGGTCTATGATCATTTGATCCTTTGATCTTTATCAATCAATTAATAGGTCTCATCCCACATCATATAGTTTTATGGACAGTTAGAATAAAGATGGTGGACCCCATTCATCTGGGTCCCACTTAAATATATTTGATCAATTTGTTAGGTCTATGATCATTTAATTTTTCTTAATCAATTCATAGGTCCCATCCCGCATAATATGGTTTTATAGACGGCTAGAATATAAATGATGGACCCCATTCATCTGGGAGTCCCACTTAAATAGGTTAGGTTTGGTCAATTTGTGAGGTCTATGATCATTTGATCATTATCAAGTAATTCATGGGTTTTAGCTCGCATCATAGGTTTACAGATGGTTAGAATAGAGATGGTGGACCTCATTCATCTGGGGATTTCCACTTAAATCTATATTTCTATTAAAATGTGCTTTGCCTTCGGTTAACCACAATCCTCCAAACTACAAATCCTAATTTTAGAAAATATATCAAAATAGGTATCAAAATCTCCATCCATGCCAAGTCTCTTTTGTCTCCACTCTCCTCTCTCACCACTAATTGACCTCACAAATTCCTCCAAAAAGAACCAACTTCCCAATTTGTAACTGCTATCCTATCTACTACTCCAATTACAAAGAATAAAAAAAAATCGAGGGACAGCAGAGGAGGAGAAGGAGAGAAATATAGAAGGGAGAAGAAAGCATAAGGAGATCCCATCATTTTCAATTAGCGATTCTATTTTGATGTCATGTTAGATATCTCTCTCTCAACTTCATTTTTCTTTCATTTATCCCGATTCTATTTCATGATCTACTGCAACTTTGTAGCTTAGATGATTTTCTTGTATCATTTGATGATTTGGGTCACCTACACTCATGCGTGGTAATCCCCATCAAGAGCTCTCAATCTCATCCCAATTTCAAGTTTGGGTTGCTAGTAGGGGTGTGCATAAATCCATCTGACCCGACAAAACCGACCGACCCGACCCGAACCGTGGCAAACGGGTTAGTTATCCAATTAGAGTCGGTTCGGATCGGTTTAAAAAATTGTTAACCCGACTGGGTCGATTCGGTTCTCGAATAGGGGTGTGCATATATCCAATTATAACCGACCCGACCCAGTCTACATTCATACCACGTAAATGTTCATACCATTTGTTCATTCCCTTACAAGTTTCAAGTACTAGTCTACAAGTCTACAAGCTCCTTACAAGTTTTAAGTACTAGTCTACAAGTCTACAAGTCTACAAGCTGCAAACTTCCATCACTTTTCATATATGTCCCTTCACCTTACCCATGCATTAAATGGGGATGCATGCAAAAAGGAAAATGGAGGGTGCTTTCCAATCGTTGCAAGTTTCAAAACAGTGAGTTTACTACAAGTCTAATTGCTTCTAACATATCACATCAGTGGAATACAAATATGCACATTAAAGTGTGGAAGACAAACATCCAATTGTAAAAAAATGCAAAAGATAAGGATGTTTGCAACATGGGTTCTTCCTCATTCACTTTAGTCGTTCCTCATCTCCCTGGTTCCTTTGAAACGTCTGCAACATGGGTTCTAATATGGATTTCTTCCTCATCAAAGCATGCTCTATCAAAGATTCATAAAAGTTAAAAATGCATCTGGTCCGACTACATATTTGGTGGACACTAGTAGGGTCGGTGGATAGCTGGATCGGGTGGTGGATATCCATGAAAAAATCGGGTTGGATCGGGTGGTGGATATGGTGGACACTAGTCGGGTCGGTTGCGGATCGGATAAATCCATTGTGTCGGTTCGGTTCGGTTCACATAATATACAAACCGACATGGTCGGTTCGGTTGGCGGTTTTAACCCAAAGCCGACCCGAACCGATCCATGCACACCCCTAGTTGCTAGATGTGTACCGGGTCTAACTGCAAGCCTGTGATGAATTAGGGGCCCAAGCCTGACATTAGGCCCAATAATTTATATTTTGAAATTCTTTATTTAATATATTTTTTCTTTGAAAGAAAAACACATTTTATTAACCTATCGTCAAACAGAAGCTTCACTCGGGAAAAATAAAAAATAATAATAGAACTATATTGATATATGGAACGGGGCATAGAGTAAACAAATTTCAACTACAGTTAGTGGTTTAGGTAGATAATTTCACGTTATCTTTTTTTTTAATGATATAAGAGATGTTATAAAGCCTTTTAATTGTGGTATGTAACTCATTGATACTATTATCCGAGTATAATTTATATGTTTGTCGTACTTTTCTAAGTATGAATCTCTAGCATTGGGTCCTATATAGAACGGGGTTTCATAAGTATAATGACTCGATAAAAAAAAAGAATCATCAAAGAAAAAAGAAAATAAAAAATATATAATGACCATATCTAGAAAACAAAAAGAAATAAAATAAAAGGAGAAAAACCCAACTTAGGTCAAACAAAAAATAATAATAATAATAAAAGATATATTACACAATATTGACAAAATGAACCTTAATGGCAATACATGTAGCTGAAACACACTCTTACAAAAAAAAAAAAAAAAACAATGATATAAAATAACTAAAAAATGTTTGAGAAATTAAAAAAAAATACCCCAAATACAAAACAATGTTTAACAAAATAAAATATTATGCTAACTGGCGCATAAATTAATTTTAAAGGATCAATGGATGCAAATAGGTAGGATTACTTCTGCAATAAAAGCACAATCTATCTATCCAGTCTAATAAAAGGTTTGAAATTAAATATGTTGAAGATATTGTGAACCCTGTGTTATTCAAATTAAATATACTTTCTTTATTCTTTTGTTTTATTATAATTATATATTTTCTTTATTTTTTTTTTCTGCACGTGCTCGAGCTTCATCAAAATCCATTTACACCTCACCTAAAGAATAAAATATCTGAAAAAAATATAAAGATCAAATTAGCAACAATAAGGACTCACAAATTTATTAAAAATAATTCGTATTAGTCTATATATTTGATGGTTCCGTGGTTCGTGTATAACAGTAGAGAATTAGAAATTTTTTGTGCCGGACCTAAATATGTCTCAAATCGACCGAAACTAAGTTCATGCGTCTCAAAAGTAAGTCTCACTAAAAATAATTCATATTCGTTAGTATATTTGATGGTTCGTGGTCCGTGTATAACAGCAGAGAATGTGTCGACCAAAAGCCCCAGCAGCACTTAACAGTAGAGAGAGCAGAAGCCAAGCCACGCCACCACGCCACCACGGGCAGAAATGATAGAATAGTCTGCAGATGCACCTCAAAATCATGCTCTCGCTTTCGCTGCGTTTCGCCGTGGGCTTCACACACCCAACTCGCTCCTTCTCCTGCAAGAGACCATTCTCGTCTTCTTCCTCAGCTCAATGCCAATGGCCGGGCCTCCAAAGCTGGAGAGAAAGCCCCATAAACGATAACAGGAGATGGGGATCCAACGGCCCTGAGCCCTTCCGAGCACCCCACGACGAAGATCCAACGGCCCACCTTTCTTCTCTTGCTGAATGGGGAACTCTTGTTCTATCCACCAGCGATCCTCTCACCAAGTCCAAGCTCTCCCATCTCGCCTACTCCCGTTGGCGCCGCCACGATCTCCCTATCGGCCTCTCTCAACCGCCCGATCGACCCGCCCGCCCGTCCAAACCCAATCTCGTCAGTTCCTTGCTTCTCTCTAAGATAAGCTTCAATGAATTCGATTCTATCTGTAAATTCGTGATATGGGTGCGTTCGGATGTGCCTCGAAACACAAGCGCCGTTTATGTCATTTGGGTTTTACAAGCAGAGCCCGAATTAGACTGCGGAATGGAGAACTGACTGTCGATTGTGCACATTATACAAAAAGATTGCATTTTGGGAAATATCCGAATACACCCATTTTATAATTTTGAAAATTCATGCATGGGTTATAATGGGATTTCCAAGCACAGCCCCAGTTAGACGAGGGAACTGGGAACTCACTATTAATCGTGCACGATTTACAAAAAGATTGCATTTTGCGATGTATCCAAACACACCCATTTTATAGTTGTGAAAATTCATCAATGGGTTATAATGGAAATCCCATTTTGGAGTTACCAGTATGAGTTATTAGGCGTTTTGGGTTTTTAATAGGATGGGATTTGCTGATTTCAGGTTTCTCCAAAAGAAGTGCCTTCACCCAAGAATTCGGGTCTGCCGCTCAATGCTTATATGCTGCACAATCTCGCACATGTGGAGCTGAATGCCATTGATTTGGCATGGGATACGGTAGTGCGATTTTCGCCATTCAGGGATGCTCTTGGGGATGGATTTTTTTCTGATTTTGCGCATGTTGCCGATGATGAGAGCCGACATTTTGCTTGGTGTTCTCAGAGACTAGCTGAGCTTGGCTTCAAGTAAGAACATTTGGTTGGTTGGTCTGAAGAATGGTCTCCATGAATGTGTCCTTTTATCTCTTTTCAGATATGCATGTTGCTTATGCTCTGTTTGGTTTTTTGTCTTTGATGAGTGGAGTTCTTGACCGATAGTGCCGTTGTCACAGAAAGTGTATTCTCTTAATTCAATTTCCATTAAAGGGGATTATAATTGATGGCTATTTTTGGATATTCACCTTTTGATTCTTCATTTTTAATCACTTGTATATAGAACATACTCTTATTATTCCTAGGAATTCAATTACATGAATAAACAGGCCCTAAAAGGATTTTCTGTCTCACTGAGGGGTTCTTTTCCATTTCTATTTTCTGTTACCTTCTAGTTGGCTAAATCTTGTTTTGTTTGACCATTTTAATAGTGTTTCATGCTGCCTGGTTGAACTGATCGTTTCCCTTTTTCTTTGTTCATCAATAGCTATGGAGATATGCCTGCCCATAACTTGCTTTGGAGGGAGTGTGAAAGAACATCTGGAAATGTTGCAGCACGTTTAGCAGTGATTCCATTAGTTCAGGTAGTTCTTTGCTTCAGAGGCCTGGGTTAGCATTGTTTCCTTAAAAATAGTATCCAAACCAAACCAAATCAAATCAAACCAAGCCTTTTCCCACTAGGTGGGGTCGGCTATATGTATTTGATGACGCCAATCAAATCTGTTTAGGGCAATGTCCTCCGTTAGATCCATGTAAGCAAGGTCATGTTTAATAGTTTCTTTCCAACTTCTCTTGGGTCTCCCTCTCCCTCTCCTACTCCTGGCAATCTCCATGCTTTCACACCTTTTAACAGGTGCCTCCGTTGGACGCCTTCTAACATGGCCGAACCATCTCATCGATTTTCTCTCATTTTATCTCCAATCGGTGATATTCCTACTTTGTTCTTAATCTCCTCATTCCTAATCCTATCTCTCCTTGTGATCCCGCACATCCATCTTAGCATTCTCATCTCCGCAACTTCCATCTTCTTGACATGATTATGCTTTACTGCCCAACACTCTGATCCATATAACAATGCTGGTTGTACCGCCACCTTATAATACTTTCTTTTAACCTTGAGGGGGACTTTCCGATCACACAAGACCCCCGAAGCACTCCTCCATTTGTTCCACCCGGCTTGAATCCTGTGACTTACATCAGTATCAATCCCTCCATCCTGTTGCACCATAGATCCAAGGTACCTAAAGTTTTCTTTCTCTACAATCTTTTATGTGCTCAAACTTACTTCTATGTTACCAGGTGTCCTACTTTGACTAAACTTGCATTCCATATATTCCGTTTTGCATCGACTTAGCCTAAACCCTTTTGTCTCTAATATTTTCTATCACGATTCTAGTTTAGTATTCACTCCTCTTGTCTCATCCACTAAAACAATGTCATCTGCAAATAGCATACACCACGGCACCTCATCCTGGATATGTCTTGTAATCTCATCCATAACTAAGGCAAACAAGGACGGGCTTAACGCTGAGCCTTGGTGTAGACCAATCGTGATAGGAACTCTTTAGTTTCGCCGCTAGTCGTCCTTATAGATGTCACGACTCTATCATACATATCCTTTATCGCCTCGATATATGCTACACACACTCTTTTCTTTTCCAGAACTCTCCAAAGAATCTCCCTAGGAACCCGGTCATAGGCATTCTCTAAGTCAATGAACACCATATATAAATATCTCTGACCTTCTCTATACTGTTCCATTAACCTCCTCGGGAGAAAGATAGCTTCCATGGTTGATCTCCCAGGTATGAAACCAAATTGATTCTCTGAAACGTTTATTGTTTTTCTTAGTCTTTTCTCAATAACTCTCTCCCATAATTTCATCGTATGGCTCATCAATTTAATCCCGCGGTAGTTCGCACAGTTCTGAATATCTCCTTTGTTCTTGTATATGGGTATAAGAATACTTTTCCTCAATGCATTAGGCATCTTCTTGTTCTTTAGCACTACATTAAAAAGTTTTGTCAACCAACTAATGCCATCCTCCCCCAAGCACCTCCAGACCTCAATAGGGATACCATCTAGCCCAACTGCTTTCCCATTCTTCATTCTTTTCAATACTTCTTTAACTTCTTCCCTACTGATTCTCCTATAGAACATATAATTCGCTTCTTCTCTAAAAATGGTAAGCTGTCCCGATTGTATGTCACTACTACTGCTTTCGTTAAATAACTTGTAAAAGTAGCTCTTCCAACGCTCCTTTATCTCCTCTTCCTTTACTAATACCTTTTCATCCTCATCCTTAATGCATTTAACTTGGTTTAAGTCCTTGGTCTGCCGATCTCTGGTTTTAGCAAGCTTAAATATCTCTCTTTCGCCTTCCTTAGTGTCAAGTCGCCTATATAGCTCCTCAAATGCGTTTGTCTTGGCCTCACTAACTGTCTTTTTTGTTTCTCTTTTTGCTTCTTTATACCTCTCCAAGTTCGCTTCATTTCGATCATTTTGCCAAGTTTTAAAGCACTATCTTTTAACTCTTATCTTGTCTTGGACGGCTTCGCTCCACCACCATGCCTCTTTCTGAACCGGAGCACCCCCTTTGGATTCTTCTAAGACTTCTTTCCCTACCCTTCTAATACACTCTGCTACCTTATCCCACATTATTTGCACTCTTTTCTATCGCCCAAACGTCTTCCTCTAGTACTCTTTCTCTTAAAGTTAGTTGCTTATCACCTTTCAGGTTCCACCATTTAGTCCTTGAGCATCTATACAACTTCTTTTTTCTAGTCCACCTTTGTAGCTGTACATCTATGATCAACAACCTATGTTGGGAAGTCAAGCTCTCCCCCGGTATAACCTTGCAATCTTTACAAGCTAAGCGGTCTCTTTTCCTAGTTACAAAATCAATTTGTGTCCTCGATGAGCCACTCTTATAAGTCACCAAATGCTCATCTCTCTTCCTAAAAAAGGTGTTAGTTACCATGAGATCATAAGCCATTGAAAACTCCAAGATATCCTTCCCTTCTTCATTTCTATTACCGTACCCATGTCCCCCGTGTATTCCTTTGTATCCGTCTACGTCGCGTCCTACATGACCGTTCAAATCTCCTCCTATGAAGACCATCTCTCTTAGGGGTATCTCTAGTAGCACTCCTTCCAAGTCTTCCCAAAACTTCTCCTTATGTCCATCTCCTAAGCCCACCTGGGGGGCATAAGCACTAATTACATTCACTATCTCTTCTTCTAACACTAACTTAATTGCAATAATCCTATCTCCATAGCGCTTTACATTAACCACATCTTCCTTTAAGTCCTTGTTTACCACTATGCCGACCCCATTCCTCGATCTATTAAGTCCCGTATACCATAACTTATACCCAGTCCTCTCAATCTCTTTAGCTTTGTGTCCCACCCATCTTGGCTCTTGCAAGCAAGCAATTGCGATTCGTCTCCTTTCCATTGTATCCACCACTTCCATAAGTTTCCTAGTTAGGCTCCCAATGTTCCAAGTACCCAATCTCAGCCTTCTATTTTAGACTAGCTTCCTTACCCCCCACACTCGTCCAATAAAGTGTGAGGACCCTTGCCTATTTAGCACTGCACCCGGGCGCCGACGCAGCGGTCCTTGCTCACTTATCACTGTACCCAGACCATACAGCGCGTCGCTAAGTAGGGGACGCCCCCACGAAATTTCATTAGGTCTCAAATCCATAAAGAAATCCGACTGAGTATTGTGCTGGCTGTCGGCTACCCTGCCCGGGCTTGGGACCGGCTATGTCAAGGATACCCCAACATAGGCGGAGTTCTTAAAAATAGTATCCAATCGATAATATTGCAGAGCCATTTTAAATTTATGTATGAGTGTATCTGTGGTTGGTGCTTGTTGTTTCAACATCGACATCATTGGCTCGAGTCATTTTACCAATAAAAAATGAAAAAGATGAAAAAAAGTGATGGCTTATTAAAGTTACATTCCTTGATGTATTGGCAATTTGGCATTCTTCCGTTCAAGGAAGATGTACCGGGATTGAATTCATGTGGGCATTTACTGGATTCTGTCTACCTTAATGTTTTGCACAACCAGCGAAAATCGTAAAAACATAGAATATCTGAAACAGATTTTTTCAGAAAACTTCTCTAACGTAGATAAAGAAAAGGCCAGACTCGTTAAAGCTGCGTTTTGTTAGTAAAAAGAATTCTGAAATAGACAAAAACCGCATTTTTTGGTCGAAAACAATAATAAATCGCAAAAATGGCATGAATTTTGCCAAAACAGCCTAAATTAAAAAAATATAAATATCTTTAACTGTTTCTTCCCAAAAAAGTTGTAAGGAGTAAAAAAGAAGCCCGCGATCACTAAAGTTGCGCTCTTCTTGTAAAATCCATTTCAAAATATTCGAAATTGCATTTTTCTGCCATGTTTGGCTCCTCGATTTTCAACCTCTACTGGTCTAAATGTCTAAAGCGGGTAGAGGTTTAGAAAATAAGGGCGTTTGGCAGTGGCACGTGATTCTACCCTCTACTCGCTTTAAAGAAGTAGAGGCAAATCCTCTTGAAATGAGAGGCGCCAATTCTGGGCTTCTAAAAATAAGAGCTGTGGGGTCTCAAAAAGTATAGGTGGAAGGTTTTTTTCTTAAGGTGAAACACATTTTTTTTTTAGCCTCTTTTATTGATGGCTCTTTTTGATGGCTCTATTGGAATAAGAGTAGAGATACGAAACGAGGCCTCATACTTCTACCCAGAGAGAGAAATGATGCCTTTGCATTGCAACTGCTAATACATGACATTCTAATGCTGCCCCACATTTTATTCGGTCATCTGGTAAGCAGTGTATTCCAGTATCACCAATAAAAACCATGCTATGAGAATGTAATCTCTTTTAAGCATTAAAAACCATGAGTGATTAAACTTATTATATATGAAAGCTTCGTAAACCGTTTTCTCCCATGAAATCTTAGAGGTCAATGAATGAAATCATTGCTTTTGATTGAAACATGAACTCAGATCCACCCATATGCTCTTTTTTCCTTCTTTCTTTCCTTTTTTTTCTATTGAATGGTAAATGAGACTTTATTAAAAACCAAAAAGCCATGCTGCAAAGGAGAGTATACTGAAAAGCCCCAGGAACACTAAGCAGAGAAAAAAACACTCGAAGGCTCAAATAAAGGGAAAGACAGACTGATTAATTATCAAGTTATCTCGGATGCAATATTGTTCATGTTGGTATTTAGTGATTTACAGTTTCCGCTTTATTTATGTTTTATCTGTGTTATCATTCTGCAATTTTTTTTTTTTCAGGAGGCTAGAGGGCTTGATGCAGGGCCTAGGCTAGTTCAAAAACTTGTTGGCTTTGGAGATCATAGGACATCAAACATTGTGGCTAAAATTGCCGAAGAGGAAGTTGCACATGTTGCTGTTGGTGTGTTCTGGTTCCTCTCAGTCTGCCAGAAAATGGGCCGCATACCTTGCACTACTTTTAAAGGTTAACACACACAACTACAAATACTTCATTGACCGTACACAAGCACAATCGTTTTCTTTTTCTTCTTCAAAATCCCCTCCAAACTCCAGTCAGTCAATAGAGTTGGTGTTGTTTTATTTGCTATGATGCCTTGATATGGATGGATATGCCATGGATACAGCTGGAGGCAAATACATTTACAGATAAAAATGAAGTATCATATGCATGCTTTCAAATAGAAACCAATGCAGGGCATTTCAGTTGATATGTATAGTTATTCATCTGACCAGTATGAGGTATCAACACGATATTGATATGATCTATATGCGCAGTAACAATACTTTTGTTATGAAAAAAATGCAGGGCTCCAAAGCGCCACCTCTTACAGGAGCCTAGCATCCATACTACTAAACCAGAGGCTACATGTTTGTATTTAAGTTATTAATTATTTATAAAAGGATAACTGTCGTCCCTTTTTATTTAGACATATGGGCTCATTTATGATCATTCCAAACCAATCACAAAAACCTACCTCCTTTGAATTAGCACTAACAGTAGTTTGACCCTAATCTAGTCATCAATCAACATTGCAATTTATCACAGTAAATCTATACAGTGTGCAAGTAATATGCTTTTATGTGCTAAAATTAAGGGCTAGGATCATTTGATAAGACTGATACTGAGGACTCCTATCAATGTCTCCTTGATAGTCATGATTCAAGTAGACCCTTCACGAAGTGGGTGCTGGGAAAAATGCTTAAGCGCTATCTAGTGTGACTCAAGAGACAAAGTCATATACCATATTTTTTTGAGTTGTACATATGAGATTTATTTTCATTGATTCACCATGTTAAAGGCTATCAATACATGAATAACATAGTTGATTAATTTTTCAAAAAAATACATTTTGTCTTAGAGTTGTAATATTCTGGTTCACAACCTCAAACAAAAAGAAATATAATAATGGAATCACCATCTAGGATTTTTTTTTTTCTAGAGACATTTTTTTTCAGTCTTTACCCTTTTTTTTTAATTACATACCACAAAAAAAAAATAAAAAAAAAGAAGCTGAAAAACCAATATGTATCATTGATATGGGTTCAGGTACAAATACTTGAAACCATGATTATATGTCATATGATATCAATACATTGCCTATTTTGAAGTATTCGTGTAACTCATCATTAAGTTTTAGCCTATGCTTATTTCCTTGTAGGCTGACTGGATTAATGGTTCAGTCCGGCCATGTATGCATGCCCTTTTCATAAAAGTAGTTGCTGATAAGGGAAATAAACATCTTACGTTATGGTTATGTTTTAGTTTGTTTCAATCAAATTTATGTCTGTTTGTAGACTTGTTAAAAGAGCTCAATGTGGAGTTGAAGGGCCCATTCAATTATGCAGCTCGAGATGAAGCTGGAATTCCTCGTGACTGGTATGATGAATGGTAGTTATGATGGAATATTGAAATTAGCTTGTGCACTTACAGTGCTTTTCTTTCTCTGTTTCTTTTTTTCCTTTTGAATTTTGAAAAATTTTTCTTGTCTTATCCAGGTATGATGGATCATCTACAGGTACAGTGGATAAGGGTGATCTTTCAGAGGTATGATCTAGTGAGGCTACAATTTACATTACTAAATGTTGCATCTTACTTGAATTTTGTACTTAAAAGGAGATTGTGAAAGTGTGAAGCTCTTTTTATAGGTATACGATAGGCTTGCTTCCATCATTTCCATGGAGAAAGAAAACTCTAGTTTGAGTCATGGCCATCCGAGGTGATCATTTAATTACTTGTACAAGTTAATTTTGAAATGTATCTGCCTGAATTTTTATGCTTCATATTCTATTGTACAGACTAGTCTATATACATCAGTCTTAGTAAATCAGGCAACAGCTGTTTGAATAGACTGTTATCTCATAGGGATTTGCATATTGCTCTTATTAATATAGTATCGTTCTTTATAGCTCTATTGTATGGTTGATGTATTTGAATTAGTTCCGCTTTGAGAGAGCCCATCCCTGCTGCCTAATCATAGCACCCTAGCATGATCTCAACCTGCCAGTTTGAGCCTCTCCCAGATGAATGGTCGACATTCAGATCTTCCCTGGGTTCCCCTCAAAATGAGACAGTTCTACTGCTCTGTTTTTCTTCGTTGGGCCCTATTGTGGATCACATCTCAACAGTCAACATGTTCTTATCACTGTACATGTTCCAGTGCTCTGTTTCACTCCCTTGTATGCACTCCTAAAGTCAGGCCAGTTATATCTTATCAGATGGGTAACATGTGCCAAATTAAACGTTGAATGTGGCTTTTTTCTTCTTTTTCCTAGAAGTTTACCCAGAAAAATATTAAAGTCAGTTTCCTAGAAAACCAGGCAAAAGTAAACAAAGGCAATGAATGGATGGTTTGTTTGTTTAAATCTACATCTGAAATGAGATGAACCCATGTATGCGGCACCGCCTGCTGTTTTCCTCTGTGGAATATGCTTTTGTTGACTCCCATGGAAATTGTTCAAGGAGAGATTATAATAATGGCAGCTTACACCTTATTTACTCTGCAGCTTGTTTGCTTTGTCCTACTCATATCACAGGCCTGGCTACGTTTAGTTCAATGGCCCAAATTTTACTGTAGGTAGAGTTATAGCACTGTTGAGTTGATGGGGACTGATTAGAGTGAAATTAGCCTCCATTTTTATACAAATGATAATGTGAGACATGAGTGGCTTTTGATCCATCAAAGGTGAGCCCACAAGTACCAAATCAGGTGATGAGCCCACAAGACCTGAATTTGTTTTCTTTTACCTTTCTATTCATCTTCGCATCTGCGCAATTCAAAACTTTCATCTTAAACACAAGATAATATTACTACTATAAACAAACTAGAAAAAGCAAATATGCTCCAAAGGGGGTGTAAAAATAAAGATTTTAAGAGTTGTTTTTTAGTTATTTGCTTGTAGTTGGTACATTGTATAACAAATTGTGAGGTGCTGGGATCAGAAGTCACAGCTTCATTCATGCCCTGTCTCACATGCATAACATCTAACCTCCCCAGCTTCATTCATGCCCTGTCTCACATGCATAGCATCTTACCTACCCTATGAAAAGAATTTAACAAATTCTCCCAAATTAGGAAAAAAAGATTGCTCTTCATCTTCAAAACTAGAAAGCACAAAAGTTTCCTTAATCCATTATTTGGTGCTTCATGTTGATGAGTGTAGATAAAGATAGAACAAAAAAAGAGAGAAAATGATATAAGATAGGGCATGAAAATAAACAATTTTGTTGGATTTCACTTATGAATATTCTAAGTATGATTTTGTGCTGTCCACTTGGTTTGATAGAAAACCGATAGTCAACAGTTGAATTGAACGAAAGGCCACCGTACATTTCGAGGATAAAGACTGATGTTTGCATATTTAGTGAGTCGCAGCAGAAGTCAAAAGCAACTATTTATTTGCAAACAGGTGTCATTGTTATAAGATTCTTTACTCCACATCATTTTTTTATAAGTTTAGGGGCCCGTTTTTTGTAGAAAGCAAAAATGTTTTTCCACGTTACAGTGGCTGCTTTTTAATGAGGAAAATTGTATAAATGAGTTAAAATGTGTTAAGATTCATTGCAAAAGTCTTTTCTATGATATGGGGTTAGAGGTTTTTTTTCTTTTTTTTTTTCTTCTATGGAAGAGGCATACACAAGCCTATTCATGAATGTTTTTGTTTTTAAATTTTTATTAAATTTTAAAAAGGGTATAAAACTTTGGGTAGTGCCGTAGGCGGTAACGCCCATGTTAAAAACATGAGTGAGGCCCACCTTCGAAAAATCCAAACCTCTTATTAGCCCCAGTGCCATTTCACCCATTGTCACGAATACCATTAAGCTATTATCAATGGTGGATCTATTAATTAAGAGAAATTTTACCTTCTATTTTTTTTTAATTACCAAGGAGTATTCAATGGTGGATCTATAAGTTAGAGATTTTTTTTTTTCAATTCTAATTTTTCTGAAGCTCTTAATGAAAAATAAAATTCTAGAAATTCAATCAAAATGTTCTAAACATATAAAATTTTAAAGAATATAGAGACGATCAATTATTGTAAATATATGATAAAATTATTATTTTAAATTTTTGGTGAGGTGGTGAGATTTTCTCTCATCCGCATGGGAAGAGTCCCGTCCAACTGTTAACCCATTACTTTTTTTTATGGTAATTGCAAGTAGTATATTTGATTAGGTCATTGAGGACTTGTTTATGTAACATGGGAAGAGGGAACACACGTTCCTCTTATGCAAAAATGCAAGTATAATGAGGAGGTCGGACTCGTATTTCTTATCTCATGCGAAAAAGATTCCATCAAATAGAAATTTTTACCGAAAGTCCATTTACATAAAAAAAAAAATGTAGAATATAAATAGACACTATACCTTTTCATTAGCATAGAAATTGGCCTGCACCAATGTAGCCTTAAAAAGAAATTAAAAGTAAAAACTCATGGGACGACCGCTGACCATCCCACTACGATGCAATTCATAGTCTTGGCACGCGAAAAGAACTTCGAGGAAATCATTTCATTGAAGATTGTGAAGAGTTGGTTTTTCATTTGGTCCCTCCTCTTGCTCTAAAGTAATCAATGATGGGATGGAGTTTAAGACTTTTTTTTTTTCCTTTTGTGAAGTCGCAGTCGTTAAGATCCATGGTCATCAACTCTGAAGGGTTGGTCGAGTGGTCAAGACAACGATTTTTTTCTTTTTCGGAACTAGAGATTTTTGTATCGACTCCCGATTTCTTCTGGAACTGAAAGTTTAATCCACTTGTGTTACCACCTGGGGGCACAGGGGCTTTACCCAGCTTCTTTATCTGGGTCCGGAGGGATTAATCCAACTCAAAGGGTTGGGAACACTCCGTCAGGAAAAAAAAAAAAATAAGATCCATGATTTCTGTGGATAGGGAATAGAGAGTAGAAGACTAACCTAAAATGTTTGCGTGCACGGGTGTGGTTTAGGCATTCTTAGACCTAGAATCTTCATTTGAGGGGGGATGATGATGGTTATAACATTACTTTATTCATTATTGTGTCATTTGAAAGGAGAAACAACTTATTTCTGATTAGACATAGTTGTTTGAGACCCAATTATTAGTTGAATTTAAAAAGAAGCTTGATACATTTTCACAATCCAAAGGGAGCAACTGCCCCCATAACCCAATTTGTGGGTCCAGCCTTGGGTATAGGAACTTTATCAACCCAATAAACCTTTACTTATAGGCTATTATATGAATTCAGCACATACAATCCGATTTGCTTAGTCCCATACACTGATCTTGTGATCATGCATGCATTAAATCTTGTGGTGAGTTCAACTTCTATTATAATAAATTTATTGAAGAATATATCACCGTAGTTTAGTGTTTTTTTTTTTTTTTTTTGCTATCGGAGGGTTCCCAACCCTTTGCGCTATACTAATCCAATAATCCCTATGGGTTCCGAGAGAAGCCGGTTTAATTCTCCTAGAGCCCTAGTATGGTAGTGCAGTTTCGAACGTATAATCTCCAAATATAAATCGTGGTTCTAAACAGGGGCGGATCCAGGATTTCTAATCTGGGGGGGCTGCACTTAAGTTACACTAAAAAATAACAACAATGTCTCACCAAAAATTATAAAAAATAACAACAATGTTCACCAAAAACTATCTATGTACTATCTTCATAATTCATTTTCTACAAGCATCATACCAAAAGAGTGATCATTTTTATTATACTACTCAAAATCAATAAAAAAATGTCTTCACAATAGATCTTGACAAGTATGACAAAAGACAAACAAAAGTTAAAACATGACACTAGTGAAATCTTGACTTGCGTGGCTTCTTATCAAATTCATCTATTACCAACTCTATGTCGACTTCATTAGCAAACTCTCTTTCGATGTAAATAACCATGCAATTCGCGAGAAGTGTCTTCAACAACAACAATAGCAAAAACTTTTCTTTAACAAAACCACCACGATCAACAAATCGTAGAATAATAGACATTTGTTCTCTATGTGAATTATCTTGTGCTTCATCCACAAGGATACAAAACTTTGCATCACCAACATCTTCGCGTATTTTCTTTCTCACATTTTCAGCAAATATATGCTTTCTGAATACCGTGTGAGGTATACTTGGCATTTCCTGGACAATCACCTACTATTTCGGCAACTTTCTTGTTCAACATTTCGAAAACTCGAACATTGTAATGGAGTTTCCACAATTCTTTGATTTCTTCGATTCATCATGTCCTCTAAAAGGAAACCATTGTAATGCAAGCATCCGAATACATTGAATAACATTTCGGAGAAGCAACTGATTATTTGCAATTGCTTCTTTAGAAAGTGTATTGAAAACACTATCTATATGTCGAAAAGGTTTCATTAGATTCTCACAATACATTGTCGCCGACCTATGTGGAGAACAAAGACCACCTTCATGTTTCAAAAAAGGACACTTCTTCCCATTGTTAACCTTCTTCCAATTCTGAAACCCAGAAAATGGTAAATACCGGATGCTTCGGAGGATTTGTTTCAAAGAGAAAGCAATAAAAACAATATGCTCTATCCTTGTGGAGTGAATATTCTAGCCAAGGGAATAGTTTGTACCAATTAGTATTGAAATGTCGGCCTTGCTTTCCAAATATGGTCACCGGATAATCTTTTTCTTTCTCATGAGTAGGTTGACAAGGTCCCATTCTAAGATAAGCTACCCGAACTTCATCATGTTTGTTAAGTGGGTATTCATATATAGCAATGCGTTTACCCGGATCACATTCAAATGAAAAAGTGACATCAACTTCCATAGGTGCAACGAGCTTTGAAAGAATGTGCAACTACGACTCTTTGGACTCGAGAAGAAGGTTCAACTCCTTCAATTTCAACAACTTGAACTTTGGTAGGACGTCGCTTATCCTCATCAAGCTTTGAAATATCAGGAATAGATGTGGAAGTTTCGCCACTTTCAAATTTATCATCTTTTCTCTTATAGAACGATAGAAGAGTTATTGATTTTTTGGGCGCTTGATGATTCGACATTATAACCTAAGATAGCAAATAATCATGAATATACAATACATTATACATAAGACGACCGGTTTTACTTTTTTTTTCCTAATTTTTTTTATTTTTTTTCTTTTCTTTTTCAGCTCACAATGAAGTTTTATCAAAGTTATGAGAATTACTGTCTGCTGCAACAATGGTAGGGTAATTCCTCTGATATTTTATTAGAGAAGAAATAGCAGGATTTAAACCCATGCTTACAAGCTAAGACTACAAGTTGTGAAAGTAATAGTGACAATTTTCTTTTTGGGAAACTGGATTTTTTTTTTTTTGGAAACTAGATTTTTTTTTTGGGGCCCAAATCTTGGGTGGGCTGCAGCCCACCCGGGCCCCCCCCCCCCCCTTCATCCGCCCCTGTTTCTAAACCAACTGAACTACCCTTTAAAATTAGCCTAATGTATTACATTCTTATCTTAGCTAATTTAGATTACGGTGAGTTCCACACTTTTAACATAAAAAAAGAAGAACCCACAGATTTCACTACTATTTCAATTAGGATGGATGAATGAGCGTACCCTCACATGCAGGTCACTACAAACTTTTGCATTGTCCAAAGAGAACATATATTATTCTCACAAAAGTATTAATATTAAACTCACGAGAGAAACGCCAAAACCATATTGAAAAGTAGTTAAAGTTTTTTCTATATGCCCCTTAGGATTTATAGGATTTGTAAATAGATTATATAATTTTAGTATTTGCATATACCCTATACTTTTTTGTTTTAATATATTCCATGTCTCCAAAATTGATAGTCATAATGAGAATAGGCTACCATCAAAGCATTTATATTGAATTTTTATAAAAATAAGATCTTTGCCCTTAAATTTATTAAATAAAAATAAGTATGTCATTATTTATAAAAATACTATTATTTTTTTTCAAGTCCCAATCAACTCTCTCAAACTCTCCCATGTACATAAAACCTAATATGTATTTGAAACTCTCATTAATCTAACAATGTATTGTGTATGGATTGGGTCAATTATAGCCAATTATAAGTAAATTTATTTTCTTGGTAAAAAAATTTATAAATAAATGTGTTAGGATATCATTGTTATCAATCTAGATTTAATGAAACTGCCCCGTATTGATAGAAATGGATTCATGTAAGGCTACTATCTCCTATTAAATATAATATAATAATTATTAATGTTACAAGTTTTAAAGAATATTACATCCAATCATTTAAATTTACCCATATATGGATAAAATGATGGGCAAAAATTTCATTTTATTCTAAAAACTTACGGCGGTGGTAAGGCTACAAACCTTAGAACATGGAAGTTATTAAAATGAAAATGCAAGGGGCATCTTCGATAAAAAAAACAACATGAGCCTGTTTACAAATCCTAAAAACATTAAGGGGCCATATAAAAAATAGTCATAAATAGTTTTCAAAAGTGGTTTGGAATCCACTTCCCTTTCTCTGTGTCGGCTATCCCTGGT
This sequence comes from Litsea cubeba, assembly GCA_012931725.1. Lineage (NCBI taxonomy): Eukaryota > Viridiplantae > Streptophyta > Magnoliopsida > Laurales > Lauraceae > Litsea > Litsea cubeba. The sequence continues at coordinate 1,262,468 of CM022947.1, read as the reverse complement.
TTCTCCTTCAGCTTCCTGCGAATCACGAAACCACCCACTGTTTCCACAAAACCGATTTCTAAAACCCCACTATAAAACTCTAGAAGAGACGATGCCCTTCACACATCTTCTTAAACCCTCCCTTTTCAGCTCCTGACCCGACCATGGAAAACAGTATCGGTGCAGTTTCCCAATCAGCCGGCACGAGCGTGCCGTTACATCCCCTCGAATCGGCCGGCACGCTGGGCAGGCATCTCGCCCGGCGGCTCGTCGAGGTGGGGGCGCGCGACGTCTTCTCCGTGCCCGGTGATTTCAACCTCACGCTTCTCGACCACCTGATTGCCGAGACCGAGCTCAACCTCGTCGGCTGCTGCAACGAGCTCAACGCCGGTTATGCGGCGGACGGATACGCCCGCGCCAAGGGCGTAGGCGCCTGCGTCGTTACCTTCACCGTCGGCGGACTCAGCGTCATCAACGCCATCGCCGGCGCTTACAGCGAGAATTTACCGGTCATCTGCATCGTGGGTGGCCCCAATTCGAACGATTACGGCACGAATCGGATTCTCCACCACACCATCGGATTGCCGGATTTTAGCCAAGAGCTCCGCTGCTTCCAGACCGTCACCTGTTACCAGGTTAGTTTTAGTTTACAGTTTACACCCTCTTCTCTCTATTGGATTGTCAAAGATCGCATTCATTGTCATTTGAATTCGTAGTTTTTGGACAGTAGGACTTGAATTGTTGTTGTAGGATTTGAATTGGATGAATTTCAAAGTACCCCACTTGTTAAAAATTGATTTTAACCCATTCCTGTGGGAAAAGATTAAATCTTTCTTCTGCTACGGTCATATGCATATTCAAGTGTAACTTAGAGATGTAGGTGGATTTTAGGGTTGGGGTGGAAGTTGAGGATGTGGGTTTCTTAATTTATGGCATGGGTTAATGAAACAGGCTGTGGTGAATAATTTGGAGGATGCGCATGAGCTGATTGACAATGCAATTTCAACGGCGTTGAAGGAATCCAAGCCGGTTTATATAAGCGTGAGCTGTAACTTGCCTGGAATTCCTCACCCAACTTTCGCCAGGGATCCCGTCCCCTTCTTCCTTGCGCCAAGGTTGGTTTCCACTCTCTGTTACTCCTTTCTATGCTTTTATGGATAAGTAGGTGATGATTTTTTTTATGAGATGCAGATCTTTTTGTATCCTGTAGTTTGATAGTGGGTTACTACTGCCTTGCTGGGTCTTTTCTTAATTATGCTATTTAGTAGATTTAACACGATCAAATGAATCTGGATAAGATGAGCAAGGGGGAATTTTCATTAGTTGAATTGGAGACTTTGGTGGATCACAGTTTTATTTCTGTTTTTTTCCCTCCAATTTGAGTAGTTTGTTGTTTCTCATCATTGCAGCATTTCTTCTTTTAAGCAGTCACAATTTGGATTGGTTATTCCTCTAATTGAAATGGACAAAACCCAACTTTGAAGATCTATCTTTTTTTATTGATTTGCTAATTATAGCAATCTTAGGCATTTTGTACATCAAATACAAGGTCATAGTTGGTAGGCCTTCTGAGCTGTGTTAGATCATGGTCATTGTCGAATTGGTGAGAAAAAAGAAAGGAAAAAAATTAAATAAGAGGAAAAGTTTGCAATGGTATACCTTGATTCTAGTTATAAACGTGAAGATTTCTCTAGCTGTCATCTCTTATATACTTGGAAGCCAGACAGCTAAACAATCCTTCATTACAACAGTACTACATCTTATATCTGTATTCCGTGCCAAATTTTGGCTTCTTACCATCTTGTCTGTTATGTTTATGGATTTTTTTTTAAATGTGGGATTCTGCTGCTGTGAATGGGTTGGAGCTGTGTGTTTTTTTTTTCCTATAATAATTCAATGCTTTAACATCTTGGAATATGCAAGATCTTATAGGCTGACTAATGATACCACGTTGACAGGTTGAGCAATCAAATAGGACTAGAAGCTGCAGTGGAGGCAACAGCAGCATTCTTGCACAAGGCGGTGAAGCCAGTACTTGTTGTGGGCCCTAAGTTGAGGGCAGCGAAGGCCCAAAAGGCCTTTGTAGAGCTAGCTGATGCTTGTGGGTACCCAGTAGCTGTTATGCCATCAGGCAAGGGGCTGTTTCCAGAGCACCACCCACAATTCATTGGAACATACTGGGGTGCTGTTAGCACCACATTCTGTGGTGAGATAGTAGAGTCAGCCGACGCATACGTCTTCGTTGGGCCCATCTTTAATGACTATAGCTCTGTGGGTTACTCTTTGCTGGTCAAGAAAGAAAAGGCAGTAATTGTACAGCCCAACCGAGTAACAATTGGTGATGGGCCCTCCTTAGGTTGGGTTTTTATGGCTGATTTCTTGACTGCACTAGCGAGAAAGCTGAAGAAGAATAGCACGGCATTGGAGAACTATCACCGAATATATGTCCCTCCTGGTGTTCCACTTAAGAGTGAGATCAACGAACCTCTGAGGGTCAATATTCTCTTCAAGTATATCCAGGCAAGCCACTTGAAATGTTTATCTTGATACCTAAAATTTTCCTAGTTCTTTCTTTTAGTCTAATTAGAAGCAACCTTATTTTGTGAAAAGATATTAAAAAATAAATAAATTGCCGTTTCTTCTAACACTGGTGTAATTTGATTTGGAGGAAAGTGCAGGATCATACCAGTTTTATAAACATTGTTATCGCTGTATGAATGTATATCCTCCGTTCATGAGGAAATTTGGAAGTTAGATTTCTTAGTGGGGTGGAGTGTTCTGATCTGGGTAATATACTGGTTTGATCAATATAGCCTGATTATTAATCAGATTGCAAGACCAGGCCCTTATCCCCTCTGACAATGACAAGTGACAAGCCTATCATATGTTGGTGGAAATATGGATCTTATTAAGACCAGGTCTCTCAGACTATTGGGATGACCTTATTTAGTGCCGGCTTTGTAGAAAAGTGCATAACCGGTAAACAGGGTCAGATCTTATTGGGTGAGTGTGAACCTGATTGGTGATTGAATTGGTGGACTTGACCTGACACAATCGACCTAGATTGTGAGTCCAGACCCAGATCTCAGTCCTACCAAATCTGCTTGGATATCAGGTTATCCAGAGTCCCCAACCAGTGGCAGCCCTCCTTTATGATGTTAGATTACGTTAATTTTTATTTTAATTAAAAACTTTTTTTTCTTATAAGCAACTATATTTCAGAAATTAGAACATGCCATACTTTGAATCTAAATTTTGCCATCTCTTAATTTATTTATTACCATCATCTTGGAAGCCTTATCCCATCTATCCTGTGTCAGTGTTTTGAGTTCTACTTCTCCATTCATCCCTTCGCTTCAACCTCATAACCTCTCACTCTAAGTAGTTCGTCCTAAGTGTGTCTCCCATCCATTGTGCGACGTAGAGACCTCCTCCCACATCGCTTCCTAGAAAGTGGAAGAGGGGAGAGGGGGGTGGGTTGTGGACAGTCGCTTCCTAGAAAGTGAGGCGCCCACCCACACATGCACGTCCAACACACCCACACAGACACACACACACACACCAAAAAAAAAGTCCCAATTCTTTCTCTGACCTCCGCCATCTTCTAGTAGTTCCTACTTCCAATCTTCTATGCACATCACCATACCATCTTAGAGAACATCAATTTATTTTCTATCGACTTTGTTATTTGGAGCCGCCTATTTACTTTATCTTATACAATACTCTTAGGTTATTATTCTTTGCTTTTTACTCCAAATATCTTTCTTTGCATCCCCATGATGCCCACATCACATGTACTTCTTCTTCCTCTTTTTTTTGCATGTCATTCAGCTCCATATAACACTGAAAGCCTGATTGCGTCTTATAAAAAAATTGTGCCATCATCATCACTATTCATCCGAGCTTATCTCAAGTTTTTTTGTTTGCTTTCTTAAATTTTAATGTTTCTTTCATTTGTCCTTTTGTCTTATTTTTTTCTTCTTTCCTTTAAAAATCTTCACTTATGAAACATGATTGACCTATTATTTTCACAGAACTTGCTTTTTAATAGGCCATGCCAAACCATGATACAGATTTTATCATTTCCTGCTTTGCTAGTATATAATATTTCTATGCTTTTTTTCTTTTCTCCTGGGTTAAATGGGATAAATAAGGCATCAATGATGATCTGTTTTTTCCCTTTTTTTTTATCTTACTCATGAACAGAGTATGCTGAGTGGAGAGACGGCAGTAATTGCAGAGACTGGTGATTCATGGTTTAATTGCCAAAAGCTTCGTCTCCCAGAAAATTGTGGGTGAGTTTTTTGTCTTACATAAGTTTCATCTCCATAGTTTTACACTGTTTATTTTTCCACTTCTCTGAATGATTAGTTACAAGTTACATTACATACAATGAGATCATGCAGATACGAGTTCCAGATGCAGTACGGATCTATTGGTTGGTCAGTGGGAGCAACTCTTGGCTATGCGCAGGCCGCGAAGGAGAAGCGCGTTATTGCTTGCATAGGTGATGGTAGCTTCCAGGTCAGTTGGAACCATGACTAGATTATGCATCATGCTTCAGTCCTAAATCACTATTCTTTGGAAAGGAAACAAACTACATATCATAAATGATAGCCATGTTCAATTGTTAGATCTTGCACAGCTAAATGAACAAGTGGTCATTTTCTCGATGCATCATACGATATTTGATCGAGAAAGGTGGCATTGTTCTGTTCAATATGGAAAGTTACAGGTGGACGATGGTGCTAACCTTGTGATTCGTATAATATGATTCACTGATTGGGTGGCCCAGTCATGGAATGGAGCATGCCCTTACATTTTCCTATCACATGATCATTAGGCATCCAATTAGAAAGGACAATTAAATTTGCCCACAAGTACCAGTGTTTGATTGTTATTATTTTACTATCCTCATGTGGGCATATCTCATTAATCGCATATATATGTTACAGTTTATAAGCTCAAAATCTCAAAGACCTGGATGTTACTGAGCTGAATAACTCAGGCAAGTCTGGCTGAGTAACTTGGCCAGGCCTGACCACTCACCTGACTCGGTGACTTGCAGATATGTGTTGACTCAGGTTAGTCGGCGAGTTTAGACAATGATATTGATCACTAGGTGAACCCCATGTAGAGTTTGTTGGGCAGACCCTCATCTGCTGGGTTTGTGATGGTTACTTGTATTAAGCCTTCAATGTTGATTGTCCAGTATAAATTCTGTTGTCATTTGACTCATTGATGTCATTACATTGACTCAGAATGGATGCCTCCACTTTGGAAAATCCTTGTAATCACTAGTGAAGTTATCTCCTATGCAGGTAACAGCACAGGATATTTCTACAATGATTCGTTGTGGACAGAGAACTATTATATTCCTCATCAACAATGGGGGATACACCATTGAAGTGGAGATTCATGATGGCCCCTACAACGTGATCAAGAACTGGAACTATACTGGACTAGTTGATGCCATTCACAATGGCGAGGGCAAATGTTGGACGACAAAGGTTGGCTTCACAGACATTGTCAAATACAATGGCTAAGACATCTCATAAATTTCCATGGGTTAATGGATTGAATTATTTCATAATGCAGGTTCGTACGGAGGAAGAACTGGTGGAAGCCATTGCTACAGTGATGGGAGCACAGAAAAATAGCTTGTGTTTTCTCGAGGTTCAGGTACACAAGGACGACACGAGCAAAGAGCTGCTGGAGTGGGGATCTAGAGTCGCTGCTGCCAACAGTCGCCCCCCTAATCCCCAATAGCATTTCTTAGAGTTGGGATGGGGCTGTGATTCTGGTATAGGCTCTGTACTTTGGATTCTGTAACTGTTGTTCTAGTTGCTATATGAGCTAAATAATACGATAGAGGGTTGAGAGTTGGACTCAGGGTTTTGCATATTTGACGTTTGAGTAATGTCCTTGTATCTATTCTATGCTCACTTATCAAGCAGTTTTTTGTGTTAATTGTGTTAAATAATGCTTAACCATGAAGTGCCTACACAAATCTCATGATGGTGATTATATGTGTGTGTGTGTGTGAGAGAGAGAGAGAGAGAGAGAGAGAGAGAGAGAGAGAGAGAGAGGATGGATGGATGGCCATCCTTGACAATTTAGATATAGAAAGGGTGTTGGATGGCCATCCTTGACAATTTAGATATAGAAAGGGTGTGGATCCATTGTCATGCAATGGGCCTAGTGACTAGCAAACTCATTGAATGCCTCTAAACAAACAGCACATGCAAACTTAGATGCTAACGGTTCCTTCTGAATGGAGATATCCTAAGTTTATCAAAAAGTCTACATGGACTAACTCCCCCATGTACTAACCCCATGGTTCTCATCCAATATTTGGATGAGAACCATGGGGTTAGTCCATGGTTCTGTCCATGAGTTAGTCCATGTAGCAGGACTCCTAAGTTTATTCCAAAGAGTGGCTGCTTAGAATCAAATTGGGATTTATGGATTTTTTTAATGTTCCGGTAGGAATTTTTTTTTTGTATCTGAAATTTCTGGCTGTCCTGTTATTTCTGAAATCTTAATAGTTTTGGACATGGGTCTGTTTCCAGGATTGTTGGCCCGTGAGCACATCAATGATAAAAGAGGATTTTACCTGAAAATTTTTCGAAATATAGCCATATATCCTGAAAGGTCCTCGCAATTTGTATAGCACTAATGAGGTCATTTTGTTAATTTTTTATACTTTTTTATAAGTGACGATAGCTTCATCATGGGCGACGATAGCGTCGCTTGTCATATCCAACTTTCCCTGCATACCCCCGCACCAGCACCTCCTCCTTTCTTTCGCTCATTAAAAAAAAGTATAAAAAAATATAAAAAATTGTGAAGACCTCATTAGTGCTACACAAATTGCGAGGATCTTTCGGTATATATGACTATATTTCGAGATTTTTTCAGTAAAATCCTTGTGATAAAATTACGGGACAAAGGAGTTTGGAAAGTATCTGTAACCTATGAAGTGGGGAAAAAGATAAAAAATAGAAAAGGATGATGGAATGAACAGATGTACCGTTTTGAAGAGCTTCACAGTTGTGGATCCCAAGCAGTAGAAATGGCATGAGCGCCAAAATTTGCATGAATAATGGAATGAACTTAAATAAATGTCAAGTTTCAATAGTGCATATACAGGGGCGGGACTGTGATGACCATGGTTAAAATTTAAAATTTAAATTAGCCTCTTGGGCGTCTCCTTTAGTTGAAGGGGGTGTTTTTCAATTTTTGGATGGCGTGGGTATCCTGGTCTTTGACCCAACAGAACATAACTAATTAATTCCCTTGGCAGCACCTGATAAACCCAGATAAATGCAGCACAACGAATAAATCTAACGCAATTTTGAATACAAGATGTAGGGGTAAATCCATATCTTATGTCACTCCACCAACTTTTTAAGTAGGATATAAGTTTTGAATGCATAGAAGTGGTAGTTGGAAGAAGTTGTACTCTATCCTTTTATTTACAAGGGAGGAAACTGAAGTTCAATTTCCATGCGAAAGATAAAAACTGACTTCATTATGTGAGAGAGGAAACCTATATTGCACGAGGACGCCCTTAGAATCTTAATTGGCTCTTGATATATTGCACGAGGACGCCCTTAGAATCTTAATTGGCTCTTGATATTGTTATTAACATGTTGGAGTCTCAGATTGACAAGTAGGGCCCGTTTCTTTTCTAGAATTCCTGGAATTCATGTCTGGTGGTTGTCTGGGATTTTCAAATGTTGGAATTCTGAAATGCTACTGAATTATGTCGTTTCTGAATTCCCTATTTCTTTTATGTATGAATTGCTACCAGAGAATTCATGAATTTCTGGATTTTCTGAATTTTCTATTTCATAACTATAATGATTTCTGACTGAAATTTTACTCCTGTATGCATTATATATCAATTTCACAATTCAAGCAGCAAAAATAAAAAACAACATCCATGCAAAAACTAATAATAAATTTGTTTAATAAGATGTTCAAACAAATGTCAAATAAGACATTCAAATAAATTTTGGGCAATTTTATTTTATGAGAAAACGTGTCGACATCCTTTATTTATGGTGTCGAGTGTCGACTCCATGAGGCTTACACATTTTTTTTAACCCCCGGGCAGAATGATCACTCGCTCGACCCAACCTGTGGCTGGGTCGAGCAAGACTTCAATACATAAAAATAAAATAAATGTCAAACTGTCGTGTCGACCCCATTTCAAATAGTGTATACCCCTTAGGACAAATTGTCCAGCAATCTTATCTTATGGGAAAAAGTGTCGACACCCTTTCTTGATGGTGTCGACTCCAATAGCTTTGGGTCGAGTGATAAGGCATTCTGCCTGGGGCGTAATTGAATCGTTGGTTTGAGACTCTTCAATTGGAAATCATCCAACTGCACCTGTAGATGTCAATCCAGAACCATTTATGAGAAATCCCATCTCAAAATAGAATGATTATACAACTATACTGGCCAATTTAAATTATCTTATAGATGACCAGCAAACAGGAAATGAGACCAACAATTCTCAAGGGGAACAATAAATTGCATGCCCCAATCTCTCTGAAATAGAGGAGTATTTTTGGCAGTGACAAAAATCCATGATGGGTCCATTATAGTAGCCTACATCATGAAGAGTGGATCCACCTGCAAGGTTGCTGGCAGAGCACCGTGTGTTTCCTCTTTGATTTAATGGGATGCATGCAACTACTATATCCATGTTCTCTACAAATAAATTGCTTTTTGAATGGGGTGCATTCAACCAAATGAACAGCCTGCCAGAAACTACTATCTTCTCATGCATCCCTATTCTCTACGAATAAATTGCTTTTTGAATGCAAACACCCCCTGCTCATAATAATGTAATCATATAGGTAAATCCGTAATGTAATTGCCTTTGACGCAGACACCAGAAGATGGAAACCAGAAAAAACCTATCACAAAAAACCAACATCAAGATTTAAACATTTGGGTCGATCACAGAAAACCCATAAATCAAACCTGCTAATCTCAAATGGGTCGATCTTATCTTCCTCTATTTCGATCAGGAAATGGGGTTTGGATCAAACCCTCTTAAGATTAGAGGTGGCAATCGGGTCGGGTTGTACTAAACGGGTTATACAAGTCTAACCCGCATTCTACTCGTTTATTAAACAGGTCAGAAACCTCTAACTCGCACCCACCACGGGTCAACCCAACCCGACCCACTTAACCCGCATAACCATTGCGGGTTATACGGATCAGGTCGACCCGCATAACCCACATCATCTAGTAAATAAATCGACTTAATTATGGTTCCATGCTTGACCAAAACCGACTTTTAAGATCAAATTTGGTCTAATATCATTTCAACAATCATTTGATGCGCATTACCTTGCTTTCCATTAATAAAAAGCATGTGGTTGAGTTGGTTCAGGTTCATTTATTCTTTTTTAGTGTATGCATTAAAATAATTAAATTCAATTTTAACTTAATAAGTGGGTTATGCGGGTCAAGCGGGCCAATCCTAACCCGACCCGTTTAATGGCGGGTCATGAAAACTTGACCCGTGACCGACCAGCCTATTAAACGGGTCGGGTTAAGCGGGTAATACACGGGTTGGGTCGGGTCATATTCTGCCACCTCTACTTAAGATCAAGATCTAAATATTTGGGGCTCTAGTTTGTAAGATAAATAGAGAGATGAATGGAGGAGAACAAGGGAAGAAGAACCACACCTTTTAAAACTCTCACCGTGCTCTAAGAAGCGAAAACGAAGAAGACCGTTGGAGAAGATGGAAGACGACGAGGTATGTGCCGGAATTCCTCTCCCAGTTTGGTTTTTTTCAAAACCTCGATGGCTCCAGGGGATTTCAAAACCCCAGGTTTTTGGTTTTTTCAAAATGTCAGCATTCCTAAATCCCTCAAATTCTGCCACAAAAATTAAAAATTTCTAACAGGTTTTCCAAAATACCCACAAAGACGGAAAAACCCGTCAGAAATTCTTTGAAAGAAACTGGGCCGTAGTGTTTTGTTTTTTTTGGTAAAACTTAGCCTTAAGTTAAAATGGCACAACCTGACTTTGTTGGGTGATCCATTTTGATATGTGTGTCTTGGTTAGTTCCCAGTCTTTTACAAAGTCAATGTTAGTCAAAATCAGATCAACCGTCAACGACTCTCTCTTTCCCATTCCAGTTACAGAGTGGTCAAAATCTTGATCAACGACTCTAACAGTCTAACTCTCCCTTTCATTTTAGGCAAAATTAGCGAAATGTCCCTATAAGTCAATGTTTCCAGCCTCCGGTCCAAGGAGAAACTTTTTAAGGCCTATAGTCCACTCAGCTAGGCTGTTTGCAGCGAGAGGTCTCTGAACCCACATGTTTTCATTTTTGAGGACTAAATTGCCCTTGTAACTGACGCAAGTGGTCCTCAACGTGTAAGGATTAGTCAGCAACGTGTCACGATTATTTCTTTTCTCAACCTGACTCGCAACGGACCCAACTGGGTCGTCTCCTTCCTCCCAACGCCTGCAACAGGCACTATGCCTCCTCTGGCGGTTGTCTTCTGCGGCAACGGTGGGAGGGCGGTCGGACGGAGAGGGATGGGGTGATGGGTTGGGGAGGAAGAGTGATTCGCAGGATTGAGAGAGATTCTACTGCTCTCTACTTGGTTTCATGTTCTTTTTTTTTTCTTCTTCCATAGAGAGAATGAGGATTTGGGAGTTGGGGTTGGTGTGGAAGGCGGAGGGAGAGGAGGGGGAGAGGGTGAGGTCGAGGAGGTGGTTGACTGCGGAGAGGTAGTGGGAGGAAGAGGAAGGGGAGTCTTCCCAGTGAGGGTCACGGGAAATGGTGTCCTCGCAGCGAGATTTGTTTGGGAGGATTAAAATGGGCAGGCCTGTGCCGACGAAGATGGTTGTGTTGTAGGGACCTGATGGTAGCTGACTCGGCAATGGGATGTTGTGGGAAGTTGCGGGATGGCAACGATGGGGAGCGATGGTGGGGTAGGCTCAGGTTGAATGGGTGAAAGTGCAGGGATGAATGCAAAGAAACATAAAAAACTAGATTGAAGAAGTATATTTGGGATGGAAAGACAATGAAGTGCTGAGATGAGGAGGTAGGCTGTTAGTCTGTTTGTTTGGGAGGATTAAAATGGGCAATCCTGTGCTGATGAAGATGGTTGTTTGTAGGGACCTGATGGTAGCTGAATAGGCATATTGACGAAGATGGTTGTTTGCAGGACCTGATGGTAGCAACGATGGGGAGCGATGGTGGGCTAGGCTTAGGTTGAATGGGTGAAAGTGCAGGGATGAATGCAAAAAAAAAAAAACATAAAAAAAAGAAGAAAAATGAAAGAAACATGAAGTATATTGATTTTTTTTATTATAAATTCTGAGTTCTGAGTTTTGCGAAAATTTATCTGAGCTTTTGTAAAGTTTATCTGAGTTTTTGTGAAATTTATCTAAATTTTCGTCAAATTTATCTGAGTTCTGGACAAATTTATTTGAATTTTTGTCAAATTTATCTGAGTTCTTGACAAATTTATCTGAATTTTTGGCTAATGTGTCTAAGTTCTGGAACAAATTTATCTGAGTTATGAATTTTTTTTTATAAAATCTATCTGACTTTTGCGTGAATTTATCTGAGTTTTGAGTGAATTTATATGAGTTTTCGCCAACGCCTTGCACACTTTTTTTTTTTTTCTCTTTGGAAAAAGGACAGGGGACATGTTGTTATTTTAGAAGCTGGCAGGAAATGAGGGGACTAACGTGTAGAGAATTTGGAATTTGGTGAGGGTGAGGCCCATCGAGGCATTTTTTAATTATGATTACAGGCCAGCCACTCCGAGTTCAAGTTGATAAGTGTCCTTGAACTTTACACATGTCGCATATCATGCAGGGATGTGTCGGATCATAATGTCATGCACGCATCAGCGTTATTCTCGCTGAACGGTTTTCGTTTATTAAAGAAAGGGTAAATTAGTCTTTTCATGTATGAAAAAAGTGTGAGAGGGACCTTTTGACTCTATAATTTATTTTTTTATGGACTGATTATAAGAAAGTAACGTTACGAGCAACCTCCGTTAGGGATGGCAACGGGTTGGATCGGAGGCGGATATGCCATATCCGAATCCAATTCTCCGTATCCATATCCGCTCCGATCTCCGAACGGATATCCATTCTATCCTCCATCCCCACCTCCAATATCCATTCTATCCTCTATCCCCACCTCCAAACTCCATCCCCACCTCCAAACGGAGATCGGATATCCAAACGGAGAATCGGATATCCAAATCATTAAAAAAATATTAAAAAGGCAATACAATTTAAAATAAAATTTAAGCATTAAAAATATTAAAAAGACAATACAATTCAAAATATATCCAAAAATAAACTTCCAAAATAAAGTTATTCAAGTTTCAACACACTTACACAAGTCATACAAATCTCAATTAAATCCAAATTAATTTTAATTCAAATTTCAACCAACAATATATTGATATATATATGGTGTAATATATATATAATATTATATAGGGGTTTTGACCATACAGGGTATAAAATATCCTGTATTTCTTGAAATGGTGTTGACAAAAAGTATATCCCAAATATGGGTATCGTACAAAGATCCTCTTTTTTTTTTTCCACTTTTACCCTTTTTGTGCGATATCGCAAATATTTGCGATATCGCATAAACTGAAGAGTCATTATATAGCTGCTCGTTTTCCCTCCGTTTGCAGCAAAAAGTAAGCCGTTTTTCCTCATTGTTTTTTCATATCTTTTGTTCATCTAATACAATCAAATAAAAAAAATTAAGAATAAATTTCAAAGTATCTCCATGACCATAAGTTTTTGGTGTCTCAATGCCCAACCATTTTTAACATAACATCTGACAGAGTATATGAAAAACTCCAAACATGTCCAAATATTGTGTAAAAAGAATCATTTGAATGCCTTTGGAGAAATGAAAGAGCGATTGCTACAGCAAGTACATTTTTAGGACGTTTCATATCTTTTGTTTCATCTAATATAATCAAACAAAAAAATTAAGAATAAATTCCAAAGTATCTCCATGACCATAAGTTTTTGGTGTCTCAATGCCCAACTATTTTTAACAAAACATTTGACAGAGTATACAAAAAATTCCAAACATGTCCAAATATTATGTAAGAAGAATCATCTAAATGCCTTTGGAGAAATGAAAGAGTGATTGCTTCATCCTTTTGAGAACCTCCTATAAAGATGAAGACAGCCATAGGAAAATAATGAGGGAAAACGACTTACTTTTTGCTGCAAACGGAGGAAAAAAAGGGGGGAAAACGAGCAGCTTATATAATAACTCTTCAGTTTATGCGATATCGCAAATATTTGCGATATCGCACAAAAAGGGTAAAAGTGGAAAAAAAAAGAGAGGCTCTCAGTATGATACCCATATTTGGGATATACTTTTGGTCAACACCATTTCAAGGAATACAGGGTATTTTATACCCTGTACGGTCAAAACCCCTATTATATAAGATAAAGGGGAAAACTGCACGGATATGGATATTCAAACGGGTCGGATACGGGTCGGAGATCGGATATCCAAACGGATATTCGGATCGCCAAATTTTTTTTAGGGATTTTTAGACTTCATATCCGAATTCGACCGATCTTCGAAATTTTTTTTGAAATTCATATGCAAACAGAGCGGATATGGGATCGGAATGAATCGGACTTTGCCATCCCTGGGACTCCTCCGTCCAAATCCCCTTCATTTTAAGATCAAAGGCGGACATCTCAAAGCCTCTCACTTTACTTATAAAGTAGAGTAAAACCAGAGCTCTTCTCCTCCTCTGCTTTCTCTTCCCTTTAGCTGCAGTACTTTACCCTCTTTTCCCTTTCCAAAAACCCTAATTCCAAACCTCTTCTCCTCATTTTTTCCCCAAAAAATGAGGTCTTCCATGTCCAGATTCGTTCAAACAGCTCTCAGATCAAGGGCTTCGTCCTCTCCATCTTCAATCTCCCGCCGATGTTTTTCGTCGGAATCGAGCTACCCGGAGCGCAAAGTCGCCGTCTTGGGCGCCGCCGGCGGCATTGGACAGCCCCTCTCCCTCCTCATGAAGCTCAACCCTCTCGTCTCTAAGCTTGCTCTCTACGATATCGCCGGCACCCCAGGCGTCGCCGCCGATGTCAGCCACATCAACACCAGATCTGAGGTACCAAACCCTAATTCTCTTCTTCTTCTTCTTCTATTCTCTCTCTCAATCTCTCAATCCATCCATCAATCAATCTATGTATGTATGTGATTTGGTTGCTATTTGATTGTTTTGTAGGTTGCTGGGTACACGGGGGAAGATCAGTTAGGTCAAGCTCTGGAAGGATCGGATGTTGTCATCATCCCGGCTGGTGTACCGAGGAAACCAGGAATGACTCGTGATGATCTGTTCAACATCAACGCCGGCATTGTCAAGTCCCTCTGCATTGCAATCGCCAAATACTGCCCCAATGTAACTTCACAAAAAAAAAAAAAACCCACTTCATTTCTCTAATAAAAATCTCTACTTTCTTCTGTTTTGGGGATTCTGGTTTCAGTGAGATAGCTTCACAAAAAAAAACCAACTCTATTTCTCTATATAAGAATCTCTACTTTTTTCTGATTTGGGGATCCTGATTTCAATGAGATAGCTTCACCAAAAAAAAATCAACTTCATTTCTCTATATAAAAATCTCTACTTTCTTCTGTTTTGGGGATTCTGATTTCAGTGAGATAGCTTCACAAAAAAAAAAAAAAAAAAAACCATCTTCATTTCTCTAATAAAAACCTCTACTTTCTTCTGTTTTGGGATTCTGATTTCAGTGAGATAGCTTCCCAAAAAAAAAACCACTTAATTTCTCTATAGAAAAACTCTACTTTTTTTGTGTTTTAGGGATTCTGATTTCAGTGAGTTCGTAACTTCGCCAAAAAAAAAAAAACCCACTTCATTTCTCATTGTAAAAACCTCAACTTCTTTCTCCTTATGTGATTCTGATTTCAGTGAGATTGATTTGCTTGTTTTGTTTTGAAAATTTGTATTGGAAAATAGGCAATTGTTAATATGATAAGCAACCCGGTGAATTCGACGGTCCCGATTGCGGCCGAGATTTTCGAGAAGGCAGGGACCTACGATAAGAAGAAGCTGTTTGGTGTAACCACACTTGATGTTGTTCGCGCCAAGACTTTCTATGCTGGAAAGGCCAAGGTTCTCGTCTCTGGTATGATTATTTCTTCTTTTATTTTAGGCCCTGTTTGTTTGCATTAAAATATGTGAGGATATGAATTGAGATATTGAATACCTAGTGCTTAAAATGAAGATCAAAGGTGAATTTTTAAAAATGGGCATCACAGAGCATTTTCTTTTTATTCTATTTCCCTATAATTTGATGTTTATTTTTGGAAATTCACCTTTAGTCTTCGTTTTTAACCACCATATGTAGTCAATTCCCATGTATTCTAATGAAACAAACAGGCCTAAGAATAAGAATATTCTACAGGTGCAGTCTTTTAAATTTTGATTCTTGTGTGGTTTGATCTGAATTGGGCTTTCACTTCTCTCTCTTAAACAGATGTTGACGTGCCTGTTGTTGGAGGGCATGCTGGGATAACAATTCTCCCTCTCTTTTCACAGGTAGTTTTCAATCAAATTATATTTTTAATTCCTAAATCACGAGCTAAAAATTTTAGTAGTTATAAAAAATGCCGTCCTCTGTTACTAATTTTCTTTCATTTCTTCTTGGGGGTCTAAGATTTTCGAATTTTCTTTTGTTTCTGTTCTACAGGCAACACCTAAATCTAATGCTTTGTCAGATGAAGATATCAGAGCTCTTACAAAGCGAACACAAGAAGGAGGAACAGAGGTTGTCGAAGCAAAGGCTGGAAAAGGATCGGCTACATTATCCATGGCGTAAGAACTGTTAGGCTTTGGAGATTTTTATTTTCTCCGTACATTCATCTTTATCTCCTGGGTATTTTCCTGCAACAAAAGAACTTGGTAGTGAGTGTATTTGGCTTGCTTTGGGCATGTCAGCTTATACTATAAGCTTGATGAATCCTTTTTAAGGTACCCTCCTGAATTTTGACAAAAATAATGGGCTGAACTGTGACTGTTAGGATTTTAGTGGCAACTCAATTGAACATTGATTTTGTAACTGTCTTTGTTTTACATGAAAGCGCTGTCCTTTCTGCATGCTTCTAGTGAGTTGAATACAGTGTAACAATTGAATGCTCTTACATTTAGGCTTCAGCGAAGAAAACTGTTGTTTGCTGTGTACTTTGCCACTCACAAATTTCTGGATCTCTAGTTGTAGTATCATAGGCATTTTCTTATGATAGCTGCTGCTGAAGTTTTATTGTGTTTTGTTCATTTCTTTACACTGACTGATTTGGAGATAAGGTAATATTATGTAATATTTTAACTACCTATTTTGGTTGGTTTCATTGGGTTATCATACATTTCTACTAGGCCTCTCTCTCTCTCTCTCTCTCTCTCTCTCTCAATTTTCTTTTTAGTTAAGAATGGTGAGCGATTTAGAATTGAAACTAGGAACTTCATTCTTGTGAGTGACTCTGCACAGCCTTGGTAAATGCATGTAAGATAGTTGCAATTAATGTTATTAGTCTCTCAGCATAACATTGAACAAAGTATTGCTAAAAAACTTGCGCTAAACCAGAAGTTATCTGATTTTTTCTTCATCTTGTGAGCTTTTAAAGTATGCATTGTTTCTTTTAAATGTCAAGGGCCATAGTTCAAGATGCTTATAGTTTTTTTTTTTTTTTTTTTTTTTTTTTTTTTTTTTTGCATAATTACAAATTCTTTTCATTGCATTGCTGATTTGCTGTATTATCATAGAATTATAATCGTTGAATTTTCCTCCAATAATTTTATTATGCTATTCATAGCCCTTCATCATGGATGCCCATCTTGTTTTTGGATCACAAGCGCCTTCATATCTTGTCTTGAACTTTGGTCATATGATGCTATTTATCACTTCAAAATGGTTATTCTGATGTTTTCTCAATTTCAGTTAATTATAATTGTCTTTGACTCGACTTCATTAGTGGTATGCAATTGTAGACTAAGCCATCATATTTCATGCAGTTATGCTGGAGCCGTCTTTGCCGATGCTTGCTTAAAGGGTCTTAATGGAGTTCCAGATATTGTGGAATGTTCCTTTGTGCAATCAGGGATTACTGAAATGCCTTTCTTGGCTTCTAAGGTGATTTATGATATCTTTTATTTTTGCTATAGACTTGGATGCATTGGGCTGAATATGGCTGTTTTGTCAGGACTTGAGTATATAAACTAGTTCTTGGCTGCCCATATTGTTTTTTATTTACTTTCTAGCAGCTAGACTTAAGGGTTTAGGCTAAGTCGATGCAAAACGGAATATATGGAATGCAAGTTTAGTCAAAGTAGGACACCTGGTAACATAGAAGTAAGTTTGGGCACACAAAGATTGTAGAGAAAGAAAACTTTAGGTACCTTGGATCTATGGTGCAACAGGATGGAGGGATTGATACTGATGTAAGTCGCAGGATTCAGGCCGGGTGGACCAAATAGAGTAGTGCTTCGGGAGTCTTGTGTGATCGGAAAGTCCCCCTCAAGGTTAAAGGAAAGTATTATAAGGTGGCGGTACGACCATCGTTGTTATATGGAGCAGAGTGTTGGGCAGTAAAGCATAATCATGTCAAGAAGATGGAAGTTGCGGAGATGAGAATGCTAAGATCGATGTGCGGGATCACAAGGAGAGATATGATTAGGAATGAGGAGATTAGGGGCAAAGTAGGAATAGCACCGATTGGAGATAAAATGAGAGAAAATCGACTGAGATGGTTCGGCCATGTTAGAAGGCGTTCAACGGAGGCACCTGTTGAAAGGTGTGAAAGCATGGAGATTGCCAGGAGTAGGAGAGGGAGAGGGAGACCCAAGAGAAGTTGGAAAGAAACTATTAAACATGACATTGCCTACATTTATCTAACGGAGGACATAGCCCTAAACAAATTTGATTGGCGTCGTCAAATCCATATAGCCGACCCCACCTAATGGGAAAGTGCTTGGTTTGGTTTGGTTCTAGCAGCTAGACTTAAGCATATAGTGGATGGCTGATGGCTCATTTGTGTTCGACTCCTCACTGTCACGAGCTTGTCTTGCCAACCTCGTCAGACGTATTAATAGATTTATATATTGGCCATCCATCACTTGGATTTTGAACCCAATGCAGGGTTTTAAAAAGCGCGCCTAGGCTAGCGCCTAGGCTCAAGGCTCGTCAAGGCCTAGCAATTGCGCCTCAAGTGATGGGAGTCGAGGCGAGTTGAAACAGGCCCCAAAAAAGCCCCTGAGGCGCGCGCCTCAGGTCCAGGCTCAAGGCGCACGCCTCTTGCGCCTTATTGTCACCCATGCTTTGAATTAAAAAAGAAAGAGATGTAAGGGGCTAAATGATAATTTTCTAATATAAATAAAGATGCCGTGCCCTGCCCTGCCCTAGTTGTTTCCTGTATCATCCAACGAAAAAAAAAAGGGAAGAGAACGGAGAAAGGAGAAACAGCAGCCGGCGATCCACTCCAGCCAGCAGCCAGCGATCCGCCTGATTAGAAGCCAGTGGGGCCCATGCTGAAATTTTGGGATGACCTGCACTGGCTGGTCTGGGGCTTTTTTTTTCAAACGCATCATCAAAACGGTGGGGCAAGAATCATATTTTTCTTATGCCATCACCGACTTAACCATCCATCAGTGGGGGCCATGCTGAAATTTTGAGATGACCTAGTATGGCTGGTCTGTGGGCTTTTTTTATTTTAAAACATGATCAGGTTATCACCAATCTCGTTAGGTCCTTCTTAAGAGCATCTGTGTTATTCGTTTGACTTTGAAGTTGTATTGGTTTTGATGGATTTTGGTAGTTTTGTTGAATGTTTAACATTTATAGTGATGGATGCTTTATGATGTTTAGAGTTTTTCTAATATTCCTTGCCAATTATCTGTCAGTCTGTCTAATTTGTTCTACTTTTGTTCTATTTTGTGAATTATTTATCTATACCAAAATATATATATTTTTTTATATACAATATGCGCCTCGCTTCAATGAAGCCCGCGCCTCGCCTCGTGCCTTAGCGCCTAGGCCCCAGGAGACCTTGGCGCCTTGATGCGCCTCGCGCTTTTAAAAACACTGACCTAATGTAACAAATTCAGGAAGGATGCTCAGTCTCAACAAGCTCAATGCCATTTTCAAATGTTGTATCTACTATCTAGTGATTACTTACATAGATCTTTACTGATTATAGAACAGTCAACCAATATTTAGCAGTGGTGAAATTGACCCCGTAACATTTCTGACGATAAATTGTCCAACTGTTGATAATTGATATTCTCATCCTTGAGCTCCAATATGACATGAGAATATAGCTCCAATCTGATGTGAGAATCTTCAAACTATAGAACATTGAGTTGTCTATTCTTCTTAAATTACCGGTAAAAGTTGTAAAAAAAATATTCACAAATCAGGAATTTTAGTTTGTGGCTACTTCAGATGACTTTCTAGAATCTCTATTCTGTTTATCGGAACAAAATTCAGGGTGTGCTTGGATGTACCTTGAATTTCATGTGGTTTGGATTTGGCGTGGATGCACTAGATTTTTTTGGTGGGTTGAATATATTTGGCAGATCATGTGGTATCTATTTGTTACAAGATTAGATTTGCTTAATCAGAGGATTCAGGAATCATGTGTGTGACTGCCTCCCTTTTTTTTTTTTTCTAGGAAGGTTGTTTTCTGTTTTTGTCTGTTTGAAAGCAGTGTTGATGTGGCGGCCAACATGTTTTGTAGGAGAAAAAAGGCATGAAACTTTTTTCCCACGTGGTCCTATAATTTCTTGCTCCTCATGCATGAATGATATGCATAACAGGCAATTTTGAGGAACTACTCAATGATACGGATAACTAAGTGGCCTATTGCATGTCAACAAAACACACACATGCCCAAAAAAATGAAGAAAAAGCAAAAGAAAGTGGAAAAAACGGCTACCTAAATATTGCTTGTAAATGCTTTCTACTTTAAAGTTGGCTCCCTACTGATTTATGACTGAATGTGGGATACCTATATACTTGCATCGTGTATTTGTACACAGCTGTACTAAGAAGTACACTGTTGTGTTTTTGAATTGTGACTAGGGCTGTTTGTGTTATAGAAGTTGCTCCTTAACTTTTTCTTAACTGTGTTCCTAAATTTGTTGTGATTTGCCAAATACTGTGCAGGTAAGGCTAGGAAAGAATGGTTTGGAAGAAGTACTTGGGCTGGGACCTCTTTCTGATTATGAGCACGAAAGTTTTGAAAATCTCAAGCCTGAGCTTATAACCTCTATCATGAAGGGCATGAAGTTTGCAAGGCAGAAATAAAAGGGCTTGGGTTGACCCAGTTTTGCATTTGTACTGGCGAGAGGGCCTCTTTTGACACTTTTTATGTTTCAACTCTTGCCGCAGCTGCAGTTGGAAATTCACTGAATAAGGTCCAACAGAGAGGAACTGTAATAATAATTTAAACTAATCATTTTTGCTTTGATGATGATGTATTGTTCTACACTTTTGCCGCAGGACCTGAATGGGTTCTCTCTTTTGCATGAGTTGAATGTATTTTTGGTTAGGTTGCCTGCCTCTTGATTCTTTTAGCTAGCTTACCTATCTTGCAGTAGGGATTCTAGCTGTGGGATGCATGTACTATTTTTAAATAAGGTGAGTTTCCATCTGTCTTGTGTACTGAACGAACTGATCTACAATCCAGGACCACACGCTCTTAATTTGGTTTAGATAGCAGGTCACACATATTTCTCCTACTGTTTTCATCTTGCCTATTCATTCATTTTGTGCTTGGTATTCATCAACTTCTCCACTTTTCTGTATCTTCTGACTTTTCATCTTTTTAGTGTCGACGGTGTTTAAAAGTTTGTTTTGGCAGACCCTTATCTTTCCCCCACCCTTATTTCCCAAATCTCTTTCATAGAAAATGGTGATTTTGGGATGAAATAACTGAAACACATGCCTATTTTGGTCGGAGATGATATATGGAGAGCCAGAAGAGGGGCTTCTTGTAGGGCCAGTTAGTTGTGAAAAGGGTAGAGCATTATACAAGCGTTGGATTGGTTTCCAAATCTCACAATTAATAGGGTTGAATATGATTAATCAGAGGTGGCGAATGAACCATGATTGGTTTTGAAATGCCCATGGTTTTTTTTCTTTCTTTTTTTGCCAAATTAGGGATTTGAGTTCACGCACTTTTTTACTCACACGTGTACCCAGTGAACTGATCTATATAACTTAAAGGATTTATAGGGTCTATTCAATAAAAATGGATGGTTAGATTGAGAGGATTTTTTTATAGGCAGTGGAAAAAAAAAAAAAAAAACTAATTTCTTGAGGTTTTAAACTTGTAACTACTTAAGAAGTGGAATTCGTGTAACTGCTGTCCTTACTCCGTCGACTGACTTTATCTCATTTAAAAGAGCAAATTGAATGCACATGAATTCTTGGTAAAATGGGTTTCAACAATTAACTATTTTAGAGATGGTGGGTGAAGGACAGAAGTTGGAGATGTAGATGATAGAAATTTCTGAATTTATTGGTGGGTGAAGGACAGAAGTTGGAGACGTAGATGATAGAAATTTCTAAATTTATTGGTGGGTGAAGGACAGAAGTTGGAGAAGTAGATGATAGAAATTTCTGAATTTATTTACCATCTTAATTTAATTTAATTTTCTATTAAAGGGCCATTATTTGATGACTATTTGTAGATATTCACCTTTGTTTCTCTAATTTTAATCAATTTTAAAAATACATTTCTTAGAATTATTAAGAATTCAATTCTATCTAAACGATCGAGAAAAGTTAAGAGGTCATTTCAAAATTATAATTTTCATTTTTTAACCTTTTAGCTGTTCATATTTTACATTTTCATTTCCAAAACCGTCATTTCAAAGCATAGATGAAAACCATAGCCGAATCAGGGATGTTTTTCCTTGGATAGGACTCTTGTCTCCTGCTCTCACGATGTTGGTCGGGGATCGATCCCTCGGCCGTTAGACTTAAGTAATTCCCCTTCTACCATGTCAAGTAAAAAAAAAAAAATAATAAGAATTGGCACATGAGATCCAGACTCCTCTCAATTGGTGTGGGGTGGTACTGACTACTGAGTACTGACTGGTGGTGGGTGAAGCAGCTATAGCCACCCTGACCTCTTCTTCCTTCTCACATGGCTTTATTTATTTCATTATTTTGGGCATTATTGTAGGGAAGCAGGAGGAGAAAAAGTGGATTTGATTGGATTGGATGAATGGTAAGAAGACAACTAACCTCCTGCCCTTTTTTCTTCTTGTCACAATCTATCATTCTATCACTCACACCAGTTTCAGACATGGATCCATTGATATTTGAACTCTTCTTTCTCTCCTCTGTTTGGGTATTCAGCCTTTTTGGGATTCTTCTGTTAGCGTTGGGTCACAATAGAAATGTCAAAAAACAAAAAAAGGGTTATTAAAATTGACGTTTATTTCTTTCCCAGATTAGATTATTTGGTGCTTTGGGCTGTAAGGTTGAAAACAGGACTTTTTCTTTTCTTTTCCAGAAACAATGTATCAGGCTCTCTAAGGCACTAGAAATCTATTTGCTCTAAACTTTTACTAATGTTCATATTTATTGATAACTTTTTGAATTTGATGGCAAAATACTGAAATTTTCTTCTTTCTTTTAATAGTGGTGGTTTTCTACTTACTACTTAGGATGTAAATACTGCTACTGACTACTGTATGGATGTGGGTATGTTTGCTTTCAACCTGATCATATTTCATTATTTATATCTTTTCTGATCTCATTACCAGTGGGATCAACATGTTGATACTTGTTTTATCGTGTCATGGATATTGAGAAACGTCGAGCTGTTCCCTATCTCTGTATTTGTTTCTTACTGTCATATTCAGGCATCATGTACAACATCAAAATTAGTACCTTGTAGCCATCTGACTGGTATAATTTTAATTTCTATGACGATCTTTTCTTCTTATGTAAGAAGACTCGATGGCCATCTAAACATTCAAACTCTCAACAAGATTTTCTAATACCTTCCATCAGAAATGGGTAGTTGTGAGGGATGGTGAGTAAAAAAAAAAGAAAAAATATGAAAAACAAATGCATTGGTGGATTAAAACCACTTTACAACCAAGTCAAGACTAGGTAACTAGGACATAGTTTTTCTTTTATCTAAAAAAGCTCAGTGTCGGATGTGTGCCTATGTACAGGGGCGGACCCAGAATTTTTATTTAGGTGGGGCGATTATTTACCATTTAGACATATGTGCTTCGGACATTGGGCGATTGTGTAGTGCTTAGACAAATATGTATGGGGGCCCATTTAAATTAATGAAGAATTTAAAATCAACCTGCGGCGGTCGCCCCAAGTCATCAAAGCCTGGGTCCGCCCCTGCCTATGTAAGATATGTGCGCTGCAAAATTTGACTCACAGCTGTTGCTGATTGTTTACACTTAAACTGGACATATTTGTCGACAAGCAGGTTCTCCACAATCTGCCTTTTATGACATAAATGCATGTATCTCTATCTAAGTTACCATTATAAAAATGTACCAACCATGTGTTTGCACTCATGAGATGCTTGGTGGTTGTTATAGCTATTCTTATTCTTGAAAATCTCTTGAAAAAAGAAGAGAGATCTATTTCATTTCTCAATAGGCTAACAAGGACAAAGAATTCCCATTGTACAGAGACTTACTTCTAGAAGTTGTTGTCCTTTGCAGGTTAAATGATTTGAACTGTAATCTTGTAGTTGCGACAATGAGCACCTTCAAATTGTGCTATGGCATTTATCTTTTCTCCATTTTTCCTTTTTCTTTTTAAAGTTAATTAGGCAAAATCCTTTATTAAGTTTTTATGTCAAGATTTTTGATGAAATCATCAATATGTTTCCAGGACTCACCCCCCCCCCCCCCCCCCCCCTCCCTAAAGGCTCCAAATCAAATGTACTAAGGGCTCACATATGAGGAGACGAAGCATAAATTATGGGTCAATCATCATCAAAACTTTGTTCGAACTATGTTACGGTCAGCTACATGAATTACATTTCTCCATTCCAGTCTATTTTGGGCCAAGTCCTCTGATGAGTTGCTCTTCTTCGAGTCCATCATTACTATTTCCATCCATGTCCTCTTCGGCATATCATTTTCCTTGAAGGGCCATCAATCTACATAGAAAAGATTTTCCTTGCTAGCGCCATGCTGCATATATACTACTTAATTTCTTTTCAAGATGGTGTCTCTTAACTCTTAAGTTCTTGATTTTTGCTCCTTTTCTAAAGTCTCTCTCTCTCTCTCTCTCTATATATATATATATATATATATATCAGGATGACTTGAGCTAATGCACCCTCCTAGCCCTATGGGGACAGGGGGAACATTGTATTTTGCGTCTCTCACCAATTGAGCTACAATCTGAGACTACGTTTCTATTTGACTTGGTTACGTGGTATTTCGCTTGTGAATGTTGTTCGATTGACTTGGGGTAACTTTTCTTGTCTTTCTGAGACATTTGCAGGTTATGTCATGGGAAGCACAAATGAAACTAATATATCAATGGAAACTTGTATGGGGTTAAGTGATGATACCACAAACTACGGGGTGACCATGGACATCGAAGCTTGTGCAGATGATACTTATCAAACAGTTGGAAATTCTGTCCGAAATGAGGTAGTTTTATTTGAAGAAGAAACAAATCCTGAGCCTTATCTGGGTGTGCAGTTTGAATCTGATGAGGCCGCAAAGGCCTGGTATAATGATTATGCTAGGAATGTGGGTTTTAGCATCCGTGTTGGTCGACAAGAACGTTCACAGCGTACTAAAGAAATTATTTCGAGGCAATTCTTATGATTCAGAGAGAGATCCCGTGATAAGAGATTCATAGATAGAAAGGATAGAAGTAGGCCAGAGAGACCACACACAAGGGTTGGACGCAAGGCAATGATTATGGTGAAGAAAAGAGGTCCTAACAAATGGATTCTGACCAGATTCGAAAAGACGCATACTCATGAGCTAGAAAGTCCAGATAAAGTACCGTTTCTTCGATCGCATATGCATATATCTAACATTCCAAACCGCCATACTGGTACAGCCCAAATTGCCTGCACTAATTCTCTCAAAAGTTGCAAGGATTGTGATGCAGAATTTGAATTGAGTTACGATAAGGCAATTGTGAAGACTCAATTGCCCATGGAAGAACAATTGGCAGAATTATACACAAGACCGGTGTTTCGAGAATTTCAGGAAGAATTATGTGCAAGCCTTCGATATATTGCCATTAAAACCAAGGAGGATGGGGATCTCAGCAAATATAGGGTGACAAACTTTGGTGAAGATACTAGGTCACACACTGTATCCTTCAATATATCCAAGATGAGAGCAAATTGTACATGTCTTATGTTTGAATTTGTGCGCATTCTCTGTAGACATGCGTTAATAGTCTTTAGGCTCTTGAATATTCTCATGCTACCGTCTCATTATATCATGGAACCATACATGAGAATGTGAAGACTCGGGTGGAATATGAGCAGCATGATATCATAGGCCAAGCTGATTGTGCGGACTCTGTGTCCTTGAGATGCACCAATTTATGTCATTGGGCCATTAAATATGCAGAGGAAGGGGCGAGTGGGCGACTTCCATCAATGCATACAATGTGGCAATATGTCCTCTACAAAGGTCTTTGGACGAAGTACTTACTGCCAAACAGAATGCTGTGATGGATTCACAGGTTTGCACTTCATTAACTGGAAGTGTCCTGGATGACAATCTCAATGGGAGGAATCACAGACAGATCATTCCACTTATCAGACAACTTCGCATGATCCTCAATGAACAAATTAAGGTGTCCTATGAAGTCCTCGATGGAAATCAATTTCAATAAGGCCCAAAGAATATGAGAGCATGCACTGTTTGTGGGTTGCATGACCATAATTACAGTTACTGCACATTGAGGGTTGTAAGTTTAAAATGAAAATGCTCGATTAATTACTATGTTGTTCTTTGTGATGGGTTCCCAAAATTTTACTTCTACTTCATCGTTTTTATTTGCCTCTCAGGAGTTGTTTGGATTGTTGTACAAAAAGTTTGTCCATTTACTCCTGTTGATACCAACTCCTGCTTCATCAATTTATTCAGGCTTCACTATTTGTATAGCATTTCTTGGTAGTTTCTGATTAAATATTTTTGTATGATATTCTGGCAACTTTTTATAGCTTCTCTCATGAAAACATCGGCCAACTTTTTATGGCCAACTCCTGTTGATGCAAACTCTCTATCTACAATTTCCTTATGTTTTTCCTCACTGTGAGTGTAAATCCAGCGCAAGTATAATAGAGAGAGTGCCGTGAAGCTAGAGATCACCGGCCAAATGGTTGTCTTCAAATCTCTTTTGGTAGATTTTCTGTATATATCTATGGATCTTTTGCCAAATATATATAGAGATTGTTTTCTCCATCAAGGCCCGGGAAAGCGGCTCTTTTGGTTTTTGCTATACGAGTGCATGATTAAGGCAGCTGAGTCAGATCTTCTCTGTTAAAGAGTCAGTGAGGCTTATGGGCAAAATGTGTTGAGCCCACCAGGCTCCCACAGTCCAACAGTGAATGGATGATTTAGGCATCAATTGTTTAAACCAGTCTGTCTTTCTTTGTTCTATTTTCCCGGTTTTGATTGTCTCCAGTTGTTGAATCACATGCATGGTAGTACAATTTTATGATAGGATTTTGTGAAAAATGGACTGACAATGGACTGAGCTGAGTTGCAAGTATGAATTGAGTCCTTAGTTTGCAAATCATGCTAGTTTTATGATATAAGATAGTTGCGCGATATGAAGGTGTTTTATCTCAAGATATTTGCTGGCCCATATGTATGAAAGTGTTCCAACTTGCAAGATCTATTCACAGTTGCATTCAATGTTCTTATTTTGGTAAGGTAATTTATTTTGGCTGTTCTGGATTGTTTCTTTTTCGCAATGAAATTATTGATTGGATCAGGTCCATCTGCCAGGTCCCGGATTTTTCCTTCTCTATCTACTGAAGCTGTCAAGTAAAAGAAAAACCCTACTAAATGATCACATTGAGAAATTAATTGAAATCAGTGTGCAAAAATTCAGTTTCATCGATCATCACCATCATCATATCAAAGCCTCATCTCAACTATGTTAGGGTCAACTGATTCAGTTAAATTTATATATTCAAAATCATCTATACTAATTTCAAGTCTTTTGCTAATGATCAAATTAGGAAATTAATTGTAATAAGTGACCAGCAGTTAAATTAATTGAAGCTATCAAGACTTTGTTCAAAGCTTAATTAACCTAGGCTATGTATATAACCTTATTCAAAACATAGCCTATCGTTTACCAACCAATCAATCCTTATTCAAAGTAATAGGCCCACAAGGGCCCACCTTTGACCAGTTCAGGCTCTTTCACACTCTCATTCCCCCATCATCTAAGCACTAGGCCGAGTTTCACTCTCATCAAACCTTTTTTCACCTTTAGATTGAATCTCTAAGAATTCTATTGCTATAAAAGACCTCTAAAATTTTATGGCACTAAATCAAGGGTTAAGGTCATTTGATGGGGCTGTTTTTTTGTTGACACTTGTAGATAAGGATACCTTCCCATGTACCCCACCCCAGCCGATTAGTGGGCATCTAAATGGATCCCATAGCTGAACTGCATATGAAAAGTATATGGTCTACTTATAGGAGAACAATACCCTTCTTATTACTAGCTAGGGGCCTAGGATATATTTCCCTACTTTTTAGTAAAGTCATAATCAATAATAAAGGATATATTTCCCCACATTTTAGTAAAGTCATAATCAATAATAAAGGATATCTTTCCCTACTTTTTAGTAAAGTCATAATCAATAATCAAGGATATCTTTTCCTACTTTTTAGTAAAGTCATAATCAATAATAAAGGTTCAACAATCAAACCTTTACTCACTATTTAATTCAATATCTAAAAGATCTATGGTCAATTAACCATCAAATCTTAATGTCATTAAATCAATCACAAGGATAATTTGATAGAGCTGATTTTTTTCCGTGATTCTCATCCATAAAAACTCCTTTCTATCCATCCTATCCACAGTAATAAAAATGCACCGAAGTGGGCCCTTTGAGCTGAACTACTTATTCACATAATGCACTCGATCGTAGGATGATAGGAGGGTTGCACTTTCGCCTTGCTTTAGTTCATCTTGGTGCGCCAGTGGGGTCATGTTGGCTCAAGATCCGAATTCAACTTGCACGATCACATTTGTTGTTCTCTCTTTTGCTCATGATGGAATTGTTACACACTGCCGATCGCGTGCTCAAGATTCTGATTGTTTTTACTGGCGTCAGAGACTTTCATTGAAAGAAAAAGAGGATACAAAGAAACCATGTAATCAAATATATAGTTAACACATGCCATTAATAAGGCCTAAGATTACATTAATGATATTATTAATGTTACAGTGGCACCAACTTCTATGAAAGAACAATTTAATATAGAGCCATTCAAATAGAACCATTCAAAAAAAACAAAAAGGAAGCTAAAGCGCTTATTTTTACAAAACTACCAAATGGGGCTTTTCATTTTACAAGAATCTGACAAAACTTCTAAAAACAGGTAGAGAGTAGAATTACATGCATGTCAAATGTTCTTATTTTTCAAACCTATATCCATTTCATACGTTTAATTTAGTTTATACTAATAGAGGTGAGATGTCAAACATAATGATATTCTATTAAAACTGTTCCAAATTTAAATAGGTGGGTCTTACCTTAAAAGTTTCACTCCATTCACTCGCACAAACAATCCGAGGATCCGGACTACTCTATTTCAGCCAGAGCTAATCAAGTCATCCATTCCAACAATGATTTAAATATTGGTTAGGATTTAAAAAGGTGCCCTCTCACTTGCCTAAAACGTGCCCCATCGGTGACGGTGATTTTGCTTAAAATTAATTAGAAGCATCTATTCCAAGGTGTCTATCTTCAATAAAATTGGACTCGATTGGTGCGGTCTCTGTAGATAGGCATTTCTCTAATGGCATTTACCTTTCCTCTCGTCTTCTCCAATCTCCCTGTCTTGACAGCAATAATACTAATAATATTTCCTGTAGCTGAATCCTACTCGTCCATCTTCAGCTTTGGTGACTCTCTAGCAGATACAGGCAACTTCCTTTATCTACGTGCCAACGAACATCCAAGAGTGGGTCAATCCCCATATGGACAGACCTACTTCCATCACCCCACAGGTCGTTTCTCTGATGGACGGCTCGTCATCGACTTCATAGGTACCTTTTCTCTCTCTCTCTCTCTCTCTCTCTGTCATGAAGTGAGATTGATGGTTGTTGGATGGATGTGGACAGCACAAGCTATTGGAATTCCTTTCCTTCCACCGTATTTCGCATGCCCAGGCGACTATGATTTTAGGAGAGGAGTGAATTTTGCAGTGGGAGGAGCGACTGCGCTTGACCCGGAATTTTTTGAGGAGAGAGGGATCTATGTTGAGACTAACTGCTCTTTGGGACATCAGATTGACAGGTTCAAACGGATTCTTCCTTCCATTTGCGCCTCTCCATCTGGTAATTTTAAAAACCTTCAATTATATGACTCTATTGGTTTGCTTACATGACCAGTCTATCTAGAATCTTTTGACCTTCAAGGCTCTTTTTTACATTCCTGTTGTCCAATATATTTTCTTGGGGCATGTTTGGGTAGTAACAACGGTGAGGTATTCTCTCTTCTTTTTCTCAATTTCAAGGAAAATCCGCATTTGGCTAAAGAGAGGAAAGATGAGTGAGGATTTTCTAAATCCTCTCAAATCTTTTCTTCTATTGATTTTTCGGCCTCCCCCTCTACTTATTGAATTTTGCAAATCTACGTAGGCAAAAAAATAAAATAAAAAACACTTAAATGTTAAAAAAGAGTGAGTGACTCTAGGTGTTTCCCAAATTTAGAGTAGCATAGTTTACCCAACTTTGAAAAGTCACATTTGTGTGGTCCTAGGGCAGGAGAAGCTATTTAAGACTTACCAATACCAACCAACAGGTGGGGTCATGAATAGTGTTTTCTATAATGCTTTGACGTGGTATATATGGTCGTTATGATTTGATCGATTTCGAATCCTTTTATTTAGTCCTTAAAAGCTACTTTATTAAGGACAATGTTATCATGATTGATGTCACCCTTTATAATAGTGGTGAGACTACTTTAATCTGATTAACCTATATTACCGACCTTCGCTTTCATCAAAATTGCTAAATATCTTTTGTCGTGCTCCTTCAGGCACTGCTTATGATTAAAAATATTCATTTGAATAAAATATAGTTAATATCAGTCCGGCATTTTATATTATTCTATAAGAAAAGTTAGAAAAATAAATGTAGATGATGTTTGAACTAAGCAATTTGGATCACACAGCAGTGGGCTCCACATGTGTTGTATTAGATTAAGTGCGTGTTTTGCGGCGAGAGGATTATGCTATAGAGAGAAAAAACGAGAGGATTATATTACATATATGAAAATTGTTCTAATTTTCCATCTAGTTCGCTATTGCATTGTTTGGTGTGACCTACTTTTTATGTGAAAAAGGAAAAAAAAATGAAGAGATTTTCTTTGATTGAGAGGGTTTCGATCTCCTAGGAAAAGTGTTGCAATAAATTTCCTTTCTTCATAGAGCATGGAGTCCCCTCGTTGCACAAACAGATACTAAGTTTTTTTTTTTTTTTTTGTTTTGTTGTTTGTTCAGCACAAAAGAAAAATGATCTACCGTCAATGTTGTTGGACAATAAAAAGTAACTTCTAATTTAATATGTATTCTTTGTTTGATCTAAGTTGGTTATTACATATGCCTCTTGTAAACAAGGACTGGCCTTATTTTATTCCAACCATGTGTATCATGCGTGAAATCAATCCACAGGTTTATGGCACTGTTTGAACTAGAAATGGGTGAGTTTCCTTTATATTGTAATTTTGTTGATATAAGCGACCATACTTGTCCAACTCAATTGAATTTGTTTCACAGTATAACGCTGTTTGGTTAAATCAAATTGGTAGGCCATTAGTCAAACCAAGTGATGAAACGCCTCGATATCCTTGAGGACATATGGCAACATTGCAGATCTTTAGGAGGTTTTTTGGGTACGGCCACCATTACTCATGGATAAACCCCCATTGTGATAAAATTTGGCAATGAAATTGCCTTGAAATACAAAAAAATAACAATATAGTTTTATGCGATATTGTATAATCCAATTAAAATTTACGATATTCCAAAATATATTGATATGAAAAACTTTTTGGTAATTTTTTTAACTTTCATTTTGTATGACTAATGATTACCGCATAAAAAAAATCTCAATTTTTAGAAGTCCATGAAGTTTGGGCAAGTTTGTTTTCACACCAATTGAAGAAGTCATAAGGACTGTCTTCATGGTTATGCAAATGGGTAGTGGGTAGCTTAACTCTAGAAGGTTGTTAGAGTTGTGTAGCAGCTACGTCTAGGTTGTCTCTGTCACCTAGGCCCATAATGCACTGGATGTGACTGCCGTATGGCTCAGTTGTTATCTCGTTTACTTTTATCTCTGTGAAAATTGTGAAGAATGCATCTTTGCATGGAGGATTCTGTGGCTGAATTTCTTTGATTCCAGCACTTTTTTATTCATCCACTGTCTAACACCCCGCCGACTCTGACTGCGCATTACCAAGCAAACAGTGCACTTCAAGCACTAAATTGTTCGAATGAAACTTTCTTTCCCTTCTAGAAGAGGAATGGATAAATTGAAAGGACTACTAAAACTTCATTTGGAGACTTCAAGTTGGTATTGCTTAAAACTTTAGAATCTTCAAATTTCCTTCTAGAAGTGGAATGGATAAATTGAAGGACTAAAACTTAATTTGGAGACTTTAAGATGTTATTACTTTAAACTTTAGAATCTTAAAGTAGTATAACCATAAACTATACATGATTTTTGATATTGTACTTTACAAAA
Organism: Litsea cubeba; assembly: GCA_012931725.1. NCBI lineage: Eukaryota > Viridiplantae > Streptophyta > Magnoliopsida > Laurales > Lauraceae > Litsea > Litsea cubeba. The sequence goes on along the minus strand of CM022947.1, from coordinate 1,230,443 downwards.
TTTATAAGTGGTGGTCGAGGGTTTGTAAGCTACCAGAGCCCCACAAAGTATGGATGTGGTGGTGGATTCCCTTGTTAGTGATAAACCCCTATCGGGGACTTAACTTGCAAAAAAAAAAATAGTTATACACTTTTTAATCTATCTTGAAATTGTAGAATGTGAGGGGACCAGTTGCCTACTTTGTATAATTTGAAGAAAACCGAGTTCTAATAAAGGGAGGATTGATGGTATGGCAAGATTTTCTCGTGAGATTTGCAGGCAGAGCTCGGAGGATCTGTCTTTGCTACAAGAAGATTCATTTATCTATGGATTTTTGTTTCTGTGGAAGAGAAGAATCATAAATTTCTAACCCTCGCATAGAAAATCGAAATTATCTTATCGAGAAATCTAGTTCATTTTTTTTTCCATTCTTCACAAGGAAAACGTATTTCACCTAATAATTGAACAGTGAGCTGCAGTAAAAAATTTGAATATTTCTTCTCTCTATCAAGGATTCCGTTTGTGGCACAAAATGCATCCGTAGTGCAAAGGATTGTATTTTTTTATACCGTCGGATTAAAAATCCCACGCCACCCCTGTGAAAATCTCACTTGATGGTAGTCGCTAATTCAGTGTATTATAAACTGTTGTGCATAGTCCAGTGGAAGTATTGATTGGTATAGGCCTATGGAGGCATTGATGGTATTGGTGGGAACACATTATGTTACAAATAGCATGTGCTAGCTTTAAAACTCTTTCCTACCACATAAATAATCCTTTCATTCTCATTGGTGTGAAGCATCTCCACACACACAATCGGGATCGATCCTTGAATAAAAAGCTGATGGTGAGGGATTTGGGTGAGTGGATGGGTGGATGGATACTTATCTTAAAAAAAAAACAAAAAAAAAAAAATTCTACTTATTGTAAATTATATCTTGGTCTACTACTAATTTCTATCAAGATACAAACATTTATAGAATTATCATCTTAGAGCCTCACCAATAATCTATGCAGCACTCTATACTCCACAATCTCGAGTAGGCCTAAATGAAGGCTCATCCCCAAACCGCAACTAAATTTGTAACCAAGGCCTAGCATCATCTAAATCATAAGATCCATTTATCTAATTCATAAGGTCTTATTATTTATTCTATGGGCAGATTGTCGTAAGATCTTAAGTGAATATCTTTTCCTCGTGGGAGAGATTGGAGGTAACGATTACAACCACCCATTTATGATGGGATGGACCATACAGAGATGCAACCACTTGTGGGGCCCGTTGTAAATGCCATCTCATCTGCCATCAAAGTGGGTATTCACTGAACTATATGATTATTGTTTCTAATCATCTGTACTTATTCATGATCACAATGATTTCATCCTCATAATCTGATAATCTATTCTATAAACGCAGACGTTGATTGATCATGGGGCCACGACGCTTGTGGTCCCCGGAAACTTTCCAGTGGGCTGCTCAACCGCGTATTTGACTCGGGCCCATAGCCACAACAAAGAGGATTATGACCCTATCACAGGTTGTTTAAAGAAATGGAACGAGTTTACAGAGTATCAGAACAAACGCTTAATCAAAGAGCTAGATCGGTTGCGATATCGCTATCCTCATGCCACCATCATCTATGCTGATTATTACAATATCGCCATGTGTGTCTTCCGCTCTCCACACAAGTTTGGTGAGCTTCTATTCTCATCTCCTCATATATAACATCTCTCTCCATTCTCGTCCCCACAATCAAAGCCACTGATCTGGTGGGTCACCACATGCAATGGTTGTGGCCTTTTGGGTCCAATTATTATGGACTATGAGAGTATACATAAATCATAGTTATCAATTTCGTTACAGTCTGGCCTTTTTTACAAAATATTTTTGTATTTCAGAATTTCAAAACAATTTTTTGGAGTAACTTTTCGAAATAATAAAAATTAAAAAAATAACTATATATGTCCATTTAAAAAATAGAAAAAATATATATATATATAAATTATACATGTTTTTTGATATGGATATTGAAAAGAAGTTTAAAAAAAAAGATGATGAAAAATGTGTTTCAGAATTCAAACCACATGACTATAGAAAAAGAATACAATACTACAAACCAAAATTGACTACCGAAATGGCCCGGAATTGAACTGAATTTAATCCGAAATTTTTTTAGTCCCATTCCGTTTCAACTGCGGTAGCCAAAATGAACTGAAATTGACAACCATGATCTAAATGTCTCTTAGTACTTTATTTATTTTTTGAGCCTTTGCCCTTTACATTGTTCTAAAGTGCTTGAATGCGATGTTGGTAACAGGATTTAGCAAGGGGGCTCTCACAGCGTGCTGTGGAGGTGGAGGCCCCTACAACTTCAATGTATCAGCACTATGTGGCACGCCGCAGGCTAAATCATGCAATGAACCGTCCTTGTATTTTAACTGGGATGGCTTTCATCTAACAGAAGCTGCATATAAATGGATTGCCTCTGTTTTGATGGAAGGACCCCATGCCATTATTCCTCACATCACCTCTGCCCATAGCTTTGTTTAGCAAATATTCTATGTATGCTTGCTTTTGTCAAATGCACTGCTTGCTTACTATTCTTAGTGGACTATGTAGAATTTATATGATAAATCATATTCTTCTTTTTTTTATTTTTTCTTTTTGTCTCTTTGGCTTCTTTTCTCTGTTTTAGCTTTGTTCTCGTTGGCTCTTTGCTATTATTTGGCTTCCAGTTGTATTCGTTTTTAGGGGAACTATTTTTGTATACCCCGCCATGTTTTCTTCTCAATTAGAATTCTTTTTGCAATTGAGAGAAAAAAGTATTTATATTTGGAATAAGGTTTGATGTGATGGATAGGGTTGACTGACTGTCACTTGCAGGGCCTCTGCCAAATCTGTTTTTTTTCTTAGTTTGCTGAAAAATTCATACTACTAGTGTGGAGGTAGATGGATTTAGATAAGGGGGCCAATTTTGGCACCCCATTATTTTGAAAGGGCACCACATTCAGTGTCAGTGTCCGTTGACAAATGAGGAAAGAAGACGAGAGAGAAGATTAAAAAGCGGCGCCCAATTGCCTCGTGGCTCGTGCCTGAAAACGAATGACGGCGCTGGCGTTGTGAAGGGTGCTTTTTCCAATTCAGCAGCCGCTACCTCTAAATGGGGCCCACTCCCATCATCATCATCATCTGAATAGTAGGTCCCACTGAGGGATCAACCTTATCAACTCTTTGCTGTTGCGGTCGGTTCATACTGTTTATTTAGTGGGTCCCGTAGTGGGCCATCAGTGACGATGGACATTGGATGGATGGATGGATGGATATGAGCCGCTACTCTGTTTCCAAATGGACAGCGGATGAAAGGGAGATGTGGGATTTTGCTTTCCTCATTTTTGGCTTTTTTTGGACCTCTTGTGAGGCGGAAAGAGCAGATTGGATTTGTTTTGTGATGGAATTATTGTTAGTATTGGAATGCAATTTTTATCCGTTAAAGTACAGTAATGTGTATATCCGACGTTTCCACACAAAACATCTGTACCTTTTTGGACTACAAATTTGATGTGGGTGGTGTATATTCAGCTGTACCTTTCTGGACTACACCTTCTGCCCCTAGATTTGCAAGGATTCCCTCCACTCAATTTTGTAAATGTTTTCTGGACTATCCATTTGATTAAGCCATGCAAGGATGGGATCATGGGACATACTATGCTTAAGATTCTCATCCTAGCCATTCATTTTTTTTTCGCTCTCTTTCAATATGAGTATGCATGACAACTTTTTTTTCTTCTTATTAGACTGAATATAGAAGGGCCATACTAAGAGTGACCCATTATATCTACATGGTCCATAGTACACTCAGAAGGTGCAGGGCTACAGCTGCAAAAAAAAAAAAAAAAATAAAAAAAAAAAAAATAAAGCATAAGCAAGTGTAGAGGCACAATGGTTTTCCCCTTTTCTTCTTTGGGGAGCATGGTTTAAAATCTCGGTCTCGGTATCGGCCGGGCTGAAAAACCGATATGATATCGTATCGGTCTGTCGCGGTTGTCGCGGTGTGAATTTTTTTTTAATAAAAAAAAATCACAAAAATATCAAAAAAATCCAGAATATTAGAAAATGCTGAAAAATAATATTTTTTTCCATTAGAAACAACAACAAATTTCCCACTATTAATACAAATTATGATTCATCTAATACAATGGTTTCAGAAGGAAATACAGAACGAGTACACTGAATGTACGATGCAAGTTGTTCTGTATACGGTGTAACCCATGCAGCTGCGCAATCGTACCTGTACGTAAACCATTGAATCATAATGGAAGGCATCGGGTAACCCTCTGCCAAGGCAACCTGGACAAAGTGATTATTATTAACGAACCCGATAGTGATAGTAACATGTTCATGTGACGGTGGAGGCACTGATCGCAGTGGCAAAAATGTCAAGCATTGTTCAGAACTAAGAAGATGTAATATGACATTGTAACTTGAAGCAATCAAGTGACCCATGTCAGGCATTGTCATCCAGTTCTGAATCGGTGCTGGTCTATCTGATTCCCAAAAGTTCAGTGAGTCGTAAATGGAACATGCTCGATCATAACTACCAAATAGATCAACATACTCTGTCCAGAATGTTCTCAACTCGTCAATCAAGTTCCGACGGACGTGCATCCATGCATCCTCACCAAAACCAAGTAACCCAGCAATAGCCCGAAAGCCACAATTTCCATCAGCTCTTACGTCTTTCACGAACATAATGTAGGGATGCAATGTAGATGGAAACTGACTAAGATATACATGCTCATGGTTAACTGATCTCGATCTTGAAATCCTTTGTGTAGGGAGTGGTGGAGTATTGTAGAGAGATGAACAACTGTGTCTACCTGGTTCCTGAGAAATGTTGAAATCATGCTGAACGAACTCAGATGCAGACAGATTGCCATGAGTCGATCTATCTACTTTCTTTTTTGATGAGGGGCGTCCACGAATATTCGTCTTAACAACCGGTTGAAGAAGTGCAGTTATTGATGGATTAATTATCTCTCTTAACTTCCTTAACCAACTGACTTTACCAGGCCTTGACTGATGCTGAAACTGTTCTGCGAACATTTGTAGATCGACACTACAATCGATATCATCGTCTCCAGGAGAAACACATGGCAATAAATCAAGTTTCTTCCAAAATTTATCAATGCAACCAAGTGGTATAGGACGACCTTCATTTGTGTATATTGCAAGCTCGTGCGCACACGGCAGCCCATTACTCGTACGAAGTTTACATTTGCAAGAATAAACGTCTTCTCCGACAACTTTAGACCGCTCGAATTCCAACCAAATCAGATTCAATGCGTCAATTGAAACAAGACCCCATAATTCTCGGAATTGCTCTGTTTTGAATCGATGTTGGATAATATTTTTACTTTTTTCCAAACTAACTTTTATTGATGTGATCTGACCTTGAATGAGCTGATGAATAAATGACACTGCTGACTCCAAGTCCGACTGTGATGTGCCCAAGTATCGTTTCAACTTAGAATGCTGACTCTCGGCTCTGTTAGTAGTCACATTTCCGAAATGCATATGCGTATCCCTCCAGGCAGATATGAACATCTCCTTATATGGCGTCAACCATACATCTTTAATATAATTCACGATCTTGGAGTAGCCTTGTAAATTTACCTCAAAAGCAGATAAATTGTACAGATACGCATTCTCGGTTTCTGATTCCAGTAAGATGTGCCACATGGAGTAGAATGCATCCCAGGATTGCTTGTCTTGAAATGATTTTTTGCAGTTGGCTATAACAGCTCTGTCGATGTGCCATGTACACAGCAGTTTCATCGCCTCGGGAAACACTTGGGCACATGACCTCATCAATGCCAAATCTCTATCGGTGACAATAACTCTTGGAGTAGTGCATTCATCCATTGTTGACCGCAAACAATTCAGTGCCCAAGTATAATTGTCCTCCTTTTCTGATTGCAGAAATACAAATGCAATGCAAAATGTCATCTTCGTTGAAGTCACACCGACAATCTCAAATAGAGGCATCCTGAATCTGTTAGTTTTATAGGTCGCATCCATTAGTAACACATGCGGGAATGCACGCAATAGTTCCAACGAGCCTGGATGTGCAAAGAATAATTCTTCAAGTTCATTAGTCTGAGCATTGCTTCGATTAAAGAAAACGTACCCGTACTGGTGTAGCAATGACATGAGTTGTTGCATTTGGGATTTACCAGCTTTCTCTGCAGTCCGAAACTTCTGACGTGCACTGTATATAGTGTTAATAGTGGACATATTGTTTGGATCCCTGTTCTTCAACGTATATAAGATGTTTCGTGGCTTAACCAAATTCTTAGACAAATCCACCAATATATCATTTTCGGTAGCAGAAAGCCTACCCACGTATGCATGACCCTCCATATATAATGCCTGTGAATGGTTATGCGTTCCACATACCACACTTACCATCCAATCATCATCTGTGTTCAATTTCAACCCTTTAACTCTGAATGGACATTCTATTTTTCTTGTGCCAGTAAATCGTGTTGAGATTTTCTTACTTTTGTAGGTCCCACCACGTTCACATTGTAACAATAATTTGGGTCTCCTCCCAAATCCTCCAATCTCTGACCTTCTCGTAACAATAACAAATCCCAAATTGCGTCCGGTATTTTGAACCCATTCAATTAACAATTGGCGTGAATTGAATACCTAAAAATAATAATTTAAATATGAATTAACAAAATATAACATATATGAATTAACAAAGTATAATATATACGAATTTAGTTATGTAGCATACCATGTCGGTGGAAAAATCATTCGTAACATCAACTTCAATATTTTCTTCGCTCGCATTCAAAAGATCATCTTCTTGTTTTATTTCATCTAAGATAATATCAGAATCACTTGACAATCTTAGATCTTCACCCCAAAGTTTCCGATGACCCATGTTAATGCGGAATCTAAAATCTGATTCTTCGTTTTACTTTTTCACAGAGAAATCTAGTCCCGGCTGTAAAAAAAAAATAATAGGAAAAAAGAGAAACAAAAGAAGAGCGAGGAGGAGAAAAGGAGATGGAGAGTATTCAATACTTCAGTTGCTAGAAAAAAAAAAACAAAGAAAGGAAGAGACGAGAGTAACTGTGCTCAGTGGTCGACTCGTTGACACCTTGCTGCCGCTTTCTTCTTCTTGTTCTACTTCTCTCTTTCTTCTGGATTTTTTTCTTGTTCTACTTCTCTCCTTCTTCTGAATTTTTTTTACAATGACCAGACAACTGGTGTGGTAAAATCACCTATAATAGTATATCATGCCTATGGCCATAGAGGCATAGACAGTCAAACGCACATGGCCATCCCTTGTTAGTCCTTGGACTTGATGCAGGTGGCCACCCCATCTGGTTCCTTGGACTTGATGCACGTGGCCATCCCATGTTAGTCCTTGGACTTGATGCAGGTGGCCACCCCATCTGGTTCCTTAGACTTGATGCACGTGGCCATCCCATGTTAGTCCTTGGACTTGATGCAGGTGGCCACCCCATCTGGTTCCTTGGACTTGATGCACGTGGCCATCCCATCCCATTTGGGTAGTCTCAGTGTATGAGTCTATAAAGAATTGGAACCAATGAGGCCATCCCATCCCTTTGTTTTTAGAGCTTCATTATCATCATTATGAGGCCTATTGAAGTCCCATCATAGGGGTGGCACAACTAAAATGAGCACCCTTCATAAATTTGCAGAGAAAGATGGTGACGGCCAGTGCACCCTCGCCTTTTTAAGCATCAATTTTAGAAATATTGATTGATGGTTTCCCATCTAAACCGATTCAAACCGCCTATGTGCACCCCTAATTGCATTTGGTCCAAAAAAAAATTTTGATCATTGGATTCAAAATCAGTCAATGCTATTGAGTGGTGCTCGTCATCACGAATCCAAAAAACCAAACCGCTCATCCATCGGAGTTCAGATGAGCATGATATGGCCAGTCAAAGTTTCTATTGACTGTATATCGGGACCCGCTTGCGTCAGTAGTACAGGAGACGCCAATAATGTCATGCTTTGAAAAGGCACGCGTCCCGAGATGGAAAAGGCCACGGCAGCAGCGCATGCGTCGTACTGAAAGAAAAAAAAAATTGCGAATCCCCGGGCATAAAATCAGCTGGAGCCGGCAGTCTTCGTCACACGATTTTCAAGGGGACAAACTGTGGTGCGAGGTTAAAATAGGGGGTGGGTAAATGAGCGCCCTTTAGATAATCTTTGCCGCCTATCACCTGTTTTCTTTTGATAGCGAAGTGTGAATTTCGAGGAAGTTATCAGCTTTTATGCTGACAGAGAGAATTCAAGGTTTTGCCGCCGTTGGGCGTTGTATGTCAAATTAGAATGATGACCACAAATTATACTTTACACGTAGCGTTGTAACTTTCTTATATTTGGCATTGGGTGTGAGAAGGCATGACATGTTCGAATAGATAAAATCTCACATTTAAGTAAATGAGATCATTGTTGATTAATATTGTGTATGTTATACAAGTATGTTTCATATTAAAAAAAATAAAAAATGTTTCATATTAAAAAAAATTAAGTTTGGCACTTTTCAATACCTTATTTTGAAGATTACTATATTAAAAGTTGTGTATTATCAATTTATCATTCTTGAGCATAATGCTATACCTTGGCATACAAATAGGACTGAAAACATGCGGGGTTATTATCAATTTATCATTCTTGAGCATAATGCTATACCTTGGCATACAAATAGGACTGAAAACATGCGGGGTTCACTGCAGCTTCACTATGGACCTAGAGCAAGATCGACTTCTTTAAGAAAGATCTAAGTTCAATGCAACTTCGATTGATCCAACTGGACTCTAAGTTGCCTGAGCTATTAAAAAATATTTTAAAAAAGTATTAAAATAGCCTTGAAGCTTCACAATTCAAGCCAGTAGCCTTGTGACTGTAAACTAAAGCAGCTAGCAACCGTGCTATAAATTTTCTTTATGGAAAGGTCTGTAATATCATTTCAAAAGAAGAAACAACAAAGAACAAAATAATAAGAAGGAAAATCCCGCTCACTTGCAGCTCTCACGCGGAGGGGATCAAAACCAAAAGACTTCAAGCACCCTACTGTGCTATAAGTTGTTGTCATTTTAATTCTATGCGAATGGACTCAAGCCTTACAACCGGTACAAATGTCTCGTCAAAGTCAGTTCCTTCTAACTGAGTATAGCCTTGAGCCACCAACCTGACTTTGTTCCTAATGACCTCTCCCAACTCATCTGTCTAGTTTTTTAATATCCATTTTGTTCCAATAAAATTGGTGTGAGTGGGTCTAGGAACCACCTCCCAGACCGAGTTTCTCTCAAATTGTGCCAATTCATCATGCATTGCATCTATCTACGAATCATCCTTTAAGGCCTCAACCACATTTTTAGGCTGTAGACTAGAAACAAAACAATAAAAGTTTACCTCATCACTAACCTGTCTTATAGTCTTCATTGGAGCTGAGATATCTCCAATAACCTTGTCAAGAGGATGATCCTTCATGACTTGTCCTTTTTGAGAACGAGGATGCACCCCGACTTGGTCATTTGGAACTCCTTGTTCAGATTCAAAGCATGCTGAACTGCTGTTTGGAGAGAGATCAAGTTCCAAACTATTAACATTTTCAATGGGCTGCAAATTCTTATCATTACTTCCATCATTTGAGACTTCAACTTGTGAAGAGGAAGGAGTGAGAAGAAGTTCCTCATCATCATCAGAAATACTTTCAATTACCCCAATGTCATCCACCACAACATTCACAGATTCCATAACAGTAGAGGACTCAATGTTGTACACACGGTAAGTTCTATTGTTAAGAGAATAGCCTAGGAAGAACCCTTCATTACTTCGAGAATCAAACTTTTCCAAATGCTCATGATCCCTAAGGATGTAGCATTTACTCTCGAAAGTACGAAAGTATTTCACACCGGGCTTCCTACTATTCCAAATATCAAATGGAGTTTGCTTTGTTCCAGACTTTATATAGACACGGTTAATGATATACACAGCTGTATTGACTGCCTCAGCCCAAAAACGCAGAGTAATGCATTTGCTATGTAGCATAACACGGGCCATTTCTTGAACTACCCGATTTTTCCTCTCGACCACTCCATTTTGTTGAGGTGTTTTTGGAGCAGAAAAATTCATGCTTAATACCATGCAAAGAACAAAATAAGTTAAAGTTAGAATTATCAAACTCTGAGCCATGGTTAGATCTGATACGAATCACAACTCCAAACTCTTGAGATTTTTCTGTCATCAACAAAGCCCACAAATCATTAAACACCTCAAAAGATTCAGATTTATCTCTTAAGAATCTAACCCAAGTGAAACATGAGAAATCATCAACTATAAGAAATATGTATTTCTTACGGCCAATGCTCTTCGTTTGGGTTATACCCATAAGATCCATATGTAACAACTCCAAACGTCGTTTAGTAACACAATGATCAGTCTTCTTACGCGAAACTTTAGTTTGTTTGCCTTTTTGACATGGCCCACATATACTTTTAGACGATTTTTGTAACTTAGGAAGTCCACGTACTAATTATTCATATTTGGATAACCTTTCTAGATCAATATGATTCATGTGCCCTAAGTGTTGATGCCATAACTCAACATCAGTCACTTTTGCGGAGTGACAGGTCAACATACTTTCAATGCCCACAGTGTAGCAATTATCTGATGTTCTTTTGCCACAAATTATACTCTTTCCCTCCTTATCAACAATTGTGCATTCTTTCAGGGAGAAGTGTACATCATACTTAGTGTCACACAGTTGACTAAGACTTAGAAGATTAACTTTCAATCTATCCACATAAAAAATATTGGAAAGAGTGGATATTCTAGGGATACAGATTGTCCCTCTTCCAATAATTTTGGACTTTCCACTATCACCAAATTGTACAATGCCTCCATCATACTTCTCAAGAGAAGTGAATAAAAACTTGTCTCCAGTCATATGCCTTGAACATCCACTGTCCAAGTACCACACCTGTGAGTCTTTTGCCTTCAGTGCAGACAATATAAATTGCAATGCAATTCAGCTTTTCGTATCCACAGAGATTTGGTCTTGACTTGTGTCCGGGGATAATGAATCATGCTTTGTTGCTCGCGTAAATACTTTTTTAATTTCCGACACAATGGTCGAATGTGTCCCCGTATCCCACAATAACGACAAATAGGGACTGAGTTGGTCATCAAATTTCAACAAAATGGTCGAATATAACCTTTCACCCCACAATGGTGACAAACAGGCACAAACTTAGTTTGAGTGACTTTTCCTTTTGATGCACGAGGAACATGATTCACATAAGTAATGGAAGGAACAATATGGGTGTTTTCATTTTGGATGGGGCATTTAACAAAGACAGTGTTACCCTTTGAATATGATGAAGAGACAATATCACCATAGCCTATCCCGCATTTATCCCTCTTTTGTTGGTTTAAGATCTCATCTGAAGTACTTAAAGAACCATTGTTCATCCTTTTGAGTGTACTTTTTGTTGCAGCTGTACACCATATTCCATTTTCCCTTAAGATCATGCTTTTGATTTTTGAGAATGACTACTTCACTTTGGAGATCTTTCAGAAGCTTTATCATCACACCTGTTTCTACCAACATCATTTGACAGTTCAGTCAACTTAGAACACTCTAATTCTAATTGACTTACATTGCTCTTATCTTCATTCAATTCATTGGACAAGGTAGAGTTTTCAAGTTTCAAGTGTTTCAACTTGATCACTGACTTCTTGTCATTTATCTTTGTAAGCCACATGGTATCTTTAAGCAGCCTTTCATATTTTGTTTCCAGGTCTTGATCATCATCAGATGATTTAAGAAAATTCACTTCATCATCTAACTTAACATCTTTATCAGACGAGCCCTGCACAAAAGAGATTTTAGAAGAACGTGACATAAATGGAACATGTTTTCCACTATCTATGGATCTTTTGCCAAACATATATAGAGATTGTTTTCTCCATCAAGGCCCGGGAAAGCGGCTCTCTGGGTTTTTGCTATACGAGTGCATGATTAAGGGAGCTGAGTCAGATCTTCTCTGTTAAAGAGCCAGTGAGACTTATGGGCAAAATGTGTGGAGCCCACCACAAGCTCCCACAGTCCAATGTTGAATGGATGATTTAGGCTTCAATTGTTTAAAACCAGTCTGTCTTTCTTTGCTCTATTTTCCCGGTTTTGATTGTCTCCAGTTGTTGAATCACATGCATGGTAGTACAATTTTATGTTAGGATTTTGTGAAAAATGGACTGACAATGGACTGAGCTGAGTTGCAAGTATGAATTGAGTCCTTAGTTTGCAACACATCATGCTAGTTTTATGATATAAGATAGTTGCGCGATATGAATGTGTTTTTATTTCTTGATATTTGCTGGCCCATATGTATGAAAGTGTTCGAACTTGCAAGTTCTATTCACAGTTGCATTCAATGTTCTTATTTTGGTAAGATACTTTGTTTTGGCTGTTTTGGATTGTTTCTTTTTCGCAATGAAATTATTGATTGGATCAGGTCCATCTGCCAGGTCTCGGATTTTTCCTTCTCTATCTACTGAAGCTGTCAAGTAAAAGAAAACCCTGCTAAATGATCACATTGAGAAATTAATTAAAATCAGTGTGCAAAGATTCAGTTCTTTAATCATCACCATCATCATATCAAAGCCTCATCCCAACTATGTTTGGGTCAACTGATTCAGTTAAATTTTTATTTTATATTCAAAATCATCTATACTAATGTCAAGTGTTTTGCTAATGATCAAATTAGGAAATTAATTGCAATCAGTGACCAGCAGTTAAATTAATCGAAGCTATCAAGACTTTGTTCAAAGCTTAATTTACCTAAGCTATGGATATCCTTATTCAAAACATAGCCTATCGTCGACTAACCAATCAATCCTTATTCAAAGCACTAGGCCCACAAGGGCCCACCTTTGACCAGTTCAAGCCCCTTCACACTCTCATTCCCCCATGATCTAAGCACTAGGCCGAACTCCACTCTTATCAAACCTTTTTCCACCTTTAGATTGAATCCCTAAGAATTCTATTGTTAAAAAACCTCTAAAATTTTATGGCCACTAAATCAAGGGTTAGGGTCATTTGATGGGGCTGTTTTTTTGTTGACACTCATAGATAAGGATACCTTCCCATGTACCCCACCCCAACCGATTAGTAGGCATCTAAGTGGGTCCCATAGCTGGACTGCATATAAAAAGTATATGGTCTACTTATAGGAGAACAATTATACCCTTCTTATTACTAGCTAGGGGCCTAGGATATCTTTCCCTACTTTTTAGTATAGTCATAATCAATAACAAAGGCTCATTCTTCACTGTGAGGTGGCGGCAGGTGTTTGGGGTCACTTCATTGGCAGGTGCGGTATTGCTTGGTGTTGCCAGGAGGAGATTGCAGAGGTAGCGAAGGCGTGGATGGGAGGACATTTTCTTAGTAGTGGTCGTACTCTTTGGAGGATGCTTCCCTTTGTTATTTTATGGTCCATTTAGAGGGAAATGAATGATAGGATTTTTAAGGGTGATTTTTCTTCCCTTCCGGTGTTGATCGATAGAACAACTATAAGGATCGCTAAGTGGGCTTTGATCAGAAAAGAGTGCTCCAATTTTAGTCTTAATGACATCCTTCTAAATTGGGAAGCGTGCATGGGTTGCAGATTGAATAAAATGAGGAGAGTTGTTCTTTGGTCTCCACCCTCTCCTGGTGTGTTGAAGTTTAATGTGGATGGTGTTGCAAGAGGTAAACTGAGATTGGCGGGAATTGGAGGTATTCTTCGGAATGGTAAAGGAGAGGTCTTGTTTATGTTTTTAAAGCATGTGGGTGTTTGTGATTCCAATGAGCGGGGGTTTTGGCTATTTTGGAAGCCCTTCCATGCTTTTCAAGATGCTTCCAAGGTGATCTTATGATGGAGAGTGATTCATCTAATACGATTGCTTGGGTGTCTAATAAGAATCATTTTCTTTGGAAATTTCAATTCCTCTTTAACTAAATTCGATCTTTCACTACTACCATTAATGTTGTCTTCCGTCATGAGCTTAGAACAGTCAACAGTATGGCTGATGCTTTAGCCAAGCAAGGGGTGGAGAGAAGCTATCATTGGGATGATTTTATTATGTAAATGGGGTAGGGAGGGGTACAATGCTCTTGTACCTTTTAGTTTGGTTTTATGTTCTCTTTCTTTTCTTGTGTTATTGCCTCATTGTGGTTTGTCATTTTGCTTTTTCTCCTTCTTTTAATGAAAGTTTAAGTTACTCATAAAAAAAAGCAAACCTTCACTCACTACTGAATTAAGTCTCTAAAAGATCTATGGTCAATTAACCATCAAATCTTAATGTCGTTAAATCAATCACAAGAATAATTTGATGAAGCTTTTTTTTTTTCCGAGATTCTCATCCATAAGAAGCCCTTTCCATCCATCCTATCCACAGTAATAGAAATGCACCGAAGTGGGCCCTTTGAGCTGAACTACTTATTCACAGTATGCACTCGTAGGATGATGCGCCAGTGAGGTCATGTTGGCTCACGAGCCGAATTAAACTTGCACGATAACATTTGTTGTTCTTTATTTTGCTCGTGATGGAATTGTTACACTGGCATCCAACAGCACTGCCGATCGCGTGCTCAAGACTCTGATTGTTTTTACTAGCGTCAGAGACTTTCATTGAAAGAAAAAGGGGATACAAAGAAACCATGTGATCAAATAAGGCCTAAGATTACATTAATAATATTATTAATTTTACAGTGACACCAACTTCTATCGAAATAATAATTTAAGACAGAATCATTCAAAAAGAACAAAAAAAGATGCTAAAATGCTTATTTTTACAAACCCACCAAATGGGACCTTTCATTTTACGAGAATTTAATAAAACTTCTAAAAGTGAGTAGAGAGTAAAATTTCGTGCCAAATGCTTTTATTTTTCAAACCTACGTCCATTGCAGAAGTTTAAGTTGGTTTAAACTTATAGAGGTGAGATGTCAAACATAAAAGATATTCTATTTAAACTATTCCAATTCTCAATATATGGGGGGGGGGGGGGGGGGGGGGGGGGGTTGGGGGGGGGGGGGGGGGTGGTTTTTTTTTTTCTTCTGGTAAAGTTTCACTCCATTCACTCACACAAACAATCGAGGATCCGGACTTCTGTATTTCAGCCAGAGCTTATCAAGTCATCCATTCCAAGAATGAGTACGAAGCCAGAAAAAGTCATCCATTCCAGCAATGATTCCTTCCACCCATTTAATTATTGGTGCCTTCTCACTTGCTTAAAACATGCCCCACCGGGCATCGGGATCCGGATCTCCTGATACGTCCCCATAAGGGAGCTCAAACAGGAGGCGACAACGTGGGTGGAGGAAAGAGGATTTGTTTTTCTCTTTCCTCTGCCCCTGCAGGTGACGACCGTTGATTTATCCATTTGGACGGTGACTTTGCTTAAAATAAGTAGGAAGCATCCAGTCCAAGGTCTATCTTAAAAAAAAAAGCGATCCGGATCCCCTATATGGAGATCCAATTGGAGGGTGCCACATGTGTAAAGGAAATTTTTCGAGGAGATACGATATTTTTTGAGGTGATGGGATGTGATCTCTGTCACGTCCCCAAAATACAACCAGGGGAAAACGTGAAAAATAAGAATAAATATTCAATTTCCTGTGTTTAATGCAATACAAGCTTCCAAATATGGACCCACAAAAATTTTGAAACATGGTGAGTCATAATAAAACATTTGCGGAAGCATTAAATCAATTGGTATCAATATTAAAAAAAATCAAACCAACACATAACTAGTTGAATATTTAAGGTTAAAGTTTCCAAAATATCTTAAACAAAATAACTAAATAAAATTAGGTTCGTTATGAATAGTTTGCTACTAAAATAGTATCTATGATAAAAGTCACTCCGGCACAGACTCAGACGGCTCTTTAGCCATCATTGGCTCTCCACTCAGGTTCATCAATTGGCTCAAACGCTTGAAACGTTTGACCCTCCACCGTCTCCTTGGTAGGGTAGGGATTCGTACCTATGCACCAATAAACAAAGTAAACAGCAAGTACGAAAGCATAATTCATAAATAAAATACAAGAACAAAGTGAGTAATGACAGGTAATGATTATAAGAGAATAACAATGTGTCAATGACGAAAAGAATGAATATCCTAAATCCAATCTACACAATAGAGCAATACAATAATCACACAGAAGCAAAGCCACTGCTTTGGGTGGTCAGCCCTAACTATAAAGCGGGAAAAGCCGTTCGAAGGCCGGCGGTCATAAACCGGTTCGTAATCGTAGGCCGGATAAACCGGTTCGAAATTCGGATATTACAGTGTCCGTACACATCGGTGATCAACCGTCCAATTGCAACTGCAGTCGTTCGAATATGATCCAATCAATATATATATATATATATACATATCATAATAGAATAGACCTAATGATCTTGTAAAGCTCTGACACAGGAAACCTAAGTCAAAGTGAAGGACTGGCTGCACAATAATGCATAATCGAATACCAATCAAATCATTCGAATAAACCTCCACAATATCTCAATCAAATGCCAAGCCACATCACAGTCCATATCCAATCCACATAGGGTATGCAGCTAATAAACCAATATCAATCATAATCATATATGCAAACCCGAAGGTCAAGGAATAATCACAAGCCAATCCTAAGTTCAATCATAAGGTCTCGTACCCAACAACCACAAGAATCTCTAATAGATAAAAGATCAACACATCCATTCTCAATCAATGGTGCATAGACCCAATTAAGGGTTTTCCAATAAAGATGAGTTGAGCTCGAATCAATTAGGATTTCCCCGAGGTCATACCAGGTACTAAACCCCACGTTAGTATATACCGTATGCCCGGACGGTATTTACTTGGTCCAAAGATCCAATTAATAAAGTATAAAAATATAATTAAACACATTAAAAACCAAAGATATCATTTAATATTTAATTTATATATAATAATTATAAATAACAATCTTAGTTTATAATTTTAGAAAACTTAGGGTCTCATCTTAGTGTATTACAAAAAATATAAATCTTAAGAGTCCAATGGATTCATTAAAGACTAAGGCCCTGTTTCTTTAGTGGAATTTCTGCCAGGAATTCATCATGTCCAGGAATTCCTGGACATGATGTGACAGGCTGTCCCCTGGAATTTCTGAATTCCATGTTTCTTTATTAGCATTTCTAGATTCCAGCCAAATAAAATGTCTCTTTTGACCTTCAGGAATCCAGGAATTCCACTTCCTATGCATTTTGGTGGAATTCCTGGATGCTCAAGGCCAAAGGGGCATTCAGGAATTCCACCTTGTTTGGGAATTCAGGAATTCTCCAGACATGAATTCCTTGAATTCTAGCAAAGAAACAGGCCCTAAGGGTCCTTTTCTAATTCTAGAAACTTAAGGAAGGGCATGGTAATACTTTGATAGCATTAAATGCTTGTCACATGGGTGATGAAACTCCTTCCAAAACATGTCCCAGGTCAACCATAGTCTTAATTCTAACCCCATATGACACTATGTGATGTCACCTTCCCACCTTTTGTTTTCCAAACCGTGGCCAGTCTTCCACCACACACAAAATTCCCACACTTTTTCCATGCACCCATAGAGCACCGAACTGCCCATCATCTTCCTCTTACCAATCGTTCTACCAATCGTTCTGTACAGAACATTTACAACAATGACAACTGAGATATGGAGGCTGCTGGAATCGTGGGCCTTACCGATCAAAACCAAGATCCACGATGTTGATCTAACATCAAGGGCCCGCCTGGCTTCCATGGTTAATAACAAGAAAAGCCCATTCCCACGGTTCTGTGTGTGGGAATCTGCTCACTGGTTTTCAATGGGTTGGTTTGCAATTAATTTAATTCCATCCAACCTATCTACATCACACAATTTATAAAATTTTGGATGATTAAAAAAGGGTTTTGAAATTCAAAGAAGATGGGCTGTGGTCAACAACAATTAAAAAAAAAACACTGCCACGGTCCTAAAAATAAGAAAAATCGATGAAATCACAGTCTCCCATTACATCATGGGTCAAAATAACATATTAGCATTATCATATGAAAAGGGCATCAAAGGGGTTTCTACATGCATCAACACGCAAATCTAGGAAGAACACAAGTATTAAATCTACAAATTATGATTAAGTACTTGCCTCAGATTAGCGGTTGGTGGAGATGGTCTAGGATCTCTATTGCCAAAGCCCAAGGTGCAATCCCAGAGAAAAAATTGGAAGAGAGAATTGTGTGTGAAAATAAAAGAGTGTGGTGTATAAATAGGAAATAAGAGTAGGAATTGTAATCTGACTTAAAGTCTAAAAAAAATAATAGAGTTTGTTTTCTAAAAAGATAAGAGTTTGTATTAGAAAAGAAATATACCACTAAATTGGACATGGGTTAACTATGGGTTAGGACACCTATCCAACAAGCCTAACTCACCAAACCTAAGCCTAACGTGGTCCCCACTTAGACTAATCGCATATTTAATTAATATACAATCAATTAAATAATAATAAAATAAATAATATAATATATATATAATACCAAAACGTCACATTCTCTCCCCATTTGTCACCCTTGGCGAATAAAATTGGACTCGGCTAGTGCGCTCTCTCTGTAGATGGGACATTTCTCTAATGGCATTTACCTTTCCTCTCGTCTTCTCCAATCTCCCTGTCTTGACAGCAATAATACTAATAATATTTCCTGTAGCTGAATCCTACTCGTCCATCTTCAGCTTTGGTGACTCTCTAGCAGATACAGGCAACTTCCTTCATCTACGTGCCAACGAACATCCAACAGTGGGTCAATCCCCATATGGACAGACATACTTCCATCACCCCACAGGTCGTTTCTCTGATGGACGGCTCGTCATCGACTTCATTGGTACCTCTCTTTCTCTCTCTCCCCTCTTTCACATGAGATGAAGTGAGATTAATGGTTGTTGGATGGATGTGGACAGCACAAGCTATTGGAATTCCTTTGCTTCCACCATATTTCGCATGCCCGAGCGACTATGATTTTAGGAGAGGAGTGAATTTTGCAGTGGGAGGAGCGACTGCTCTTGATCCGGAATTTTTTGAAGAGAGAGGGATTTATGTTGCGACTAACTGCTCTTTGGGACATCAGATTGACAGGTTCAAACGGATTCTTCCTTCCATTTGCGCCTCTCCATCTGGTAATTTTAAAAACCTTCAATTATATGACTCTATTGGCTTGCTTGCATGACCAGTCTATCTAGAATCTTCTGACCTTCAAGGCTCTTTTTTACATTCCCGTTGTCCACCGTATTTTCTTGGGGCATGTTTGGGTAACAACAATGGTGAGGTATTCTCTCTTGTTTTTCTGGATTGCGAGGAAAATCCGCATTTGGCAGAAGAGAGGAAAGATGAGTGAGGTTTTTCTAAATCCTCTCTACCCATATAAAATCCTCTCTTCCATTGATTTTTCAGCCTCCGCCTCTACCTATTGAATTTTGTAAATCTACATAGGCAAAAAAAACATTGAAATTAAAAAAGAGTGAGTGACTCCTAGGTGTTTCCCAAATTTAGAGTAGCATAGATTAAGGGGAATGATGCAATCTTCTCGACAGAGGATTCCTCTCTTTTTACCGCGCTCGTCTTTTTTTTTTTTTTTTCTTATGAATTAAACATGCATTCTACTGTACGTGCATGATATTTGTGTGTATGTAGAAGACGGTCTTGTCTTAATCATGTTTGGTTAAAATTTAAGAATAGCTGGCCATGGCCCCATATAGCAAGAAAGTCTTTATTTTGAGCACGTCTGATTTTTAATAGGTTAGGTCCACTGGGAAATTGCCTAAATTAATCGGTAGCACCGGAGAGCGCACACATTCAGAAGATTTGAATTTCAACATCAAGCTAACCTTTTTTTTTTTTTGTAAAAAAGTAATAATCCAATTTACCGAATTTTGAAAAGTCACATTTGTGTGGTACGTCCTAGGGCAGGAGAAGCCATTTAAGAATTAAGACTTACAAAATACCAACCAACAGGTGGGGTCATGAATAGTGTTTTCTATAATGCTTTCACGTGGTATGGTCGTTATCATTTGATCGATTTAGAATCCTTTTATTTAGCCCTTAAGCTACTTTATTAAGTTAAATGTTATCATGATTGATGTCACCCTTTATAATAGTGGTGAGACGACTTTAATCTGATTAACCTATATTACCGACCTTCGCTTTCATCAAAATTGCTAAATATCTTTTGTCATCCTCCTTCAGGCACAGCTTGTGATTAAAAATATTCATTTGTATAAAATATAGTTTATATCAGTCCGGCATTTTATATTATTCTATAAGAAAAGTTCGAAAAATAAATGTAGATGATGTTTGAACTAAGCAATTTGGATCACACAGCAGTGGGCTGGGCTTTCCATGTGTTGTATTAGATTACGTGCGTGTTTTGCAGCGGGAGGATTATGCTATAGAGAGAAAAAACCAGAGGATTATATTACAGAGATGAAAATTGTTCTGATTTTTCATCTAGTCTGCTATTTCATTGTTTAGTGTGACCTACTTTTTTGGTGAAAAAGAAAAAAAAATTGAAGAGATTTTCTTTAATTAAGAGGGTTTCGATCTCCTAGGAAAAGTGTTGCAATAAATTTCCTTTCTTCATAGAGCATGGAGTCCCCTCGTTGCACAAACAGATACTAAGGTGTTTGTCAAGCACAACGAAAAATTATCTACTGCCGATGATGTTGGACAATAGAAAGTAACTTCTAATTTAACATGTACTCTTTGTTTAATCCAAGTTGCTTATTACATGCCTCTTGTGAACAAGGACTGGCCTTAATCTTATTCCAACCATGTGTATGCATTTAAGCATGCGTACAATCTATCCACAGGTTTATGGCACTGTTTGAACTAGAAATGGGTGAGTTTCCTTTATATTGTAATTTTGTTGATATAAGGGACCATGCTAGACCCACTCGGCCAACTCAGTTGAATTTGTTTCACAGTATAACGCTGTTTGGTTAAATCTAAATGATGGGCCATGAGTCAAACCAATTGATGAAATGCCCCCCTCGAGGACATATGGCAACATTGTAAATTTTTAGGAGGTTTTTTCGGCACAGCTATCATTAGTCATGAATAAACCTCATTGTGATGAAATTTGGCAATGAAATTAGCTTGAGATACAAAGAAATAACAACGTAGTCTTATTCGATATTACATTATTCAATTAAAATTTTGTGATATCGCAAAATAGTATCAGTATGAAAAATGTCAGGGTGATTTTTTTAACTTTTATTACAAAAAGAGATGATCCATAACTAATGGTGTTCGTATGAAAAAAATCCCAATTTTTAGAAGTCCTTGGAGTTTTGGCAAATTTGTTTTCACCAATTGAATAAGTCATGAGGACTGTCCTCATGGTTATGCAAATGGGTTGTGCGTAGCTTAACTCTAGAAGGTTGTTAGAGTCGTGCAGCAGAGACGTCTAGGTTGTCTCTGTCACCTAGACATGTGACTGCCGTACGGCTTCGTTGTAATCTTGTTGACTTTATCTCTTAGAAAATTGTGGAGGCTGCTTCTTTGCATATGGACGATTCTGTGGCTGAATTTCTTGGATTCCGCAACCTTTGTCTTCATCCACGGTCTTCATGCCCGGTAACTATTTTGGCAAGTGAAGCAAGTGGTGGGCCTCGCCATCAGGAGGTCTTATAATTTTATAAATTTGGATGGCTGTATTGGGTTTTCTTCTCATTTTCAAAGTCGAAGCCTCCAAAATAAGAGAAGATAAAAAAACTGCAAAATCAGAGAAGATAAACGAAACAGAAGCACACTAAAAATTACTATTCTAAAATAAGTCCATTTTTAAAGGTATTAAATCTTACTGGAAATCATCTGAAATGAATTTAAATGAACCCGAGCTAGAAGAGAAAATCGATCACAAGTTGACCTATTTTCTAATGAAATTGAAATTATCGAAAAACTCTATCATTGGAAAATTTTCATAGAATCAGAATTACAAATAAGTCCTTTTTTATATAGAAAATACTCTTTTTTTTTTCATAAAATAGCATTTCAAATCAATATGGCTCCAAAATAAGAAATGTCCAACACAATTTCAGAAATTCATTGATACCAATAATTACATATTATCTTATCATATAATTAATCTAACACATTAATCAACACTAATTGCTAATCATGCTTAATTTGCAACTAAATATAATTAATTAAATAAAAACACATTCCCAAAAATCATAATCTGATGTCTAAAGGCCTGCTGGATTGGTAACATTAACATGATAACAGAGCTCTTTCCAAAAAAAGAAAAAAAAATGAAAACAGGGCATGTTTGCCAACGAAAACCACATATGCTGATATGCGTAATAAAAAAAATGAAAAAAAAGGAAGATGGGTTTCAAACCCATGCACTGTTGTGACAGAACGTCACTTGTTCCGCACCGTCCGCCCTTTGATGTGGTTTTGTTTCATGTGCAAATCACATGCGATTCATTCTACCACCCCCTCACATGTGAAAATTAAATATGAGTACGAAAATAATACCTTTTTACACATCATTTACACATCAAAATTTCACATGTGATGCGTAAATGACCTCAACCAAACATGAAGATGTGTAAATGATTCACATGAGTTATTTACATACGTAAATGCTCTCAACCAAGCAACCCCTAAAAGAATTGTATATGGATAACTCTTGACCTCTCATTGTTAACCATTACTCTGATAATTCAGTAGTTTTTGTCATCACCATTAATGATTTTATGCTCTTTTCGGTTATTTCATTTAGCAGAAGGATTTAAATCGAGGGTTGTATTTTCTGCTTGGATTGGATATTTGGACTGCGCGTGCTCTTTTGGGATGAGGGTTTTCTCATGTCACACATAAAAGCTAGCTAGGGGCCTCGATTATACTTTAGCCTTGGGCCACATATTGTCTTGAGACGGCCCTGAACTTCTGTCTTAACACCCCGCTCGCCGACTGGACTGCAATACCAAGCTAACAGTGCACTTTAAGCACTAAATTGTTCGAATGAACCTTTCTTTCCCTTCTAGAAGTGGAATGGATAAATTGAAAGAAGGACTAAAACTTCATTTGGAGACTTTAAGTTGTTATTATTTAGAATCTTAAAGTAGTATTACAATAAACTATACATGATTTTTTATAAGTGATTGATATTGTTCCCTCCTCCCCCAAAAAAATGATTTTTGATAAGTGATTGATATTGTCCCCCCACACCCCCAAAAAAAAAAAAAAAAAAAAAGCTGCAGGGGGAGTGCCTGCAGCAAAAAGGGGAACAAAACTTATACATTTTTAAACCTATCTTGGAATTGTAGAATGTGAAGGACCAGCTGCCTACTTTGTATAATTTGAAGAAAACTGAGATCTATCAAAGGGAGGATTGATGGTATGGCAAGTTTTTCCGGTGGGATTTGCAGGCAGAGCCTTGAGGATCTGTCTCTGCCACGAGAAGATTCATTTATATGTGGATTTTTGTTTTCGTGGGAGAGAGGAGTTCTAAATTCCTAACACTCTTATAGAAAATCAAAATTCTCTTTATTGAAAAATCTAGTTCATTTTTTTCCTTTTTCACAAAGAAGACATTTCACCAAATAATGGAACAGTGAGCTCCAGTGAAAATTTGAATATTTCTTCTCTCTATCAAGGAATCCGTTTGTGGCATAAATGCATCCTTAGTGCAAGAGGTTGCACTTTTTTATACTGTCAGATTAAAAATCCTATACCACCCTTGTGAAAATCTCGCTTGATGGTATTCGCTAATTCAGTGTATTATAAACTGTTGTGCATAGTCCAGTGGAGGTATTGATTGGTATAGGCCTATGGAGGCATTGATGGTATTGGTGGGAACACATTATGCTACAAATGGCATTTGCTAGCTTTAAAACTCTTTCCTACCATAGAAATAATCATTTCTTTCCCATTGGCGTGAGGCACCTCCACCTCCACACACACAATGGAGATCGATCCTTGTATAGAGTGCTCATGGTAAGGAATTTAGGTGAGTGGATTCTTATCTTTCAGGAAAAAAAAAAAAACTACTTATTGTACATTATATCTTGGTCTACTATACTATTTTCTATTAAGACACAAATATTTATAGAATTATCATCTTAGAGCCTCACCAATAATCTATGCAGCACTCTATACTCCACAATCTCGAGTAGGCCTAAATGAAGGCTCAACCCCAAACCGCAACTAAATTTATAACCAAGGCCTAGCACCATCTAAATCATAAGATCCATTTATCTAATTCATAAGGTCTTATTATTTTATTCTATGGGCAGATTGTCGTAAGATCTTAAGTGAATATCTTTTCCTTGTGGGAGAGATTGGAGGTAACGATTACAACTTTTCATCACTCATGGGATGGACCATCCAAGAGATGCAACAACTTGTGGGGCCCGTTGTAAATGCTATCTCATCTGCCATCAAAGTGGGTACTCACTGAACAATATGATTATTGTTGCTAATCATCTGTACTTATTCATGATCACAATGATTTCATCCTCATAATCTGATAATCTATTCTATAAATGCAGACGTTGATTGATCATGGGGCCACGACGCTAGTGGTCCCCGGAGACCTTCCAGTGGGCTGCTCAACCGCGTATTTGACTGGGGCCCATAGCCACAACAAAGAGGATTATGACCCTATCACAGGTTGTTTAAAGAAGTGGAACGAGTTTACAGAGTATAAGAACAAACGCTTAATCAAAGAGCTAGATCGGTTGCGATATCGCTACCCTCATGCCACCATCATCTATGCTGATTATTACAATATCGCCATGCGTGTCTTCCGCTCTCCACACAAGTTTGGTCAGCTTCTATTCTCATCTCCTCATATATAACATCTCTCTCCATTCTCGTCCTCACAATCAAAGCCACTGATCTGGTGGGTCACCACATGCTATGGTTGTGGCCTTTTGGGTCCAATGATTATGGACTATGAGAGTATACATAAATCATAGTTATCAATTTCGTCACAGTTTGGCCTTTCTTACAAAATATTTTTGTATTTCAGAATTTCAAAACAACTTTTTGAAGTAACTTTTTGAAATAATAAAAATTAAAAAAAATTATATATGTCTATTTAAAAAATAGAAAAAATATTTATATATATAAATTATGCATGTTTCTTGATATGGATATTAAAAGAAGTTAAAAAAAAAAAAGATGATGAAAAATGTGTTTCAGAATTCAAACCACATGACTATAGAAAAAGAATACAATACTACAAACCAAAATTGATCGACTACCGAAATGGTCCGGAATTATACTGAATTTAATCCGAAATTTTTTTAGTCCCATTCCGTTTCAACTGAAGTAGCCAAAATGAACTGAAATTGACAACATGATCTAAATGTCTCTCAGTACTTTATTTATTTTTTGAGCCTTAGCCCTTTACATTGTTCTAAAGTGCTTGAATGCGATGTTGGTAACAGGATTTAGCAAGGGGGCTCTCACAGCGTGCTGTGGAGGTGGAGGCCCCTACAACTTCAATGTATCAGCACCATGTGGCACGCCGCAGGCTAAATCATGCAATGAACCGTCCTTGTATTTTAACTGGGATGGCATTCATCTAACAGAAGCTGCATATAAATGGATTGCCTCTGTTTTGATGGAAGGACCCCATGCCATTATTCCTCACATCACCTCTGCCCATAGCTCTGTTTAGCAAATATTCTATGTATGCTTGCTTTTATCACATTCACTGCTTGCTTACTATTCTTAGCGGACTATGTAGAATTTATATGATAAATCATATTCATCTTTTTTATTTTTCTTTTTGTCTCTTAGGCTTCTTCTCTCTGTTTTTGTTTTGTTCTCTTTGCTATTATTTGGCTTGTAGTTGTATTCGTATTTTGGGGGACTATTTTTTATACCCCCGCAATGTTTTCTTCTCTATTACAATTCTTTTTGCAATTGAGAGAAAAGAAATTATTTATATTTGGAATAAAGTTTGATGTGATTGATAAGGTTGACTGACTGTCAGTTGCAGGGCCTCTGCCTTCTTGTTTCTTCTTAGTTTGCTGAAAAATACCTCAGTGAACTTTTCTGAGGGCCCTCATACTTCGAGTGTGCAGGTAGTTGGGTTTAGATGTCTTTTAGATAATCTTTGCCGCCTATCACTTGTTCTTTTTTTTTTGAGACGCGAAGTGTGAGTTTTGAGGAAGTTATTAGCTTTTTGGTCGACAGAGAGAATTCAAGGTTGTGTCGCTGCTGGACATTGTATGTTAATGTGAAATGATGACCACAAATTATACTTTACACTAGCATTGTAACTTTCTTATATTTGTCATTGGGTGTAAGAAGGCATGATATGTTTGAATAGATAAAATTTCACATTTAAGTTAATGAGATCATTGTTGATTAATATTGTATATGTTGAACACATATGTTTCATATTAAGAAAAATTAAGTTTGGCACTTTTCAATACCTTATTTTGAAGATTACTCTATTAAAAGTTGTGTATTATCATTCTTGAGCATAAAGCTATCCCTTGGCGTTCAAATAGGACTGGAAACATGCGGGGTTCACTGCAGCTTTCACTATGGACCTAGAGCAAGACCGACTTCTTTAAAAAAAAAATTCCTAGTTGAGACCCAACTTCGATTGATCCAACTGGACTCTGAGTTCCCTGAGCTATTAAAACATATTCTAAAAAAGTATTAAAATAGCCTTGAAGCTTCTCAATTCAGGCCAGTAGCCCTGTGATTGTAAACTAAAGCAGTTAGCAACTGTGCTATAAATTTTTCTTTATGGAAAGGTCTGTAATATCATTTCCAAAGAAGAAACAGCAAAGAACAAAATAATGAGAAGGAAGATCCCACTCACTTGCAGCTCCCACGAGGAGGGGATCAAAACCAAAAGATCGAACTCAAGCACCCTACTGTGCTAAGTTGTTGTCATTTTAATTCTATATGAATGCTATTAATTTGTAATCTATTTAATAAATACTGTATACAAGTATGAAAGTACTACTAATTACCAAGCCCCTGTGCACTCAGGATCCGTGATTCCCACATTAAATGTAATAACCATCTCCTACATGGAAATCAAACATGACTATCATAGAGTCTAAATGTACAATCATACAAAAGTGACTTGGGTTCTGCTTGTCTGCATGGAAAATACAGGAATTGAATGTTTAGAAATTCATGGTCAAATGAACTTCAGAGAGGGATTATTTGGAAGCAAGGGGTGATGGATTTAAGGGCAAGATGTAAAGAATACCTCGACTTTCCTAAGATTTTAATTACTAGGGCGATGGTTGGGTATTTATCAATATTTTAAAACTCGGCTGAGTCTGATTCTACTAGTCCGACTTGAATCCCCATCCCAACACTATTTTCTTCTTATTTTGATGGGATTCTTCTTCTCTTTCCAAATCTATCTCTCTCTCATGGCTTTTGAATTTCTATTATATTATCAAACCCCAAGCAAATCTCCATAACCTTTCATGGCTTCAAATTAATCTTTTGAATATTTCACAACAACTAATCAAGGGTTTGGTCTTTTACTTGATTTCGAAGAATTCATATTTGGAGAATTTATAATTCCCCAAAAGCTATTCCTTGGGGGTAGAATTCTTGAATCATCCTCTTGGTCGAAGCATCTAAAAATGCTTAAGGGGTTAGAATTTATAAGCACCAAAAGATAAAAGTGACTTTTTACGTAGTTGGAATTTTAGCAAAGAAGCATGAAATTTGAAAATGCAGAGGAAACAACTATCACCTCATTGTCTAGAAAACCCCAGCATTACAAAAATTCCGCGGCCAAAGAAACAGGGCCTAAATCTCTTTCCTTTGCCATGTCTTTAAGAAGACCCTATCTCTAAGTCTGTTTTTCCAACCACATTTTTGATGCCACTAATCCCTCTTTCTTCTTAAGTTTCCCAATTTTACCTCTATTCTGATACCCATTTTCAATTTTTCATCCTCTCCCTTCAATCTCCTCTTCCTCTCCACCTCTCCTTTTTCCCCTTCTGCTGCTATACTACCAACTCACCTTCTTCCAAAGAAAAACTAGACTCAACTAGATCTACCCCATGAGTAGGGGGCCAAGTTAGTTTTATTTTTCAAAACACTAGTATTTATTTTCTATTTTCTTAATTCAATTTTCATTAAAGAGGAGATTATTTGATGATCATTTTTAAATAGTCATCTTTAATTCTTGGGAATTTTACCAAAAAAGTGTTGGTATACTCGTATTATACTGTTTTGGTGTCAAATACATGCAAATGACGATATTGGTGTTCGTACTGCGAATTTTTACTCTTTTACCCTCCCCTATTTCGGACGACATCGTCATATTCATACCCTAAATCCTCTCATCTTTCTCCTTTCCCGCGCATTTCCGCTCGATCCTGTGCTCATTCCCTCTCCCTCCCTGCTCCCTTGCTATCTCTTCCCCTCTCCCTGCGTCTCGGTACCTGCCGTCCCTATCCCTCCCCTCTCCCTGTTCTCTTTCCCCTCTCCCTGCGACTCCGCAACTGCGCTTCATCCCCTCCCTGCGTCTCCACTACTGCGCTTCATACCCACTCCCTGGTTTCGAAGAGCTTGCGACCGGATCCTCTGGTGGATTTCTGACTGAGGTAAAGACCATCCCCCATTTGTGATTTCAACAAAAACTTCAATTACCCAAGTTGATTTGTTTGGCTCTTATATCTGGTACCTTCTCTCTATTTCTTTTTTGGTTTTGCTTTCAGCTTCATTATCTATACAACTTCATTATCTATAACGACTGCTGGAATTGTTTGGTTCGGCAGGCAGAGGGGATTTGGTTTGGGATATTTGCAGATAAATAACCATAGTTGTCTGGAAGTAGAAAGAAAAAAACCCAATAGCCGTAGTTGTCTGGAAGTAGAAAGAATAAAACCCAATCTCTGTGTTAATATGTTAATTTAGTACCTCATTCCTATACCAAACTCCAATATCAGTACATCAATCTCAACACTGGCTGTAGTATTTTGTTGCTTAAAGGTGTTCCATCAATTTCATACAACGAAATTGGAAAGGGAGGCACGTCTGTTGTGTTTGAATTTTACTATGATATTTGGAATGTTTGAAATCTCTCTAAAAGCCAACTTGGCTGAGGTGAAGATGACTACTACTGGAATCTCCTCTACTTCATATAGAGAATACCACTATGTAGATTCAATACTATCCTCTAATGCTATATCTCAACCATGTTTCACTTGGATGGAGAAAACCATTTTTAAAAGGGCGAAGATTTGTTGTCACCATCTCTACTCATGCGGTGGTATTGTTTTATCCCCCGCGGAAACAGCCAGGGTTCGAGCTTGATTCTAGCGTAGATTATGTGCGATTAGGACGAGTGCGTGAGTGCTTTAATTAGAAAAAAAAAATTTCAGTGACAGGGATGAATGATATAAGATGGAGTATAGAGATGATGAATGTGAGGTTCAGATAATGGTGGAATTGGACTTTCTTGGGATTCAAATTACAAGGTTTATGGTTGTGTATATATTTCTCATCTTTTTTTGGGAGATTATTTGATGAGTATTTTGGATATTTCGTTATGTTAGGTGCAGGGGGTTTTGCAGGAGTTGTCTCCAACAAATCATAAGTCATGTCATGACATCCATCTATATATATTGTGTTTGTACCCTTACCTCATGTGGTGGTATTGATTTATCTGTGTAAATTGAAAGAACCAGGGATCTAGCTTGATTTTAGTGCAGGTTGTGTGAGTGTTCTAGTTTGAAAATTTGGTTGGAAACAAAGGTTACCTTTGTTGTGTGTAGGGTTTGTACAATACTAGGCGGAGTCTGACCTGTTACTATTATTATGTATGTAATGTGGATTTGTTTAGTTCATATACATTGGTTTCTTTGAGCGTGATGGTAAGAATATTCTTATGTGATTTTTTTTTCTGATATTCATTATCCTTTGATACGATTATTGTGGAATTGTCATGAAAATAGGCTGTGCATGTCTATAAATTTTTATTCTTTTATTCTCATGTCTTTTATTTATATATATATATATATTTTCTTGTCAGTTTGGCCCATCTAGATGTAATTGTTGTTTACAGCGGTTGTGTCACCGGTTGTGTACAGCATGATTCTTATGTGAGGTTTTACTACTTGGGTTATGTCTACTAGCCTTTTTGTTTTGTTTCTTTTTTCTTTTTTTTTTCTTGTTTTTTTTTTTTCTCAAATACAAATTCAACTCCCTGCTAGCAAACCTCTTTGATGGGAGTTGAATTGTTCGAACAAAATGATACAATATCTCAATGATATGTTATTGATAAAAGTAATAGCGTATTGTTTTTTTTTTTTTAATTTTCATTAGATTGGTTGTTAATTCAAGATAGTTCATTGCATTGCATGTAACCAAGGAAAAATCACAGGCCTAACATTATTCGAAATTGATTTCCTACACATACGGTTTTTAATTCAAGTAGATGTTGTGGATGCTCATATAGCAACAAAGATCATGGATTTTACAGGTTTCCATATTGTCTTTGTCCTGTCTTTAAATATTTTTCAAATCTAGAGCATCTTTTAATTAATTGATCTATTCCATTTTGATAAAGTCTATATGTGAAAATGGGCTGCATAAAGGAATGCTAGGTGATACTCTTATGTGTGGTTTTTACTTTTTATTTTAAAAAGTTTTACATCTACATATATTTGTTGTGCGCGTGGGTTTAATTGAACATAATTCTTACGTCATCTTTTAATACTTGTATAATGTTTAGTCTTACATGCAAATTCAAGTCCCTACTACTACACCTCCTTAATGGGTGTGGATTTGTTTAAATAGTGTGTACATGTTCTCACTTATATGTTATTGATGATATTATTAGACTATTTTTTCTCTTCGTTTGTTCGTTTTTTAAATCATGAGAGTTCTCTGCAACGTATCTTGTTAAGGGCATAGAATAAGGGAGTTAAAAGATAAGATTCACCTACACCTTCAACATCAGTGTTCAATCCGGGGGTAAATAATATCGACTTTGATCTCCGTATTAGATGAGAGAGTAGCAGTTGAGAGAGTAGTAAAGTGAGATTTCTACATGTTCATCATAGTTAATTGTTGCATTACCTTGTCAGAACGAGCTCAATTAGAGAAGGGTTTAATGTAAGGTTTACATCGAAGCTATGCCGGATTAGATCGTAGGCCCTTTGGACAATCTAGGGATTTAGCCCATTCATTTATGTCGAGTTTTTATGCACCCCATTGTAAATTCTGTCATATTATGAATGTAGAAAAAAAAGTTAATTAAAAAACGTATAAATAGTGGTAACGATATCGTTATTTTAATATTCGTAAAACTACATTTTGATTGAAGTAGTGAGTCTTCCTTATTGATTATCCATCTCAATATAAAGTCACCATTAATTTTTTAAGCAATGTTATACAATATCAAAATGACCATGTTAGTGATGACAGTATTAGTCTGTTAGTGATGATAGTATTGTTCTATATTTTTTTGGACTTATTTCCTTCGGTTTTCAATCCACCATAGTATACTCCAATGCACTTTTAAAATATAAGATTTACAAACACCATCTTTCTTATTGTTCTTTAATATGTCATGTGAGATCCACCTCAGAGTAAAACGCAACTTGATCCTGTGTCATGACTAAATTGCGGAAACGTTAAACCACGAACCAAAGCATAAGAATTGTATATAGAAAAAAATGGAAATGGTTATTAATTCATGGATCACACTACAACTTAATATTAGAAGTCAAGTTGTTTGATGGAAAATAAAAATATTTGGGTTTTCTCTCTGCATGATCATCGTTTTCACATCCCGTGCTCATCATAGAAAAAACGACATTACGAAACATAAGGAAATGTGATAAAACAACGTAGTGAGGTAACAATGCACGTCTAACTCTATACGAACTTCAATTCCGACCTCGGCGAACGAGAATTTTGAATGTTGCTTCACTACTTGATAACGATATCGTTATCATCATGTATAGTTCTGACAAAAATTTTTGGTGACAAAAGCTAAAAAAGTGTATACTTTATTTCGAGATTCAAAATGCAACAAAAAAAACACATTGTATCACTGATAAATTATTTTTTCATTCGCATACCAAACACCGCATTGATGAATTATGCTTTTCATGGTCTATAATATTGTTTTGTGGGTCTTGACATTGGTCCATCAGTTTACACATCATGCCTTGATAGGTGATACTTCTATCTTGTCCAAACCTCCTATTAGTGATGATAGTATTGGTCTATATTTTTTTGGACTTATTTCCTTCGGTTTTCAATCCACCATAGTATACTCCAATGCACTTTTAAAATATAAGATCTACAAACACCATCTTTCTTATTGTTCTTTAATATGTTATGTGAGATCCACCTCAGAGTAAAACGCAACTTGACCCTGTGTCATGACTAAAGTGCGGAAAAGTTAAACCACGAACCAAAGCATAAGAATTGTATATAGAAAAAAATAGAAATGGTTATTAATTCATGGATCACACTACAACTTAATATTAGAAGTCAAGTTGTTTGATAGAAAATAAAAATATTTGGGTTTTCTCTCTGCATGATCATCGTTTTCACATCCCGTGCCCATCGTAGAAAAGACGACATTACGAAACATAAGGAAATGTGATAAAACAACGTAGTGAGGTAACAATGCACGTCTAACTCTATACGAACTTCAATTCCGACCTCGGCGAACGAGAATTTTGAATGTTGCTTCACTACTTGATAACGATATCGTTATCATCATGTATAGTTCTGACAAAAATTTTTTGTGACAAAAGCTAAAAAATTGTATACTTTATTTCGAGATTCAAAATGCAACAAAAATAACACATTGTATCACTGATAAATTATTTTTTCATTCACATACCAAACAAAACATTGATGAATTATGCTTAACATGGTCTATAATATTGTTTTGTGGGTCCTGACATTGGTCCATCAGTTTACACATCATGCCTTAATAGGTGATACTTCTATGTTGTCCAAACCTCCTATTAGTAATTCTTCTACATTTGTCGCTCCTAAAGATAAAATTGGGCGAGGCTGGATTCATTATAGTATTGTTTATAACTTGTAAAGGTCAAAACTTGTATTACGTCTATTTATTATTCATTGTTGATCATGTCAAACTAAATCGATAGATTAGTCTCATACATTATATTGTTAAGTCATATATAAGCCTTAATCATGTATCATAATTAAAAGACGCATCGTACAACATTTATAAGACCTCTATTCTTATAAAGCTCAATTCTTTCCGAATCATGTGGACGAGTACGAAAGTTTTATAGACATCCACGACTTTCTAGTGAAATGTGTATTGACTGTCTGGCACAACGATTTGATTTAAATTTCTTATCATTTCTTCAAATAATATGTAGGTTTTCTAATCGATTAAGATAAAAAACTTGCTTTTTCATGTAGTAATGATATCGAGGAGATATGGAGTAAGTTACACTTGGCTTCATGAGATTAATTATGCATGACACTATTACAAGCAGTACCTCGTTGATTATATTTCGTATTGCGAACGTCAATTACAAGCTTACGAGTAGACATATTGTCTAGATGTCGTTACAAATCTATTGCCAATTCAATGTTGGATATGCGAAAAGTATGAAAATTCATTTGATCATCATAACGATATCGTTATGATGAAATATTGAAAGGATGATATTAAAGAGATGTCATCATATCTTGATACATGTATGCGCATCGGCACACTAAGTTACTACTTAAGTTCTAGTTGTAAAGCAAAATAAAGTTTAGAAACAAATTTACCTTATAACGATATCGTTACCTTATCAGATTTAAATCTCAACTTTTCGATATGAACTCATTACAGCAAGGACTCATATAGTCGATTTACACAAAAAATTAAATACTTTTTAACAAATAGCATAAAAAGGAATAATTTCTTATCCCATCTCTACATGATATTTGGGATTGATCTCTCATCCATCATATGTCTACGAAATAAAATCCAGTGGTGGATACAGCGTATTAAGGGGTGACTCACATGCCTAACATTATATTCAGCTGATTTCCTTCGGATGCGATAAAGTATACTGTACGTAACATTGATATTTCGTAACGACATCGTTACTTTCATTTAAAGTTTCTTCATTCAAACTTTTTGCATATAGTAAGAGAAGAAGATAAAGTTTAGATTGAGGTGCTTCAACAAAAACAAAGACCCAATATTCAACTCAAAGAAAAATGGAATAAAAATTAGAGTCAGCTTTATCTTTATAACTATTTGATATGTTTTTCGTTGCGATGTTTTCTTTCACTCAAACGAGACAACCTGACAATCATGCGATGAGTTGGTGCCTAAATAATGAGTCAGGCTCACGAAAAACTGATCGACATTTTAACGCTGTGAAACAATAGTGAACAAATGAATCACATGATTTCTTTACATGAATCATTTGCAAACATAAGATCATACATAGTTTATACATGTCACTAAAGAAAATATTGTAAGATTTATTGTTAGAGACGAACAGATTATGGAAAGTCTATAGATTGTGATAACGATATCGTTATGATAATACGTTGAAAATATTTACTTCAACTTATGTCGTTGTATGTGGATCACCCGTTGTGCATCTCATTCCGTAGTTCATCCACTTATAATAGTTGCAAAACGAAATGTTTATAAGAAACATACATTCTTGTAACGAATTCGATGCTTATTCAGAAACAACATCTAGTCCTTGATTGTGGCTCATTAAATCATGGACTCATATACTCGATTTACACTTGAAGGAAATTGGAAGACTGCCAAGTAAGAAATAGTAAAAAAAAATTCGACTATATCACCTCTCTACGTGAAGAACAAGCTAAATTATCTAGATCAACCTTAGAGCAATTATCATGAACAAGCAATAAAAGAATAATTGGATAAAATGGCATTTTAGGGGTGACTTACATGCTTAACATGATATTATGTTGCTTTCCTTGTCATACGCACTTGATTTTTATAGCTTGATTATAATTTTTGCTAACGATATCGTTACCATCATTTATAATATCTTAATAAATTTCTTTTTAATCGATAAAACAATAAGATATATTTTATTCTGAGTTGTCTAAACATTAAGAAATACTCATGTTTCCACACATCGAAAATATGATTAGGTTTAAACATAACGATATCGTTATAATTATTTGTAAGTTTTCGACCACATTTTGTTTTTCCAACAAAAATATCATTCATTGTGTTGAATATGGGTTGCAAACGCGATCTCACATTTTTAAATAATGTAATTTTACATTTTTGAATCTAACAAGTATGATAACGATACCTTTATGTTTAAACAATTGAGAATGTGAGCTTAACGTGAAGTTGTTAGATATGGACCCCTTTTTGCGCATCTCATTCGAATTTATGAATTCATTTGAGAGTTGTATAGCAAGGAGCAAGAAAAAGATTAACACATACTGGTAACGATATCGTTACTTTTCCAAGCACAACATTCAACCTATGGATTGTAATCATTAAATCAATTACTCATAAAGTCAACTTACACCTCAACTTAATATCAGCTAGTATAGAATCTTCGTAGCATAAAAAGACAAAATATCCAATATATTTGTTATAAATGAGCTCACATATCTCATCATTCCTACAAAAAACGCGTAGGTTTGTCCTGATTCTAATCATTAAATATAGTTCTCTCATATATTCAAACACAAAATTGAGTGTTTTCTAATGTTAACCTCATTTAAGGTGTCTTCGATATTTGATATGTTCTTTGTGCTTTTCTTACAGTTGCAAAAAGTATATTAGATGGAGAACTTTCAGGTTGGACCTCTTGATCGATCCGTCTTATATGAACAACCCAGACATATTTCAGAACAGATCTGGCTGGGCAAGGTTAGTATAAGATGTGTATAAATTTGTGGTACATCGTTCAGTTTGGGCGACAATGCCATGTCAATTATGATTGATTCTCTATCATGTATTAAATGCAGGAAGCAGGCCCACTTCGATGTATCCCAACACCAAACCATGAAACCTGGGAAATAAGCGATAATATGTGGGAGCTGATTCGCCATGCGGGGTTAGAGCAGCTGGCGAAGATAAAAAAAATAGAATTAGATCATGGCCTAATCACTGCCTTGGTAGAGCGGTGGAGGCCAGAGACAAATACTTTTCATCTGAATAGCGGGGAGGCCACAGTCACATTGGAGGACGTCGCCTACATTTATGGCCTCCCCATTGATGGTCTGCCTGTTAATTCCAAGACCTTCGCCAATACATTCTCCATGGTCAAAATATGCGAAGAGTTGCTAGGATTGGCTCCGGATGTGAACTACGACTGCTATGGTACCCAAATTAAGTTCACATGGCTGAGAGACAATTTTGCGGAAATGCCCAAGAACAGACCAAGAGACCAAGACGCAAGGCGGACCCGTGCTTTCTTGTTTTGTCTCGTTGCAGGTCAGATTTTTTGGACCTCTTCGGGTACTAAGGCTCCGGCTCACATTCTTGAATTATTTCGTCATTTTGAGAAGCGGTCTTGGGGAACCGCCTGCCTTGCAAATCTATATAGGGGCCTTTCGAAGGTTGCCATATGCCAGGCCAAAAGAAAACCTGTAAAGACCATAACTGGTCCTTTAAAACTACTGCAGGTAAAATAGTAGAGTGGATATTCATTGTGTTCGTCCGGCTTTTTAATATTTTATTGTTTGTTAATTGTGTACATGATTATGTGGTCCCATGTCCAGGTATGGGCATATTCGCGAATGACAATTGGCAGGCCTATTCGTAGGAGAAGTGATTGGGACACGGATGTAGAGTTTCCTCTTATCCTTACGTGGTACAACAGATTAAGGTCCCATCACTTCCAGACCAAAGTTGAAGAAGCCAGGCAACGTCTGGATATTATGGAAATTGATGGCGTAAGTAAAAATGATTTTACAACAATCAGTCAATGCTATGCCGGTGCTGATGTTTGAATATACACTCAAGTAATTTTGTTGATTATTAGCTGGTTAATATTTCAATTTATTGACGAATTCATTTTTCTATGTTCTTTCAGTTCAACTGGCAGCCATATAGCCATTATGAAAATCTGTCGGACTACATCGACAATGCAGATGTACCTCTTTTCAGGTCAAATACTGTTTTGATTTGTTATTGGATTGTGGAGCGGCACAATCCGGAGAGGGTGATGAAACAGTTTGGCTTAGAACAAATTGTGCCACCCCGTTTCCAAAGGCCGTTCCTGCGAACTGAGATACTACCAGTTGGAGAAAATAAACGAGAGAGATTACGTGCGGTATATTTTGGTGTTTGGAACAAACGGATGGATGCCATAACTTATGGGGATGATGGTGATGCTGGGCCACACAATGAAGCGTATTTTAAGTGGTATAGAAGCATCACCCGGCTACGCATCGGTCGTCCTGACGGCGGAAACGTACAAGCTGGACTAAGCATTGTTTCGTCCCAGGTAAAAAATGATTTTTTCTCCATTGCTAGCAATTGTTAAATTCACCGGGTTCACCGGGATCAACTGTCTTTGAATTGATTCTAACTTTGTAATCTTCTTTCCTCCTTGACCAATTTAGATCTTGAAGTACACTGCGCGGATCCTGGCATCATGTGATCAGGCATATGCTTTGGAGGGAAAATCAAGTGATTTTATGAGCTTCATTGACGGAGTCAAATCTGAAGTTTCCCAGTTAAATGATGCATGTGTATCTGCTTTTCAGTCAAGAAATTTGGACGACTCAGACACCGCATGTTTAGCTGATTCATCCCTGAAGGTATCCTATATATTAACTCAACTTCATACTAGCATTCAGTTCAATTGGGCACAATTTGGTATTGACTTGTCTACTTATTCAATAGGTTGACATGGGAGATGATGTGAAAGAAGAAATCATCAAAAAATCCAAGAAACGCATAGCAAGAGGCAAGAGAGCAGTCAAACTTGATGACCAAAACAAGCCCAAACGTAGAAAGTCAGCAGAAAGCCCCAGAAGATCCAAACGCCTCAAAGGAATTTATATTAAACCTCCAGTTGATATGAAATCCACAAGTCCAGTGAAACCCGTAACCTCCGAAGGAGCATCAAGTCCATCATCATTGTCACCGCGGAGGAGTCCTCGTTTATTCCAATCCCAGTTGGTTCCAAATTCCCCTATAAAAGTCAGGGTCCCCAACCAGCCAAGAACTTCCATTAGTCCTTTCACATCCAGCCCCTGGTCATCAACTGTTAGCTCTAGTACACCAATTCCGGATCGTGCAAAACTTGGCATAGGTCTGTCCCCATTCAGCAAAATCTCATCTTTGATCATGAATGTCAAAGCACGTTATAGAGAGCCGAAGCCCCCAATGTGGATGGCTGATTACACTACTGGAGCCTGGATGAGGAATCCACAATATAAGCTAACGATTGAAGAATTACAGATCCTCACCGTATTTCGGAATGAATTTGCTAATAAGACGGGGTATTTTCCAACTCTCATGTACCCCTTTGTCAAGTTACGTGTGCTTTGTTATTTTATTAACTTCACTTCTGTGCCGCCTACCACTAGGATGGCGAAATTGAATGAGTTTTGTACACCTGTGACCGCCGACAACATGGATGGGGTTCTCAGGGGAGCATGGATGGACAACTGGGTTTGTGGCACATTTCCCTACTTGATTTTGTATTTTGGCTGTAACACTTCTGTTTTGTTCAATTTGTTCCACCGCCATCCTTTGACCTCTTTGATGTTTGCAGACCATGCACTATTGGTTTGAATTATTAAAGACACAGTCACCATCCTCATATTTTTTTGAATGTGCTTTGTCGGTAAGTGTTATGTAAAGGAGTGCAACAATTTCTCATCTAGTTGATTCGTTTCACCTGGATTGTTTACAGTTTATAACCTTGTCCCTGCAGGACTGGTATGTGCATGAACAAACGAGCGAAAAACTCATTGAAAGTTGTTTTAGCCAAGCCTTCCTCGAAAGCATTGCCGATAAGGATATGTTGTTCTTCCCTGTGTGGCATCAAATGCATTTCTTCCTCCTAGTTGGACGGGTCAACGAACGAAGATGGGAATATTATAACAGCATGACACGCGCCGGAGATTATCCATTTGCCGAAAACTACGTAAGCTAATATCAATGACGAATCCATGCTCTAAAATTAATTGGTATAACTATCGTATGGAACATCTAATTCTGATTGTCATGATCGCTTTTTTTACAGCTAACATGGATAAATGATCGATTTATGCAATATGGATGGAATGATCCCACTGTATGGACGAGACATAAAATGGATTGTCCCATGCAGACAAACAGGTTAAACTTGTTTAAAAATTGAGATTTCGTTTCATGGTCATTTTTTCGTAATCTTCATAAAACCCATTGAATTGCACATTCTTTCTAAAATAATTTTGGAAATTTTGTCTCAGCGTCGATTGTGGGATATTTGTCATGGCTTACGCGCAGCACATCGCATTGGGTCGGCAATGTTGTTCGGGCAGAGCGACATGTACTACTATCGTGCCAAGATAGTTAGTGACATCTATAAAGATCAATTCGCCCGGTGGGATGTGAGGAGGCAGCTGAATCCGAACAACGATTCTTCGGGGGATGAAAATTAGAGATGTGATGCATGCGGAGTAAGATAAAACATGCCTAATGGATTTTGCATGAAGACACATGGTGGTGGTACGGACCAAATTTTAGTACACTTTGAAAAGCTGTACATCGAGCACTATATGTTGAATATTCAACCGCACCATCCAAGGGGGTTCAAACTGTGAGAATATCAGAGAAAAGAAAACCTTCGAGAGAAAGTTAAAGAGATATTTGTGTTACAATAACTTTTGGAAGGAACTGGGAGGGCTGGGTTACCTTGTGGATTGATGGGAGTTGATGCTGGGGTCGTCTGTTGACGACTATGCGGTTCGTTTTGTGGTTGTTCGTGCTGGTGGTACGCAGAGCAAAGGAAGGATTTGTTGACATTTATGATATGCAATCAAGGCTTGATTACTTCAAAATGTGGGATACCGAGTTAAACATGTTATTTATGAAACAAAAATTGTGCGAGAGCTTTACCCAATTTGAAAGTCATGAACGTACGCATTGGTGTTGAAATTTTTTTTTTTTTTTTATATTATGATGAACAGTTGATATCTATGTAGATAATCTGTAAACATTTGGAATGGATATAAATATATAGAAGTGCGTGACATTTGTGTTGATCAAAAAGGTTCCATTGCATTATATTCAATTCGTAACAGCAACTGCATAAGTTGGCTGACATTTGCATTCATGAATACAAATCTCTTATCCATTTCTGGTGTGAGCTAAGTTCCATTTATGGCGTGAATAGTAAGTCATGTCTTTTATGTTCAATCATATTTCAGGTTTGTAAGATCAAGAACACATTCGAAAAAGATATATAAAAGAGTAAATTCTCGCCTGATATGAGTCAAACAGGAGGTAGATATAACATTTGATTCCAAATATTGACTGTGCGGTGAAAATAAAATGAAACATTTAGCTTCCATTACAGGGCCAAAAAATACGAAAAATCATCAAAAAAATATGGATTAAATGGTATAAGCGTCTGTTAAACAGTATGATTCCTTCAATCTGCGTGCATATTTTGGGACAAAAACCAGGTATACATTGGGTTCGAATCATCATACACAGATTTCGGATCTTGTGATATGTGCATTTGTGGGCCAAAATCAGACAGAAAAAAGGTTCGAACATCTGAAAACAGGATTCGAACCTTACATGTTTTGCTATTGTGGGCCAGAGAACTGATGCACATAAGGTTCGAACCCTTATGATTAGGGTTCGAAGCTTCAATTACGTGCAAATCTGGCCCTAAAAAAAGAGTAGGTTCGAACCCATGTTAACAAGGTTCGAACCGTGTGTTAGGTGCATTTGTGGGCCAAAGAACAGAGGAATGAAAGGTTCGAACCTTTGTAAACAGGGTTCGAACCCTCAATTACGTGCAAATCTGGGCCAAAGAACAAATAGACAGTAGGTTCGAACCCATGTAAACAAGGTTCGAACCGTGTGTTGGGTGCATTTGTGGGCCAAAGAACAGAGGAATGAAAGGTTCGAACCTTTGTCAACAAGGTTCGAACCCTAAATTACGTTTATATCTGGGCCAAATAACAGAGAGACAGTATGTTCGAACCCATGTAAACAAGGTTCGAACCGTGTTAGGTGCATTTGTGGGCCAACAAACAGAATGAAAGGTTCGAACCTTTGAATACAGGGTTCGAACCTTACATGTAGTCCTATTATGGGCCAGAAACCAGAGAGACACAAGGTTCGAACCCTGGTAGTAAGGGTTCGAACCCTAAATTACGTTTATATCTGGGCCAAATAACAGAGATACAGTAGGTTCGAACCCATGTAAACAAGGTTCGAACCGTGTTAGGTGCATTTGTGGGCCAAAACAGAATGAAAGGTTCGAACCTTGGCAGTAAGGGTTCGAACCCTAAATTACGTTTATATCTGGGCCAGATAACAGAGAGACAGTTGGTTCGAACCTTTGTTACCAGGGTTCGAACCTTACTGTCTTCCATATTATGGGCCAGAAACCAGACACACATAAGGTTCGAACCCTGGCACACAGGGTTCGAACCCTCGATTACGTGCATATCCTGGACCAAAAACAGATACAGTAGGTTCGAACCTTTGTATATAGGGTTCTAACTAAAGCTATCTGGGTCAAATTAATACCGTTGTAATGGTTCGAACCCTCCATTTTCCACGTCCTGGTTTTATTAATCCCGGTCAATCTGGCCAACGTCCTACTTGGATTTGATTCACTCCACAGCTCGAGGAGGCAAATGCTAGTAGTATTTAGGTATGAAAAACCCCCAAGTGACGGTAGATCCGAAAAACCCTAGTTCGTTTCCCATGTTCCTTATGCCTATTTTCACCATGGTTCCGTCATAACCATCCTACACTTGGGCCCTCCATCTGCTATGCTCACTCCAGACGAGTGATCTATTGCGGCGCGTCGAAGACAACAGGAACGAATCGGGAGACGAATTTCATACAAGGTAATGATCCCTCTCTCTCTACAACATATGCGAAACCCACATGTCTGGCACATGGTGCGTCCACCCTACGCGGATTTGGAAAAAATCACTGGAGAGATATGGCCTAGATGCCATCCGCTCCCATGGAAGTTGATCACCGTCCACAGTTTTAGAAATCAAACAACCATTCCCCTTGGATCTAATTGTTCTCCT
Source organism: Litsea cubeba (assembly GCA_012931725.1). Classification (NCBI taxonomy): domain Eukaryota; kingdom Viridiplantae; phylum Streptophyta; class Magnoliopsida; order Laurales; family Lauraceae; genus Litsea; species Litsea cubeba. The sequence goes on along the minus strand of CM022947.1, from coordinate 1,188,128 downwards.
CTGTCTTCGATAGATCAAAAGCAAGCCAAGCAAGTATTTTACCCTCTCACAACAGCCTCTCTATCTATATCAATCTCTCCACCTCTTCTAACTCGAAATATGGAAAACCTAAAACACTAAACAAACACCAACTGCAATCCACTTTCCTTAAATCTTAATACCTAAACCCCATTCCATAAACATCTCCTCCAAGTTTAGCAACTACATTCTTGTTTGCATTTTGAAATTGGCCCCATTGGAAACGCATTTAGTAGCATTTATGAGTAAGGCTTCTAGGATGTAAGCGGGCTTTGCATTCATGATCAGCTTGTATGAAACTGTGGTCAAATAAAGGGTGAAACTATCGTGTGATAATTGTAGTAACTCAAAAAGAGACACTGTGCCTGTGACAGATCCATATTGTTATCATAAATTAAACTGGACTTAAATTCACATTGTTGTCATTTTCTTTACATTCTAAAACCTTTTAAGTGCCATGTCTACCATGTGATATCTAACTTCTACTGTACATTTAAAATGGAATGTGTTACCGTATTCTTAACCTTTAACCAACTTAGTTTGATTGATGTAGAAATGGAATTTCTTGCAGGTATTGATAATTGAGATGGCCCCAAAAAAGAAGAAATCATGTCAACGCCCAACTTTTGATCGGTCGCGGTTTATGAGTGAAGCTGGTCAAATTTCATACATGAACAAGTTCCATAATCGTTCGGTTGTGCCCGAGAGAATCGTCATGTACAATGAGCTAGATGATACTGATTTTGCGATGTGGATGCGTGAGAGAAGATGGCTTACACTGTATGAGCATGGATACCAGATAGTGGTCAATTGGGTCAGAGAGTTCTACTCAAACATGCACGAAGTTTCAGACGATTCGTTCAAGACCTTTGTGCGAGGTAATGAACTGGAAATTACACCTGATCTTCTAAGTCAACTTTTGGAAATTGATCGCGTCGCAGGCGCACACTTCCCGATTCTGGGCAACCGTCAAATCAATTATAATCTGGTAGCTAAAGTGTTGACAGGCAAGCCTATCGCTTGGATTGGTGGTGACATATCCCATCATAAGCTTACCGATTCATATCGTTTGCTATCCATTTTCATCCGGCACAATGTCAGTCCCAAAGTTAGCAAAAGGGTCACAAAGGAGGATGGGTACCTCCTTTACTGCATTGGGACCCAAAGGAAAGTCGACATTCCTCTTGCGGTATATCGCGGAATGGCAAAGGTTCACAGTGCACCTCAAAACACGGCACTCCCCTTCCCAGGGCTAGTATCCAAACTGCTCGTGGACATGGGTAAGTTGGCCGAACCCAATGAAGACATTATAATTCCCAAGCAGAAGATAGATCGCTTCACACTTGAAAAGTCCAAGTCCCACATCCCTTCAGTTGAGTTGGATAATGATGAGGATGATATAGAAGATCCTACATTATATCAACCTTCAGGGGCAGGGCCGTCCGAAGCTGCAGGTCTACCAGGGGTGGATAATTTAGATGAGGGGTCGATTCATGCGTTAAATGTGCGTCTCGAGCGGCTAGAAGTGCGTATGAATGAAGGATTCGCCGAGATGAGACAGGGTTTCGCCGATATGCTCTCACATATCCGCCGAGAAGGGTAGTTCCCCATACTTCCTGTCATTTTGGGCAACATCGGCCACAGTGGGACTCAACTTAGTGAATTGTAAATGGATGTCTTTTTTTGATATTGTCATGTTTGGTCACCTGATAAGACTTGTTATCAGGATATTAATGAACAAGGAAACTTACTGATATCCGTTCCTCGATGCTCAGTTGACTAACATCTAGAATGTTGTAATGAATATGGATCAAAACCGATGACTTATGTGGAATCCCTCCTTATGTAGGTATCTGACTAGCATTGTTATCAGTAAACGTTGCATTAATGAAACCAGTATTTAATCGTTCCAGTTTCCTCAGTTGATTGTCATATATAACTTAATGCTGCGAGGAGTTTGGCATGTGCAGTGAACTTTGTCGCATCTGTTTTATATTTGAAAACATCGCTCATGTAATATAGTATGCTGTGTGGATTTTTCAGACACAGAATCTAAAAGGTTCAAGAACAGTATTAATATTCCTTTTTTTTAACCGCAAAGCGTCTGACATGGAACAAATCACTATCATGGATACATTTGATACTCATGGTATGTGCATGGCATGGTAACCCCAGAGACCATGTATGTAACGGCTCGAACCTCTACCTTAATGATATGATGGGCCAGAAAGACCAAATTCTCAAGGTTCGAACCCTTACACTGATGGTTCGAACATTCAGCATATTTCCCATCATGTGCCAAATCACCAAAAGCTCAAAGGTTCGAATCCTATAAGGGATGATTCGAACATTCTACTGAGTAGGAGGAATCCCAGTGTGCTAGTAGGTCCAATGCAACGAAGAGTAGTTTCACACCTTCACCAAACTTTCCTCTAGGGTATAGCCTTAATTAGCATAAGACACTGCCCATCTAACATTGAATTTATTGTGAAATGACCGCATACATTTTCTCCAGATTTTATTGGAGAAACTCATCGACCTTGTGAATGTGGAGTTTGAGATACGTAACGACGGTTTAACAGACTCATGGTCATTTTCTGATAATGTAATTCTATCTCGTTCGCGCTTCATGCCATGAATGGTAGGCAAGATGATACTTCATCCTACCGGTGTTTAGATAGTCTGGTGTGGGATTTTATACAATTGGTATTAAGTTGGATAAAAGGATACGTAACCTTTTTAACTGCAATCAACTTTCAATGTTTATAGAATACCTCATGCATGATCATATCAATAAAATTAAATCCTCCCATTCTTGCACCTTAAAGCAACCATTTCTTGAAGAAAATACGTGGAATCAATATTTGTATGTCCAGACAGGTATGGACTTAGAACAACTTGCAATGTATAACGAAACACAAATATGAATGGTTAAATAAACAGGAAAAATAAATGAAAATTAAAGACACTGAAAGGTACTGTGAAATTAGATTATGAATATTCGTACTTGAAATCTCTTTAAGCATCAACGAAATAAGAACATCGTCGCCATCAAGTGATCAACCGCATGTCTCTTTTATTCGCTATATTCATCGTAAACATTTCATAAGCATCATTGTGGCAGTCTTATTTGTAATGTTTTTTGATGATCATGCGAGCATGGAGTTCAATTCTCAAAACGTACGGGAATCCATATAGTATTAGAGGGGATATAAGTACGTAAATGCCGAATGGAACAAAGCATCGGGACGGCTTGAAACAATCCCAGTGGACAAAATCATCGAAGGATGTGTCAAGATAAACAAATAGCGGTCGATTTCACGAGAACACAGTCTTCCACCATATCAAGTTTATAATTATGTGAAGACAGGTATGGACTTAGAACGGATTGCCACGTATAACGAAGAGGGCTAATAGGGACACAAATATGGATGGTTAAATGAACAGGAAAAATAAAAGAGAAATAAAAATAGTAAATTGTATTGTGAAATTAGATTATGAATCTTCGTACTTGAAATCTCTTTAAGCGTCAATGAATTAAGAACATCGTCGCCATCAAGTGATCAACCGCATGTCTCTTTCATTTGCTATATTCATTGTAAACATTTCATAAGCATCATTGTAGCAGTCGTATTTGTAATGTTTCTTGCTGATCATGCGAGCAGGGTGTTCAATTCTCAAAACAGACGAGAATCCATATAGTATTAGGGGGCACCTTAAGTTACGTAAATGCTGAATGGTCCAAAGCATCGGGACGGCTTGAAACAATCCCATCGGACAAAATTTTCGAAGGACGTGTCAAGTTAAACGCGTAGCAGTCGATTTCACAAGAACACAGTCTTCCACCATATCAAATTTATAATTATGTCCAGACCAAAAACTTATAGGATGACCTGCCACAAGTTTTAAACAAAAAATAGTTCTGATAATATCACTGAGCTATTAAAAAAATGAAAAGAGCTAGTTGCATGGAGCAGATTGAAAAAACAAAATGTAGAGAGACAATGATACGCAAATAACTGACAGATAACAAAAAAACTCTGTATTGATGGTGCAGGTATACAAAAAATTTGCAAGTTATCATAACGAAACTTCATTACAAGTTTGTGTCTATACATCAATATATACACCTGATGTTCTCACACCATTATCGAGAGATACATCCAAAATAATGACATCAACATGTTGTACCACCATAGACAAATATTTACACCAAATTGCGAAATTTAACATTCATCCCCTTGGAGGTGGTTCTCTACATGTCTGTCTATTATGACCACGCTTCTTGCAATGAGAGCATGTAACCTGTTTCCTCATCCTGTCCTCTATTCTTATCCGACATTTTTTCGGCCTTCCAGGCTGTCTGCGAGCTATTGGCGGCAACACACGCTCGTCACTTCTAGGATCCCACTGTTTTCCGTCACGTGTGGCGTGGATGACATCAGCATAAGTTGCTCGATAGCACTCACTGGTAAACCAATGCTCACAGAAGTCATATGGATCATATCGCTTGAGTTTGATTGCACAAAGGGCATGTGAACAAGGAATGCCAAGGATCTCCCATTTGCGACATGTGCATTTCAACTTATCGATATGTACCACATCCGTATACTCTGGCGACAATACCTGGAATTCGTATTCTCCAGCCTGCCAACATTGGAGTCTCCGTGACACTTCCGCCTCGTGAGTGATGATCTTATCAACATATGGGGTGACTCTTGTATTCATGTTTAGCCCTTTTTCACGCCGGCTCTGATAAAATTCCATCAGCTTTGCCCGTATCGACTCTATCTGTTGTGTGATGGGTAGCTCTCTTATGTCTTTCAACAAGCTATTTGTGCTCTCTGCAATATTCGTAGTTAGCATATCATAGCGTTTACCCTCTATGAATGCATTTGCCCAGTGTTGGCGACCGATGGCGTTTATGTAATCGTGAGCCCCCACATCAATTGCTAATATTTCTGCCATGTAGTTATCATACTCACAAACGCGCGTTGAACGCGCGGCGCACCAAAACTTCATGACAATTCCATCATTCTTGAATTTCGCCTGAATATTTTGTGAAATGTGACGGCAGCAAAAACAGTGTTTTGCTGTTGGAATTACATCCTTCACTGCATTGGTGAGTCCCTTCATTCTATCCGACACTATCGTAAGATTTTGTACATGTTCCAAGGTTAAATCCAGATTCGCCATAAACCATGCCCAAGTCGAATAGCACTCTGACTCTACAATGGCAAATGCTAGTGGAAAAAGACCATGGTCACCGTCCTGACATACTGCAATTAGTAAGGCTCCTGGGTATTTACCCCGGAGGTGTGTCCCATCAAGGGCGATTAGTGGCCTGATTGATGATTTGAAAGATCTAGCACATCCACCAAAACATACATAATATCTCTGAAAGGAGCCATCCTCTTCTGTCCACATGTTGTCAACTGTAGCCCGGGTTTGTCCGTTTCAGCTCCAAACGATAATCAGATAGGGTCCTGTATGAATCCTCGAAAGATCCGCGGATGTGTTTCATGGCTATTTCCTTTGCGATGTGGGCCTTCCGATAAGAAATTTGAACGCCAAACTCCCTTTGAAAGTCAGACATAATTTCCTTTGGCCTGTAGTCTTGATGGACTCATTAGTCTTTCTCTGATAAAATCTGCAATCAACGCTGAGGTTGACTGAGGATAATTCGTCCCATTAAGTGGTCCTGTACAAATATGTTCTGGATTGTACGACCTTACTTGAAATTGCGGACCAGAATCCACAATGGAAGCGTGGATGCGCCAAGGACATGTAGGATGGCTACACCTTGCCGTTGATTCAAATCTATTGGTCCTTAATGGTTTCAGGCAAAAGTTTTTATACATTGCAAATTTGGCCAATGTGCTTTTGAATGCATCACGGCTAATAAACACCCTACCCTTCCACATGTCGTGCGGCGAATCATCATGGGGTGGCATATGGATGTGTAAATCATCCGCTCCCTGCATGGTGTCGATAATAACTTTTGGCTTGTTCAAATCTGGATCAAACTGTACAGTCCCCGGTACGATGACATCTATATCAACATAATCGGCATCGGAGTCGTTCGATGGTTTGTTTTGGAATGAGGATGCGGCGCCCCGCGGATGTATTTTATCCATTCTAAATTCAATATGACTGGGAATTCCCTGGCCGTATCCTGCTGGTCCTTGTGCATCAAGATTGTCAATATCAATCACCGGGCAAACATCATCCTTTGCAGCTGGATTTTCCTCTCCATCACGGAGGCAGGGGTGGCATCCTTCTTTATGAGGTTCTGTATTCACATGCAGATCATCTAGTCTGTCATGGTTGATATCCATCCCAACATCCATCTCGACGAATCCATTTTCTTCTGAGCTGCACGTATAGCATCCAGATGGAAACAACATATCACTATCATTGCCAAGGTGTACAAAAGGACATGAATGATGCAACCGCGATTCTCTGAAGACGTTGCCAGTTATTGCTGCCAGGTCACATCCTTTCATCGTTTGGTTAAAACTGCAAGATAAATAAACGCGATCATTAAAAATATTGATATTGACAGAATGGAATGACACCTGATTATATCAAAAAATAATAAGAGCAAATCATTTACAATGAGGATATATCTAGCTAGACTAAATCATTAACAAGAAGCTGCTTTTCAGAGTTAGTCCAACGCATTCCCACGGATGTGGAATTTCAAAATTACAACGTACAGATGAAAACAAAAATATGGAAACGAAATGACAAAAATTTTAAAAAAAAATTTTCTTAATAAATAAATCAATAACAAACTTTGGAGATGGTAGTGTTATATTAAAATTTGCATCCTCGTTGATATTCACGTCGCATGTTCTGTCTTGTTGGTAAAGAACATGTCCGGATGCATCCCTACAAACGAAAAGAAATAAATGTTATTTATAAGAATACAATTAGTGACCCTTTAGGATAACATATAGCTACAAACAAACACAGTGCTGACCTTTTCCCAAGAAATGAAGTCGGACTACTAGACCGAACAACTTTAGTAGTTCCCATTCTGCATATAAATAAAATTAGCTGCTTAGTATTATGAAGCATTGTTGCAGTTAACAAGTCTAATAATGGCATACCTATGTTCATTACTTTGGTGATCTATTGTATGAACCGCATTTGGTTGGATGTATAGATACACTGCACTGGCATCAACCGCAGATGCTCTGAACATAATCTCTACATCCTCATCGTTTGTTATGCCAACTAAAGTGCAAACTTTCCCATTCTAATGAAGGTATTGTATATATGGGACATGTCCTAGCTCATAACCATTAGAGAGATCGTGGACTTTTTGGACCAATTGTGAGAACGTTATGGATCTCTGCAAGAACACCATCTTTGGACAACCTCCATTGTAAGTTGGACTTCCATTATCCCAAACAAATTGTCCACCGGAATGGAGGATGACAAGTAAATCACGATCGGACATTATGCTGCAGGCACATAGTCTTGATAAGCAAAACTAATGGCTATCTAACTAAATTGGCAGTAACTTGACCGGGTTATCATAAGTGCAGGCATATAGTTGATAAGCAAAACTACTATCTAACTAAATTGGCAGACGCATGCAAGATTAATCGTAAGTGCACTAATCCAACACAGTTTAGCATATTCATAAGTGGCACCACCATAACTCACTCGTAATAGTCCCATCACAGACGACTCTGTTAAAAGATGGGTATACGATTTGGAGAAACGAACAGTATTAAGTAACTTACGATGGAAGGACTAATAAACCAAAACCAATGCTATTGACTAAAACACATTTTGTCAGTAGTAAAAATTATTATTATTATTTTTTTGTCAAACAGAATATTGCCGAATTTAAACTTAGATGCAAAAACAACGAGAAGGGAGTCACAAAGCCAGTCAAGTTCGACCAACGTGAATTATGGGAAATTTCATATGAGAACGAACGACGAGAAGGGAGTCATAAGGCCAGTAAAGTTCGACCAATGTGAATTATGGGAAATATCATATGATAACGATATCGCTGCTATAATTTTTATTTTCGTCATCCATATTATGGTATCCAACAATCTAAAAAAAATCCAGGCTTTATACCGAGATGCATAAACGGTGGTGGAATGCTTGTATGTTACTGCGAAGAATTTGAATATGAAAACACCGCTTGGGGGAAAACGCCCATTAGTAATTAGCTTACCAAAACTCATATGAACGAAACACTGCTAACTTAATATTGAAATACAGAACCAATGACAGACACTCCCCATTTACATCAACTTAGCTTATTGACAAAAAAGAAATTGTTCTTTGATAATGATATCACTCTTTATTTTCCTCATCTAATCGTGATGTTCAACAATACAGCAGGTGTCACTTTATATTGAGCTGCATAAACGATGAGGACGATTCTTGATTTCACTCAATTTTGAGCTAAAGGAAATTGTTATTTGATAACGATATCGTTACCATATTTGTTTTTTTCTTCTTCCAATTGTGGTATCCGTGAACAAAACATTTCTGATTTTATATTCCAATGGATGAACAATGAGAAGGACTATTTATTTCACTTTTTCTGATAACGATATCGTTTCCGTAATTTATAGATACACAACAAATTTTTTGCAGCCTACAACAAAAGGATAATGGTTATATATTTGGGTGCTTAAAATATGAAGAAAGACTTACGGACTTCACACATATATTGATTCCAACCTCAATTATATGACCAAAATACAACTGAGTGTGCTAACAAATTAGTTCTCTCCAGCATTCTTAACGTCTTGCTATAACTTGATTGTTAGTCCATATTATTGGAGTCTAATATTATCAACTAGGTAAAAGGGCCATTAGTAATTCGCTGACCAAACCCGAAAAATTGGTTGAAAAATATTGGTTTTTGGAAATCTATGACCATATTCTACACATGATATGTTATTGGGAAAGAAATCACTACATTCTATGTAAATGACTGTCGAGAATATTTGTACATAAAAAAAGTGAATATATTGAGGGGGACCAAAAAAGAACCTTGGCAACGATGGGAAATTGTTATTTGATAACGATATCGTTACCATATTTGTTATTTTCTTCTTCCAATTGTGGTATCCGTGAACAAAACATTTCTGATTTTATATTCCAATGGATGAACAATGAGAAGGACTATTTATTTCACTTTTTCTGATAACGATATCGTTTCAGTAATTTATAGATACACAACAATTTTTTTGCAGCCCACAACAAAAGGATAATGGTTATATATTTGGGTGCTTAAAATATGAAGAAAGACTTACGGACTTCACACATATATTGATTCCAACCTCAATTATATGACCAAAATACAAACGAGTGTGCTAACAAATTCGTTCTCTCCAGCATTCTTAACGTCTTGCTATAACTTGATTGTTAGTCCATATTATTGGAGTCTAATATTATCAACTAGGTAAAAGGGCCATTAGTAATTCGCTGACCAAACCCGAAAAATTGGTCGAAAAATATTGGTTTTTGGAAATCTATGACCATATTCTACACATGATATGTTATTGGGAAAGAAATCACTACATTCTATGTAAATGACTGTCGAGAATATTTGTACATAAAAAAGGTGAATATATTGAGGGGGACCAAAAAAGAACCTTGGCAACGATGGGAATATGTTATTTGATAACGATATCGTTACCATATTTGTTATTTTCTTCTTCCAATTGTGGTATCCGTGAACAAAACATTTCTGATTTTATATTCCAATGGATGAACAATGAGAAGGACTATTTATTTCACTTTTTCTGATAACGATATCGTTTCAGTAATTTATAGATACACAACAAATTTTTTGCAGCCTACAACAAAAGGATAATGGTTATATATTTGGGTGCTTAAAATATGAAGAAAGACTTACGGACTTCACACATATATTGATTCCAACCTCAATTATATGACCAAAATACAAATGAGTGTGCTAACAAATTCGTTCTCTCCAACATTCTTAACGTCTTGCTATAACTTGATTGTTAGTCCATATTATTGGAGTCTAATATTATCAACTAGGTAAAAGGGCCATTAGTAATTCGCTGACCAAACCCGAAAAATTGGTTGAAAAATATTGGTTTTTGGAAATCTATGACCATATTCTACACATGATATGTTATTGGGAAAGAAATCATTACATTCTATGTAAATGACTGTCGAGAATATTTGTACATAAAAAAAGTGAATATATTGAGGGGGACCAAAAAAGAACCTTGGCAACGATGGGTAAGAGGGTGGACAAAAGGAAATAACCGGATTGGGTAAGGTCAATGTCTAGCCACTGGAAATAGGAGCACGCAATATGAGCAGTTGGATAAAAAACTATTATAGTCAAATTAATTGTAAATTTCTTTCAAAAGATGAATGTGAAAGACAACTAAAGGCATATATGTAGTCTTGCACAAAATAAAAAAATCAAAACAATCATAAAGATGAAATGCTTTGAAGGCTTTGAAGTCCGGAACGGTACCCGTTCACACAAAATAATCATGAGAACAGTGCATTTTAAGTAGATGAAATGCACATACACAATAAAAATTGTAGGAACAAAATTAATGTAAGCTATATACAGATAAGCAATTACCGAAGAAAAAAACCAATCCAAATTAACATAATCAGTGACCATTCCTCACAGTGATTTAGAGCTTTGATCACTTCGAAGGTGGCTGAGAAGACATGAATTTCAAAACATAACACTTTTCCTTTTGCCTTCTTGACCTGAACAAAGACCTCTGTCGTTTCCTATTCTTTCAATGAAAAAGCAGATGCATATCATCATATATCAAAAGCAGAATTGCCATTGGACGAATTCAATGCAGCATCATTACTTAACTGGGACTTATGCTAAAATAGGTACAATGTATACAAGCTGCATCAACATTTGGCAGATTCTGATTGATGTTTGAGGCATCAAGATTGCAATACTTAATATATAGTTTTTTTTTTCCCTGCAAAGTGCAAGACTCGGCACCATTACTTAAACTTCGGCAGGAGCAATAGGGGCTTGCACACTATAGTCTATCAAGCTTTTCATTTAGTTTCAAAAAATTAACCATTAAATGCGCATACAGTTCCAGTAAGAATGGACATAGTATCAGACAATTCTCACACATGGATATTTGCTGACAACCCAACATGCAATATGAACGTGAAGTGAAAAGGAAAAAAATGACTGAACTCAACAGCAAATTTGTTGAAAGACATTCTCAGCAACAAGGACGAGAGAGAAAAAACTGACATAACACAGTCTAAATTTGTTGCAAAAAAACCAAAACGGTTATGTTAAGCAAGTTCTCACCTTTATTGGCTACAGAAACACTCTTTCATATGCAAGATCTTCTCCAACAACTCCGCCGACAAGAGACGGATGTAGAGTTGCCAGACACTGAAGAGGAACAAAGAGAATAAAACCACTTATCTCACAAAAGATTAGATGTCTGTGCAAGAATGTACTTTTCAGACATTCCCTTTTTCGTTACAGCCAATACTTATATTTTTCTCCTCTATTAGACAACTGAATGGGAATAGATTGAGGTGGGGTGCTGGAATAAATAGCAGGAGATGACATAAAAAAACATACATTAAGAAACCTGAGCGTAAAAGTTCACGAGCTTGAACGATCATCAGCATCTCAATCATCTGGGCCCTCAATTTATTCATATGATGGTGCTGCAATTTGATTCCTGGCCATTGATTGGATAGTTCTGATGGTGATGGTCGAAGCCGGAGAGGAAGGGGTAAATAGAGAGCAGGGATCGGCGAAGCCGGAGAGGAAGAAGGGAAAGAGAGCTGGGAGCCGAAGTAAGGAGAGAGGAAGACGCGGGAGAAGGGCTGGAGCTCTGCCGGGAATGAGGAAGAAAGAAGTAAGAAAAGGGAAAATAGATGACGATGTCGTTCGAAAGGAGGAGGGGTACAATAGTAAAAAATCACCGTACGAACACTATAATGGTCATATACGTGTATTTGACACTAAATCTGTATAAAATGACTGTACCGACACTTTTTTGGTAAAATTCCCTATTTTTCTTTGGAGATTGAGCCTGCAAGGAAACCGTATTTCAAAATCTTGAAAATGGTAAGGCTCCACTTTAGATAAAATCTTGTGCCGAAAATGCCCACCTCTGCTTTGGCTTCTTTAGGGTAGAAGACATTGCTCGATACTGAGTTGGAAATCAAAGAAGCTTTCAACAAAGACATAGCCTGAATTCAAAACGAAAGTTGATTAGTATGTGGACAGCAAATTTTCATTTCCGAGATCAGTATGTTAACTACAGAAGTATCATAGTGCCTAGAAGCCTCATATTTGATGTAAATCTTCCATGCTAAAGTTTTTTAAGAGTGTTTTAAGATGCGAAAAAAGAATGCTTAGAAACCAATATAATGGGGGTGAAAACAAGGTTTTAAAGGTCTTTTGAGTTGAAATTAGAAACTTCTATGACCAATCAATGGCAACCCAAGCCCTAAATCATGGGCACAAGCATATTTTCTCTAATACCTAATGTGCCAGGCCTCCGGCCTGGGCTAACCCAATGCCAACATATTTAATGAAAACAGATTAAATATTTCTAAAAGGGAAGGGTAAGCTGCGCCAAACTAATAAGAAGCCTTTGGTCTGGGTTTCAGTCTACATATAGGTCCATTGACTAAACAAACAGCAGTTAGACAAAACTTAAAAAACTCAGAAAATCAACCTGACTAAATCAAATAGCCGAACAACTGAAGTGACTCTGGGGAAGTACTCAGCTTCTCAATTAACTTGTCCAACTCTGGAACCTAATGAGCCAAGTTGATCCAGCCAACTCAGGGCAAATTGTGGACAGCACTCATCTGGGCTAGCCCAACCCATGAAAATCCCCCAATCACTGATATTTGGCCTTGATCTAGCATAATAGCAGATACGGAATTAATTCTCATTAAGTTACATCAGCAGTACAGCAGTATCTATTTACAGAGATCTATCATAATCTGTTAGAATCTTCTAACAATACTTCAGCTGTCTTGCATTCAGTTAAACAACATCCTAGTGTAAACAACATCCTCTCTCTCTCTCTCTCTCTCTCTCTCTCTCTCTCTCTCTCTCTCTCTCTCTCTCTCTCTCTAAAAAAATGTATTTCTGACCCCAGTTTTGCATGCATAAATCAAGAAAAACCAATTTATCCAATGGTTAAAACTTTTAGGCACCGAAACCAAGAGTGAGGATGATTTGATTTGGAACACATCTGGTCTACCTTAAACCCACATGTAACCCTACACCGTTGCACCTTCTGTAACTGGCAGACATCCAGGTGTGCCCTACAAAAATGTTCCTGGTTTTAAAGGACCCCTATTGACATCAGAATCAAATACAATATAAAAATATACACACTTCTAATGTACTTCATCAAACTCCATCTTTAAGAAACCATAGTACTCCCAAGCATAATAATATGGACAAGCCAAAACAAGATATTTAAATTACATTTCTCTTTGGAGATTGAGCAAGGAAACTGTGTTTCAAAATCCTGCAAGTGGTCAGACCTCAGCTTCAGATAAAATCCTGTGCTTGAAAAATCCTCCTCTTAGGTTTTGTTTTCATCTGCCTTGACTTCTTAGGGTAGAAGACATCGCTCAAGACCGAGTTGGAAATCAAAGAAGCTCTCAACAAAGACATGGCCTGAACTCAAAACAAAAGTCGATTGGTCAAGATGGATAGCAAATTTTCTTTCCTGAGATCACCACTGTAATTCTATATATTGTCAGGTTGTGACAGCCAAAGATGTGTGTGTGTGTTGTAATACACATTTATCTTAGTATGGGTAGTCCCACGCGGCCACATATAGGCCCCACATGATTCAGGCCTAAAGTAATAACTGGATTCTAACAATACCCAACTAAATATATTTGCTAATACAACTCAAGAATTGAATGACATAAATTTCCTACAATAGGGAGGACTTCAACTCATTGATGTATAACTTATTAAATTATGTCATACAAGGTCATTGTCATATGCATGTAGGAGAGAAGATCATGAGAAGAACAAATTGATCACAGTTAAGAGTTAGGATGACAAAAAAAAACCTACATTTCAACTGCATGTAATTTTGACACGTTCAAAACCAACATCCTTGTGACTATGAATGATCTTAATGTTCTGATGGAAATTTAAGCATTGATGTTTGACAATACATGGGCTGCTCATTGGGCAGACCAGCCTGAGCGCAGCTCACATTGGGCAAAATGTGAGCAGTGATTTTAAACCAGTGTGTAAGCAGAAGCATGGCTTAAAAACTCTGTTTATAACGAAGGCTGAAATATGCATTAGGTAGTAATGTTACCACAGTTGAACAATCAACATTTTTCGTATATTACAGAAGCATCACAGTGGCCTAAAAGCTTCACATTTGATATAAACCTTCCATACTACAGTTTTTTATAGTGTTTTTAAGCATATAAAAAATGCTTATAAACCAATATAATGGGAGTGAGAACAGGGTTTTAAACGTGCTTGAGTAGAAATTAGAAACTGTAATGACCAATTAATGGCAACATTGACAACAGGAACCTGTAAGCAATGGGTGAATCCATCACATAATGGCCACCATTTTAAACCATGTCCAAAGCCTATTTTCTCGATTAATAGCTAAATGTGCCAGACCTGGGCTAACCCAACAAAGCATATTTAACTAAGACTAAATATTTCTGAAAGGGAAGGGCAAGCCATACCAAACTAAATAGACCTTTTGTCTGGATTTCGGTCTGCATGTAGGCTACTAGCTCAACAAACAGAGGCCGGACCATACTTGAAACTCAGAAATTCAGCCTCTCAGAAACCAATGAGCCAAGTAACTGAGGTGAGTCTGGGAAAGTATTCAGTTACTCATTCAACTTGGCCAACTCTGAAATCTAAAGAGCCAAGTTGACCCAGCCAACTCGGGGCTACTTAGGATGAGTTTTTATCCCATCAGATGGACAGGCATACATCCGGGCTGGCCCAGCCTATGAAAATCATTTAGTCACTGATATTTAGTCTTGATTTCACTTGGTTGCAGATTCAGAATTAATTCAATATGTACAGGATATTTTCACTTTACCTCTTTTTCCCCCATGCACACAATCTGCTCCTCTATGTCACTGACTGGGATGTTGAAATTGCTAAGAAGAGAGATGCCCAAGATGGGTGAAAGAGGTTTCACAACCAACTCGTCAGTTACCATGAACATTGCTGGTCCAGCCACAAATGATCCTCCAAGCTCTATCACCGCATCAGGAAACTTTTGGTTCATGATGGAGAATTGTATGCTCCGACTAGAAACAACCATAGGACCTGTAATAAAAACACTAGAGTCATATCAAATAAGGCCTATGATACCCAGATACTTGTACAAGCCCACTGTACCTATTTCGGACTAATACAACACTCATATTGATACCCGATACTACATTGATACTTCTAGGGAACTAGATTAGCATATCCCACTTAACAAGCCCATTATCTCATATACACTCATTTAATTTTCTTACTTCTCAATCATAAAAAATGTTAGAAAGGAATGTAAACAACAATAATTTCATCAATTCAAAAGTGATCAAAGGAAAGACTTGGGGCGGTCATATTTGTATCCATGCCCTAAATTTCCGTGTAGAGTCACATCCCCAATCCCCATAAACGTGTCCATATCTATATATATCCATATCTAGGCATCATAGAATTAGGGAATGAAAAATGATGGGCTTACATGGAACTTGTTCTTCAATCTGTAGTAGTTGGTTCTTAGTCCCAAAATAGGGTGGTAGCTTCGGGTCAAGTAGCATGGCTTTGCATTCCTCAGATTTCAAGCAATCCTTAAAGTTCAAATCTTCAACACTCTTGTATAAGTTATCTAAACATCCCATGCTAGTACGTGCACCCAAGCATTTAACTATGGAACCAAGAGGAAAGGCAAGGAGACTAAACAGTAGGTCTGCAAATTCTTCCCCACCTTCTGCATGTAAGAGTTTGTGATGAGAAGAAGAAGCCAATAATGGCAAGAAAACTCAATGATTTGGGATCATTGATTGCTTAGTATTTATAGACAAAGTTAAGGATTAATTACAACAATCAATGGTGAAAGAATTGACTAAATCCTAATCTCAACAACCCATCCTAAGCTCAACAACCCATTTTCAGCTGTGATCTTTGACAAAAGCCCATGGCTGTTATTGTTGACATTGATTTTCAGTTGTGATCTTTGACAACAGCCCATGGCTGTTATTGTTGACATTGTGCAGCTGTTATTGTTGACACTCCCCCTCAAATTGATGTGGTAAGTGAGAAAACATCAATTTGCGAGTGAGATCATGATGACGTGGTTTGGGAAGAGCTTTTGTGAAGATGTCCGCCAACTGGTCAAGAGTAGAGACATGAGGCAGAGTGATTTTGTCAGTAACAATATGCTGACGAATGAAGTGGCAATCAATCTCAATATGCTTCGTTCTTTCATGAAAGACTGGATTGTTGGCAATACGGGTAGCACTTGTGTTGTCCCCATGAAGAGGTGTTGACTTACCAACATAGACCCCGAATTCACAGAGAAGACGGCGGAGCCAGATGATTTCAGCACTTGCGGATGACATGGCCCGATATTCAGCCTCAACAGAAGATTTTGAAACTGTGGTTTGCTTCTTGCAGTTCCATGAAATTAAAGATTCCCCAAGAAACATACACCATCCAGTAGTAGATCGCCGAGAATCCGAGCAACCAGCCCAGTCAGCATCCGCATAAGCGGATAAGCGTAGAGAAGCACCCGAAGGGTAGAAGAGACCATGGTTAAGAGTGCCTTTAACATAGCGGAGTATGCGTAAGGCAGCAGCAAGGTGTGGTTTATGAGGATTGCTCACAAACTGACTAACCGTATGAACGGCATAAGAAATATCCGGCCTTGTCATAGTTAAGTAGAGTAAACTACCAACTATCCTCCGAAAAACAGAGGGATCATCCAGGGGCTGTCCATCATCCTTACTAATCTTGCTGTTTAACTCCATAGGTGTATCAAAAGTGTGGGCATCATCAAGGCGTGCCGAATTGATCAAATCTGTAGCATATTTCCGCTGATGAACTCGAATGCCAGATTTGGTACGCAAGAACTCCAATCCCAGAAAGTAGGTGAGAAGACCAAGATCCTTCATTCTGAAGTGACGAGTGAGATGATATTTGAGATCCAGAATGCTGGCAGTATCATTGCCACTGATGATCATATCATCAACATAGACCAAAAGAAAGGTGTAGCCATTTGATGTCCATCGGAGAAAGAGAGAGCTATCTGAATGACTCTGACGAAAACCAGCTTCAAGAATAGCAGTCCTGAATTTTTCGAACCAAGCCCTGGGTGCCTGCTTAAGTCCATACAAAGATTTCCGTAGTTTACAAACATGCTTAGGAGGACAGGCATATCCTGGAGGAGGCTTTAAGTAAACAGTCTCCTGCAAATCCCCATGAAGAAATGCATTTTTAACATCCATTTGCCACAGAGGCCAGTTGCGGGCGGCAGCGATACAGAGGAGAGTACGAACGGCGGTCATTTTAGCGACTGGTGCAAATGTCTCCTCATAGTCGATCCCATACTCCTGTTTATATCCCTGTGCTACCAATCGGGCTTTGTAGCGATCAAGACTTCCATCTGAGTGAACTTTTATGGAGTATATCCATTTACTGCCAATCACAGAGGCTCCTTCAGGAGCCGGTACCAAGTCCCATGTCCGATTAGCCTCGAGAGCAAGCAATTCCTCATTCATAGCATCTTGCCAGTAAGCAATCTTTGAGGCGTGTGAATATGAGGTGGGTATAGGAGTGCTATCCAAGGAAGTAAGAAGAGCAGGAAAATCCATAGCGGTTAGGGGCAACAGAAAGACGACTAGAGCGTCGCAGAGAAACGGTGCTAGAAGAGTTATCATTACCTGAAGACTCAGTAGGCGGCGCTGGGAGAGGATCAGGAGAGGAAGTAGCCAGAGGAGAGATCTTATTCCGTCGGACATAGACTTTGAGAGGAGGTGATGGAGAAGTAGACTCTGAGAATTGTGGCATATAAGAGACAGCAATAGGATGACTATCCAAATGTAAAGAAAAGAAGGGAATATGTTCCAAGAAAATAACATTTCGAGAGATACGCATGCGTTTATCCAATTGATCATAACACAAAAATCCCTTGTGTTCATTACTGTAACAAAAAAAAATGCATTTAGCAGCTTGTGGAGATAACTTTGTGCGCTCAGTAGGAGGAAGATGAACAAAACACAGGCAACCAAAACACGTAAGTGAGAGTATGAAGGGGTGTGACCAAAGAGAACTTCGTAAGGAGTAGTCTTTCCTAGAACAGTGCTAGGAAGACGGTTGATAAGATACACAGCGGTATGTGCAGCATCACACCAAAATTTGGGAGGGACTAAGGATGTAATCAACAAAGTCCGAACAGTTTCAAGAATATGTCTGTTTTTCCTTTCCGCAATCCCATTTTGCTGAGGAGTATGCGGACAAGATTTTTGGTGAAGAATTCCTTTATCAGAAAGGAAGGCAGAGAAAGTATGAGACATGTATTCTCCACCGGAATCTGAGCGAAGAATTTTGATAGATTTCTGAAATTGGGTTTGGACCATGTTATAAAATTTTTGAAAAATGGAGAATACTTCAGATTTCATATGCAGAAAGTAAATCCAAGTATAACGAGAATGGTCATCAATAAAGGTCACATAGTATTTAAATCCCGTCCTACTCAAGGTAGGAGCAATTCCCCAAGCGTCTAAATGAATGATGTCAAATGATGCCAAAGCACGAGCATTATGAACAGGAAAAGGCAAAATATGACTTTTATTAAGGCAACAAGTTTCACACTTTGATTGAGATAAAGAAGACATCATTTTATTATCAATAGTAGAATCCAAAGAACCAAATTTAAACAAGGAAATTAAATTTGCATTGTTCAAATGACCCAGACGTTTATTGCCAAACAGTCCACAATTTATTGAAGTTAGAAGAAGCAAACAAAGAATTATGTCCAATGTCCAGCAAGAACAGGCGCCCATGTTTACTCCCTGTCGCGATCACCTTCCCAGTTTGTCGCCCCTGTATAACACAACCAGAGGAAGAAAAGTGAACAAGATAGCCATCATTAATGAGTTGTCCTACAGAAAGAAGATTGGCTGATAATTTGGGAACAAAGTAAACATTGGGAAGAGTGATGGACTGGCCAGAAATACTAGATAAAGTAATGGTGCCAACGCCCGAAATGAGTAGTTGATCACCATTAGCAGTGGTTATTTTCTCTTTCCAAGGTAAGGGTGGGAATCTGTGAAGCCATGTTCGACAGATGTCATGTGATTGGAGGCTCCTGAATCTAAAAACCAAGTGGAAGATGTAATAGGAGAAAAAAGAGAGGAATGAAAAGCAGTAGATGCTATATGAGAATGAGTTTGATACCGACCACCAGATATGCCCATAGACGCATATGTAGAAGTAACCGTGCTCTGGATCAGTTCTTGAATCTGTGTTGGAGTCATGGATACAGTCCTGGAAGAAGTGCTTCCTGTGTCAGGATGAGATGCTTGAACTTGGAATGCAGCAGGATTATTTTGTCTGGGCATGGTGGAAGGATTTTGCTTCTGCTGAGGTCCATTCTTCCTTTGTAGGCTGCGACAGTCATCAATAAGATGACCAGAGCGTTTGCAATATCGACAGACTAATTTCTTTCGACAGTTCTTGGCCAGATGACCAAAAAGCTTTTGCACTCAAAGCATTGAATAGGCCTTTGATTGGGGGTTGCCAGAAGAGCAGAGTCATCTGGAAGGGGTGCAAGGAATGCCTTTGGTTCGTCAAGAATAGCCCGCTGGGAGGTGAGACGAAGTTCTTCGCGAAGTACTTCTTGAAAGCAGGTATCAAGATTAGCTGACTGTTCTCGGTTCATGAGAGCAGACCGAACCGATTCAAATTCTGACCGTAGATTCATAAGGAACTGGCTAATGTGAGTTTCTTCTTGGAGTTTGAGAGCTTCGGAGAGAAAGCCAGGAGAGACTGTCTGAATCAACATGGAATCCCGTTCAGTCCATAAAGTGAGAAAGCCATTATAGTATTCCTGCATAGATCTATCCCCTTGAGTAAATTTAGCAATTTCACTATCCAAGTGAAATTTACGGGCTTTGTTGGTTGGATGGTAGATTTTCTTGAGATGAGCCCACATAGCTGCCGCTGTAGTATAAGCTTGAAGAGCCACAGCAAGGGAAGAATCAATGGAGTTCAGAATCCAAGTAATTACTTTGGCATTTTCCTTGGACCAGGTAGCTATGACTTTGGAGTCTGTGGTACTTGTAGTAGAAGGTTTTGGAATAGTTCCATCCAGATAACCAAATAGCCCCTGTCCTTCGACAAAATTCTTCAGATGGAAGGACCAGGCCATATAATTTTGCCCATTAAACTTAACGGGAATAACATCATATTTTTCCATGATCACAAAAGTAGGAGAATGTGTTAGAGGAAAAGATAAACCAGAAATTCAGCAAGCAGTAGTACTGTTCTGCACTCAACCACGCCAAGAGAGAGGAATAGGGAGAATGGGATAGCAATCAGATGAAAATAAACTGCCAAAGAAGTCTGAAATATGGTTCAGATCTGTTGCTGGAGCAGGAGAACCCAAAACAGACAAAAAAAGAAATTGCAAAACAGGCTGACGACCCCCTTTTTGGCTTCTGGAGTGAACACGTGGGGCCCAAAGAGTGATCAAATCTTTGATCATGGAACACAGACCTCTGAGTGATACTTCTGAGTGACTTTCAGATCAAGTTGCATACTAATCTAATGAAAATCCGCAAGACTGGACGGATCTGATGAAATCCTTCTGAGAAAATAGTCGGATGAAGAAGAGGTGAAAACTACCTCAAAGATGATGCCAAAAATCCAGAAAAAATCACTATAATTCCCAGAATAATCAGTCGACCAAGTTGGGAATGATCGTTGTTAATGTTGTGATCATCACAGATGGGCCATAGTGACAACAGAATTCAAAACCGGTAAAAACCGTGCACTTCGTCAGTGTGTCGATTTGAACATGAATTCCATGTGAGGATCAACAGCAAGATTAGAGGTAGGGATGGAAGGACAAGTTATTTTCGCAACTCCAGGCCAAAGTTTCACTCAAATCGGATCAAAATCCACAGATTTGGACGGTTTTGATGAAAACAGAGGCAAGAAATGGAAATATCACAAATGTTGCTGGAAACCTCACCTCTGATGGGAGAAAAAATCCAGAAAAATGCTCATAAATACCAGCAATGCTGGTCTACCAGGATGGAGGTGTTTTTGAGAGATGTTGAAGATGATCTGAAGTGGGCCACGTCTTGATCAGGGATGATCAGACACTATCAAGGATGATCAGACACAATTAGGAAGAAGATCCAAGCCAGGGAGAATGACTGAATCAATTGAGAAGGTAACTATGGCTCTGATACCATGTAAGAGTTTGTGATGAGAAGAAGAAGCCAATAATGGCAAGAAAACTCAATGATTTGGGATCATTGATTGCTTAGTATTTATAGACAAAGTTAAGGATTAATTACAACAATCAATGGTGAAAGAATTGACTAAATCCTAATCTCAACAACCCATCCTAAGCTCAACAACCCATTTTCAGCTGTGATCTTTGACAACAGCCCATGGCTGTTATTGTTGACATTGATTTTCAGTTGTGATCTTTGACAACAGCCCATGGCTGTTATTGTTGACATTGTGCAGCTGTTATTGTTGACACTGCATACAAGACCTTGTTGTTTAATTTGCTTTGAAACACCTTTACAATCATCTTCCTGGAGTTAGTGCATATCTTTTTCTCTATTTGAGGTTGAACCATCTCATCGGAATCAAGAGCTATGGCTTTCAGATCAAGGTCTACCCCGTGATCCACATTGAGCTCCCCTAGAAATACATCTGTTAAAGGTGTCTTGGATAGTAACAAACGCTTAAGCAGATGCAAAACCTGAATGCCATAGTAGTACCATTTTCATGAGTTAGTATCCCGTTACCCTTACAAGAAGGTGAAACAAACAAATGAAATCGAGATTAAGGGCCTATATGCATACTTCGTATTGAATTCCTTCGTATTGAGTTCATAGTAAAGGATCTTATTTATTTATTGGAATAGTGTCATAGATGAGAGGGATGAAGAGTCTAAGGTAGAGATCTTTATGGGACTTACCAATTTCATAAGACTTAATTTACCGGAGTGATGGGTGGGTAACCAATTCCTGTTAAATAGCGGATTGGAGGCACCTTGTGATCTTCACCTTTAATCCTTCACTTTTAACCCCTTCGATAGATAGGCATTGCTTAAATATCCTAAGAATTCAATGACGAGTTAAACAAAAGGTCCTTATAAATCATTTGATACGAAGGCATTGCTTAGAAATCCTAAGAAATCCTAGGAATTCACAGGATATATAATAATATGGAAGGGATACTTAGGAGCTTAGCAGCAAAGAGTCAAGGGTGGAAGTGGATGTCTACTCTATGACTTACTTTCATAGGATGGAAGGTGGGCAATCATTTCTAACCAAAGGGTGGATATTTTGATAATCCTTTGTGGAACTCCACCCATCATCCTTTCTCTTGGGGTCTTTTGCCTCATTAGATTGAATTTTCAGAACTTGTAGGAAAGGGATCTACTTAAGGGGGGCATTGGAGGTGGAGAGTGAATTGTCAAGGGTGGAGATCTAAATGGAGATATCAATTTTGTAGGAATTAAATAAAGAGGGTACGGAATCATTTTAGCAAAGGGTATTTATTATGCAAGGGTCCCTACAAGTTCTTGGCCTTCCCGAGCCTTCTTATTCTTCCTTTTTTTATTTTAATTTTCTTTTTTTTTTATAATTTGGGGACTCAAGCTCACAAACTCAGAACTCCAGACCCATGTCCCTAACCAACTAGGATACAGTAGAGGGACCATGAGGATCTTTTATATAATCGCATTGAGTAATAGACAAACAGGCACCTAGCGAGCTTAGTCCCTTAATAGAAGGCTCTTTCTTGTGAATTTGTAGGAAATCCTATCCTAGTAAAGGAGATTTTACAAAAGGAGTGTCAGTAAGGAATGAAGAATGTAAAAGTAGAGATCTACATAGGATGATCACTTTTCCAATTACAACGATGATAATTGGGTAAAGTTACTTATTGAAGGTTGGATCATCTAATAGCCTCGATGGGATCTCTCAACTTTAATCTTTCACTTTGAGTCCCTTTTAACGTAAAGGTGTTGCTTACAAATCCAAGAAATTTAGTACCAGCTATACAAGTGGGACCTTGGCAAAGTAGCAAATTAATGACCCTAAGCATTGTAAGAACCCAACAAGTAAAGAATGAATCTACAAACTATATTTTCTAAATCTCAGGAATTCTGCTCTTAATAGCATTAACCAAAGTTTTGAACCTATTTAAAAAAGAAAAATAAAAAAATGAGATTGCATGTTTGCTTACTTGGTATTGATTTCCTAAGAATTCATGGTAAAAAGAGTTCTATCAAAGTAGTGTTACAAAGGTGGACATGGGGATGCGACATCACCTTCTTAAAATTCAATTTAATAGGGCGATGGGTGGGTAATCATTTCCTATCAAAGGGTAGGTTATCTGAATGGCTATCGTGGGTGACCTTTCACCATTCACTTTTAGACCCTCCTGTGGAAAGGCACCACACAAAAAATTCTACTAATCTTAGGGCTAAAAAAATGAAAGACTAAAGGTGAGACCACAATAGACCATCAAATAATTTCTCCTAAACTCTTTAGGGCCCGTTTGTTTGCAAGAAATGAATACCTAAGAATGCTAAAAATTCAAGGATTTTTATGAAAAAACCCTAAGCCTAAACTCTGATTAAACAGATAAGTTAAGAAAAACATAAAATACCATCAATGTGATATCGCTGGCCACTTGACGATATTGTCACTCATTTCTCATTTTTTTCAAAAACATGCAACTCCCAGACATCATTCATCCCAACTCCAAGAGTTCAGATCGACTTTGCAAGCGAAAGAGGATCTGGACTCGTGCTTGTGCTATTCTGCAGAGAAGAATAGTAGGAAAACGTAGACTTGATATGGCTTATGTGATTCCTGCATAGCGGGAGAATAGAGATTCAGATCCCAAGTAAACACAAACTCTGTGTTTGGTAGTTAGGGGCACATCACACTCTGCTTCGGGTAACACTCGATCCGGTTACCCTCCACTCCACGTAGACAGAAGAAACTCGTCAGATATCAAGTCTACATCAAATATTATAACTATTTAGGACCATAACACAGGGTGACCATATCGCTAACTGGCTACAATTGGCTACTCTTCATACATATCCATTTAATCATAGTTTTTTTTTTTTAATGAAAATCCCAAAAGTGGCTAGAACTGAAGAAATAGAGGTGAAGACTTACAAATGTCCATTAAAAGAAAAATCTCCCTTTCAAAAGAAAATGTATGACCATCTACCCTTCATTTGAACTTTGAAGTAACTAAAAAGAATCCTTGAAAATCCTCCATTTGTTTGAAACCATTCTCACCTTCTTAAAAACCCTTTGAATCAAAACCATTTACTAACAAACAGCCCCTTTAGTGGGGGGGTGGGGGTGGGGGTGGGGGTGTTGTTGGGGAATCACGTACCTCCTCTTCGCCCACATTGACGTTTCTCTTCTCAAGCATAGACGCATCACTGATGCCAAGTTCCCTCAGCAGAGCGAAACTCGCTGTAGAAGAAACAACAGACACTTGTAAATCATCACTTATCATAAACCCCACCTTCCCCTTAATAAACACCCCATCTTCCCCATTTGCACCAACATCCGGCCCCTTCTTTTTAGTGAACTTGAAATCCATGGTTGCCCCGCAACGACATCGAGCGTTCTCAACGGTGCTGAACAAGTAGTGCTCTTCATCACCCAATCTCCTAGACTTACAAGCGTAGTATTGGGTAGGTTTGATAGCTCCTATATTAACCAATAGAGGTAGATTCCTGCACAGTTCTTCTGCAGAGCTTTTGGGATGGAGCAGCATGTCTTTGCATGATTCGGTACTTAGGAACTCCAAATCAAGATCCTTCAAGCTCTGATATAACATGGTCAAGGAACCCATGTTGGACTGCTTGCCGGAGAGCTTAATGGCAGTTCCTAAGGGCATTGTCAAGAAGCTGAGAAGGGTTTCTACAAAGTCTTTGCCGGATTCTGCAAAGATTACCTTGTTCCTTTCCTTGTCCACAAGGAGAGTCAAGCTCATGCTTATCTGTTTGGCTGCCATGGAATTCAGCTGTTCAAATGAATGGGAATTGAACGATTCTTCTCTGCTTCTTTTCTATTGCTCTCCGACATTGAAAAGAGTAAAAAGTATATATCTTTACTCTTTACACTATACTCTTTTAGTAAAGAGAAGTAAAAGAGATCGACGCAGATCTTTGTTATCATGTAGTACTTTTTTCTTTTGGTAGAAGGTATCCATGGTACTTAAAAAGCTTACAGAAGCATGAGCGCACCGGGCCCAGTTTTGTACGGGCTGGGCTTGAATTAAGTGATAGAAAGCCCAATGCCCAGCCCAGTTCAAATAAGTAATACATGAAGTTTGGTGATTCATTTACCCAAAAAAATGATTAGAAAGCTCAAAGGAGTGGCCAAAAGGTTCGCCCGGCCTGGCTCAATTGACTAAATGAACAGGCTCAGGCCAGGCTCTTAGGCCTGTATTTCTAAAGGCTGGTGTGACCTGGATATGCCTCAGCACAGCCCAGCCCATGAACACCCCTTGAGAAGTCTATTGATATGTATCGAACAGAAGTTATCAATTAAGTATAGTATGGGAAGGCAAAACGAGTAATCTTTTTACTGTTCTTTTCAATTTAACAAGATCCACAATTCTTCATTCTCAACCTATCATAAATTTGCTTGTGATGTCATGGAAAAAGGCCATGGCAGCTGAAATGTCCAGAGAGATATCAGTGTGAAAAAATGTTCCAACACTAGAGAAAGAGTGGCCACATACCCATCAAAGCTGCTGATAGGAATTTCTATGAGGTACAATCAATGAAAAACTCACATAAACATACGTACGTACCCAAGGGGTCCAATCTACTGTAAACAGTCTCTCTCTCTCAAAATGTTAGCTGGTTTTAAAAGAACCCCATCGACCTCAGTATCCAATACCACATAAAAAAAATATACATACACTTTTTAAGTTCTAAAGCACTTCATCAAACTCCATTAATAAGAAGTTATAGTTCTCCCCGAAGCATAATAAGGACAAGCCAATACAACATATTTAAGTATATATTTCTTTGGAGATTGAGCGAACAAGAAAACCGTGTACTCATGCTGCGAACTCGCAAAACGCGTGTCTCGTGACTCGAACATCCGACCTACCAGGCTATAATACCCCTTGTAGGATCTTACACCTCATTGAGCTGCGACTTATCTCAAAACCAATTGGTAATAGGAAACGGCACAATAATAGTTTTATGGTGAGGACGAAGCGAGAGTTTGACCACAATTAGGACCGCTCAAGAGTGAGGGTGGACGTTGACCTCAACAAATCTTGTTCCGAAAATTCCCACCTCTGCTTTGGCTTCTTAGGGCAGAAGACATTACTCAATACTGAGTTGGAAATCAAAGAAGCTTTCAACAAAGACATGGCCTGAATTCAAAACAAAAGTTGATCAGTATGTGGACAGCAAATTTTCATTTCCGAGATCAGTATGTTAACTACAGAAGTATCACGGTGCCTAGAAGCCTCATATTTGATATAAATCGTCCATGCTAAAGTCTTTTAAGTGTGTTTTAAGATGCAAAAAACGAATGCTTAGAAACCAATATAATGGGGGTGAAAACAAGGTTTTAAAAGTTCATTTGAGTTGAAATTAGAAACTTCTATGACCAATCAATGGCAACGTTAACAATACAATTGCAATGGGTGAATCCATTACCTAATGGCCATTATTTAATTTGAATCATGGGCACAAGCCTATTTTCTCTCATGTCTAAATGTGCCAGGCCTCAGGCCTGGGCTAACCCAATGGCCAATGCAACATATTTAATGAAAACAGATTAAATATTTCTAAAAGGGAAGGGTAAGCTGCGCCAAACTAATAAGAAGCCTTTGGTCTGGGTTTCAGTCCACATATAGGTCCATTGACTAAACAAACAGTAGTTAGACAAAACTTAAAAAACTCAGAAAATCAACCTGACTAAATCGATGAGCCGAACAACTGAGGTGACTCTGGGGAAGTACTCAGCTTCTCAATCAACTTGTCCAACTCGGGAACCTAATGAGCCAAGTTGACCCAGCCAACTCAGGGCAAGTTTGGACATTATCCAATGTGGGCATTGAAGAAAATTCCTCCTTGGTTGGAATTTTCCTTTTTCAAATTTTATGTGAGATTGGTGGAGTTTTTCTAAAGATTGGATCTTTTTGCATGGAATGGATTGCAGTTTTTTTTCTATGAAGATCACTGTGTTTCATTGATGGATTTCAGCTCGTTCTTATCTTTGTGATAATCTTACCCATTGGGTTCTTTTGGAAGATTGTCCAAATTTGTTGGAAATTACACTATGCATATGTGCACACAAAGTGTTTGGGATATTGCCTCAATGAATATTTACACTGTTTTCTATGCTTTCTTGCATTTTCTTGGCATCAGCATGGCTCCAAAATCTTCTAAAGGAAAGCGTCCTGCTAGTTCCTCATCTCAGTATGATGTTGATCGGTTTCGGGATGCTGAGAGTTTCACTCGGTTCGACTCTAGCTTCAAAGAACGAACAGTGATTTTTGAGAGAATTGTTGTTCAAAATACTCTAACTGCTTCAAACTTCTCTCAATGGCTTTATCAAAATCGTCTCATGCTTCTTATGAATTTGATAAATGAATGTTTTGAAGAATGGGTACGAGAATTTTACTGCAATATGTTTGAAGTTAATGAAGACGGCTTCCGCACATTTGTTCGAGGAAAGACTATCTCCGTTGATGCGAAAACAATCGCCACTTTGCTACAACTTCGGCGACCTGATCAACCTCTCTACCTTTTTCCTGATCTGGACTATCAAGTTCATCTCTTAGATGAAGTCGCTACCGTTCTTTGTGGAGAACCAACTGAATGGTCTCCTCCAGTGCTGAAAATTTCTGGGCTACAATCTGATTATCGCCTGCTTAACACGTTTGTCGTCCATAACATTGAGCCTCGAGGACATTCCTCTGATCTTCTTCCCACACAGGCTCTCCTTTTATACTACTTGGGGACAGGCACATCGGTCGATATTCCGCGTACGATTCTTGACTGCATGTTGAAAATATATGATGAACCTCGGAAGCTTCAACTTCCGTGACCCACTAGAATGAATTACTAGTTTTAATTTAACCAATCAATGCAGCGGAAATAAACCAATCAGACAGAACTAGCAAATAAATCTACCAATCACACACCACAAGAAGGCAGACACAAATTTTACCGTGGAAACCATTTCCGGGAGAAAAACCACGAACCAGAAATCAAGAGTTCACGAACAGTTTACAAGATATACTCACAAGCTCCTGTACCTCAGTCTGTACCTCGACCTCAGGACTATAGTTGTTCTTGCACAGAATCCACTAACACGACTTCCACCGTGCACCGTTCTCCTTACTTGATCTCCTCGCACCTTGTCCACCAAGATGATCAATCTTCTACAAGAGAGTAGAAGCAACAAAACCTTCTAGAGCAGTCCTTCAGAACAATCTCTCAATGGCTCTAGAGAAACAAGAAAATCTCTCTTAGAATATACTAATCTCAGATCAAGAGAGATAATTAACTTCTTATGTGTCTTGTGTGTCTCCTTTGGGTTGAGAGAAACACCCAATTTATAGGCCCAAATTCGTGCATAAGACTCCTAGTTATAAACCATTCAGAAGAGAAGTCCCTTTTCAAACTCTTAAAAAAAGAGTTTTAACCGGATCGGACTGGACTTCCCCTCAATATGATCTCCGTATCAGCACCGGGGTGGGGGCTTGATCTTGCAGATCAGGGGTGATGAAGTGTAGGCACACACACTTGTAAATTTAAATATTTCAGCATAGTGTGTACCAACACAGAAGATAAGTCTTCTTTCTTAACCCAAGCAGCTTTGGTCTCCTTTTTCAGAGCAATCTTCTGTATTTTCCATTGCATTCGATTTGGTGACTTTCACAGCTTATTGCAATGAGGTCTAATGTGCCCTTTAATTCCGCAATGATGACAAGTGGGAATTCTTTCAGGACATGGCAAATGTTTCTTTTTGGCGGCTGTATTTGCAACATGAACAACAGGATTAGTAACAACTGAATTTGGAATAAAACAGTTTATACTTTTGGCTTTAGATGTAGATGCCTCGTTAGCGTAGCCAATACCATGCTTATCAGTGTTTGCCTTTTGACTGCACAGAATGTCATCTAATTTTCTCGATCCAGTGTTCATCCTATTCAATGAAGTTTTAGCAGTGTCTAACTCAGATAGAACCATCTTGAGTTTTCCATTCATATCAGAATTCTCTGCTTTCAAAGTCTTCATATCAGAATCAAGTAAGTCACACTTTTGTGATTCTGCAGTCAATCTGTCAGCCAACTTGTTATTTTCATCCTCCAGTTTTTGTACTTTTGCAAGAGAATCTGCAAGTTCAGCTTTCAATGAGGAATTCTGCTCTTCAGACTCTTTCCACTTTTTGGCCACTTTTTCATTCATCTTCAACATCTTCATGGTCTTTGCAAACAATGCTTGATATTCAGCTTGCCAGTCATGCTCTGTTTCTGACTCACTATCATCATGATCAATCCTCTCATCAGAAGAAACTTGTGGAGTAACAGAACCAGAAGTTGCCATGAATACGATGAATTTTTCTTTGCTAGCTTCAGGCTTCTAAGACTCAGATTTTTTCAAATTAAAAGCCCTTTTCTTTGGTTTTCTATTACCACAATCACTGGCAATGTGTCCATAACCTTGACACTTATAGACTTAATCCCTTTAGAAGATTTCTTCTTTACAACAGATTTAGAGATTTGGGTAGAAGTGCCTTCGCGGTAGATATCCATTCCAGCAATATTTGGATCAACATAATAAAATAGTGTAACCCGCTCTGAGTTTTGTTCAAGATAAAAGAATTAACACAGGCTAAGGTCCTTTCTCAGATTATTATATGAATTCCAAACACAGATAATTAAACTAATTAATTAACCTAATTCCTGATAAGAATAAATCACTGCAAAATAGCAAGAGACATAAGTTTTTACGTGAAAAACCCAACTAGGGAAAAAACCACGGGTGGTAGAGACCACCGAAAGCAAAGCACTATAATATGAAGATTACAAGTGAACTCACTAGACCTTTGTCCCAGTTGTAACTCAACCTAAAAGGACTGTGAAGAACTTGTCGACGACCCGCCGTTCACCTTCCACGTGCTAGCTTGAAACCCACCTTGAATGCCCCTTCAAGGTGCTTGATCACAGGGAAAGAAAATAATTCTTCAGCACAATCTCCCTTGCACAAATAAGCCCACAAAACTCTCCAGAGAAGAATCTTAAAAATCAAGTGAATATTATATCTTCTGTGTACCGTTTGTGGATGCAAGGGGTTAATAAATAGCCCAAGATTCGTGCAAAAGCCTCTTAGAAATAAAACAAGACTCTCAGAAGAGGTTTGGAAATGCAGCAAACAAGAGTCCTGTTTAGGACAGAAAATCCCAGCTCGCTATAGCGAGCTTCAGTCTCGCTATAGCGAAACTGCATTCTGTCTTTGACAGAATTGCTCCTCGCTATAGCGAGACTGGGTTCTATCAAAGGGATTGTACCCTGATGAGTATGTCCGGGAAACTCTCTCTTGAGGTCTTTTGATTACTTTGGAACACTCTTAAATGTATCAAGGTCTTCTGAAGAGGTCTTCACAAACCAAATGCTTCCTTCACAGTCCTATTCTAAAAGAAATAGAAAATACAACTCAATTTGGACTCTGAGTTTTGTTCAAGATAAAAGAATTAGCCAACTAAAATTCTAACAATCTCCCCCTTTGGCAATTCAGGAACAAAACTCCTAATACAGACTATATCTCTTATCCCAGTACAAGATACATAAACCTTCACGTGGTATCAGAGCAAGTTGCACAACTCTAAAGTGCGATCCTCTCAGATTTGATTTATGGAATTCACCAGGGAAGGCACATCTACCACTAAGCCTCCATTGCTTGAAGGTAGTAGCAATTATGCTTACTGGAAGGTAAGGATGACTGCGTTTTTACGTTCTCTTGATCATGATGTTTGGCAAACAGTGGTGAATGGTCACAAATCACCAACAATGGTTGTTGAAGGGAGAACTGTTCCCAAACCAGTAGCTGACTGGACCCAAGGAGAAAAGAATCAGACCCATTGGAATGATAGGGCTATGAATGCTATGTACAATGACGTTTCTCATTCAGAATTTCGAAGAATTTCAACTTGCACCACTGCTAAAGAGGCATGGGATCTTTTAAGAACAGTGCATAAAGGCACAGATATAGTTAGGCAAACAAAAATTCAGAATTTGACATCTGCCTTTGAGACTATACGTATGAAAGATGATGAAACCTTTGATGAATTTAATGCCAAACTTGGGCATATTGTAAATTCAAGTTTCAATCTGGGAGAACCTTTTCCAAATTCAAAAGTGGTAAAGAAAACTCTTCGATATCTGCCTGAAAGATTTCAGTCCAAAGTGATTGCAATAGAGGAACACACTAATCTCAATGAACTTCCTGTTGAGGAACTTGTTGGAAATTTACAGACTTTTGAAGCAAATCACTGCCCTTGTAAAAAATCCAAGGGAATTGCTCACATGTCTTCTAAAGCTAACAATGATGATGAATCTGATAATGATTTTGATGATGAACTTGAGGCTTTGTTTGTTAAACGTTTTAAGAGATATCTGAATAAAAACAAACCAACTCTCAAAAAGGAATTCCCAAAGAACAAAGGCTTCAATAAAACAAAAGGTGTGACCAAGTATGATAAAAATTCGTCCCAAACTGTTACCAAACCCATTCAATGCTTTGAATGTCAAGGTTTTGGTCACCCAGCTTCTAAATGTGCCAACAGGTTGGAGAAAAACAAAGGAAAAGCCTTAAATGTTTCTTGGGAAGAAGAAGAATCTGAGAATGAGAACAGTGACTCTGAGTCACAATCTGAGTCTGCTAAATTTGTTGCTTTTATATCTTGTACTAACTCATCTCTTGAGCAGGGGTCATCTGATAAGGATTCCAAGTCAGATGACGAGACAAACATTGATGATCTTTCTGATGAAGAACAGGATATTGAAGTAGCATATAAGAAACTTCTCAAAGATTCGTTAAGCTTATCTCGTATAAACGATAAGCTCTCTCAAAAGCTGAAAGATTCAGAATCTCATAATGCAATCATTACTTCCGAACTAAGTGATACTCGCATCAAGGTAACCCAGTTAGAAACTCAACGTGTGATTTTATCTGACAAAGTTATTGCTGCAGGAAAAGAAAAGGAATTTTCAACTACACAATATGAGACTGTCAAAAAAGAACTAGATTCCTTGCAAACTGAGTACAACCTGCTGGAGGCTAAGAAAAATAATGTCTGTGGAAAACTTCGGATGGCTCTAACAGAATTAACTTCGGCCAAGTCCTCGCTTGATTGAATGAACAAAGGATCCATGACTTTTGATGAGATTCTGATGCAATAAAGAATTGATAAACATAAGACAGGACTTGGATTTATTTCTGAGTCTTCTTCATCTAAGCAATCAGGTAAATTTGTTTTTGTTAAAGGACCAGCTTTGCAATCCAGCATGAGTGCTAACCTAAATACTCACCTTGCGAACTCAAGAGCATCTAAAAATGTGTCAAAACCCAGATTTGTTCCAATCTGTCATTTTTGTGGAATAAAAGGGCACATAAGACCACATTGTTATCAACTTAAACATCATATACATAATCAGCATGGGGTGAGAAATTATACCCCTCAAAAGATCAAGACTAAATCTATCTGGGTTATTAAGTCTGATCTTCGCTGCAATGTGGTCCTTACTGCTCTCAAAGCCACAGATTCGCAAGTTTGGTACTTGGATAGCGGATGTTCTAGACACATGACTGGAAACAAATCCTTGTTTACCTCATTGGAAAGCTGTAATGGAGGTAGTGTAAAATTTGAGGATGGAAGCAAATCAAACATAATCGGAAAAGGTACAGTTTCGATTCCAGGTATGTCCTCTCTATCAAATGTTTTCTTTGTCAAAGGTCTGAAAGCTAATCTATTAAGCATCAGCCAATTATGTGACTCACAACATGAAGTTCATTTCTCTCTTAATGACTGTCTCATTGTTGATAAAAAGGGAAATAATGTTCTCCATGGCGTGCGTACTTCTGACAATTGTTATGTCGTTTCCACAGAGAATACCATATCATGTCATGCAGCTATAATCAATGACATCGATTTGTGGCATCAACGTTTAGGCCATGTTAATCATAAGGACCTAGATAACTTGGCAAAAAATGAAACTGTTATAGGGCTGCCCAAACGTTTAAAAGCCCCCACAATTGTGTGTGGTCCTTGTCAGATTGGAAACCAAATCAGGTCCTCACATAAAAAGGTTGATGCCTTAACCACCACCAGGCCGCTTGAATTACTTCATATGGATCTCATGGGTCCTACAAAATCTGAAAGCATTGGCGATAAGAAATATATATTTCTAGCTGTTGATGATTTTTCACAGCTTACATGGGTTCGTTTCCTAAAAGAAAAGTCCGAAATCTTTGAAGTTTTTCTTGATTTATGGACTTTGCTCATTAATGATAAAGGAAAAACCTTTGGTGGTGTAGTTCGTATTCGTTCAGACCATGGAACTGAATTTCAAAACTCTTATTTTGAGTCTTTTTGTTCCAAGAATGGTATAAAACATGAATTTTTTGCACCTAAAACACCACAACAAAATGGTGTCGTTGAGAGAAAAAATCGTGTTGTCCAAGAGATGGCACGCGTGATGTTACACAGTAAGAAAATTCCTCAACGTTTCTGGGCTGAAGCGGTAAACACTGCAGTTCATATTATCAATAGAGTTTACCTACGGCCTGGAACAAGATCGACCCCATATGAGATTTGGAGTAACCGCAAACCAACTGTCAAGTATTTTTGAACTTTTGGGAGTAAGTGCTACATCCTTAAGGATAGGGAACACCTAAGCAAATTTGACTCCAAAAGTGACGAGGGAATTTTTCTTGGTTACTCAATGTCGAGTAAGGCCTATCGGGTTTATAATCTCAGAAACTCTACAGTTATGGAGTCGATTAATGTGGTTGTTGATGATGCAGGAACTTCAGATTACTTTTCTGATGATGATGAAGTAATAACTCGTTCTCCTACTTTAATATATGATGATAACAAGCTTAAAGATCCAAGTACAACATCAAAAGATAATGATTCCAAAGATAAGCAAATTGATCTATCAAAATCATATTCTGATCTTATGGACATCATTCAGCATTTCGAAAAAAAAAGTACATCTAAGAGTTCGCGCCCTGTACCTAAGGTAATGAAGAGCCACCCTATTTTTCAAGTGCTTGGAGATGCAACTGAGTCTCTTAAGACCCGAAAACAGGTACGCGATGAGGTAAGTAACTTTTGCTATATTTCTTCCATTGAACCAAAAAATATAAAAGAAGCCATTCTTGATGATTGCTGGATCAATGCGATGCATGAGGAACTTGAACAATTTGAGAGAAACTGTGTGTCGGAATTAGTTCCTAGACCAAGCAACACCAATGTAATCGGCACCAAGTGGATCTATAAAAATAAGACCGATGAATTGGGTCAGGTCATACGGAACAAGGCTAGGCTGGTTGCCCAGGGGTATACTCAAATTGATGGCATTGATTTTGATGAAACGTTTGCCCCTGTTGCTCGATTGGAATTTATCCATCTGTTACTTGCTATCGCGTGTTTTCTTCATATCAAGCTTTATCAAATGGATGTTAAGAGTGCTTTTTTGAATGGATACTTGAATGAGGAAGCTTATGTGGAATAGCCCAAAGGATTTCAAGATCCTCATTACCCGGATCATGTGTTTAAACTCAAAAAAGCTCTCTATGGTTTAAAACAGGCTCCAAGAGCATGGTATGAAAGGCTAACTGTCTTTTTATTGGAAAACGATTTCAAAAGAGGGAGTATAGACAAGACTTTATTCATCAAAGAAGAACCTCCTCACATGTTAATTGCTCAAATTTATGTGGATGATATTGTCTTTGGATCTACCTCATCGGTGCTAGTTGGACATTTTTCTAATAGTATGTCGAGTGAATTTGAAATGAGCATGGTTGGAGAACTCTCCTTCTTTCTTGGCTTACAAATCAGGCAGTGTGACAATGGAATTTTTGTATCCCAATCAAAATATGTTCGTAACATTTTGACAAAATTTGGGATGACATCTGCTAAACATTCAAGAACTCCAATGAGCTCAAATGTGAAATTGAGCATTGATGCGTCTGGCAAAGATGTGAATGAAACACTCTACCGAAGCATGATAGGAAGTCTTCTCTATCTCACTGCCAGCCGACCTGACATAGCTTACAGTGTTGGAGTCTGTGCTCGTTATCAGTCAAAACCAAAGGAATCACACATTCACTCTGTTAAAAGGATCATGAAATATGTAAGTGGTACTGTTGACTTTAGTATCTGGCTCACCAAAGACACAAATACAAATATTATTGGATATTCAGATGCTGATTGAGCAGAAAGTGTAGATGATCGAAAAAGTACGACCGGGGGGTGCTTCTTTATTGGAAATAACTTGGTCGCTTGGCACAGTAAAAAGCAGACTTCGATTTCCTTATCCACTGCTGAAGCCGAATACATTGATGCTGGTAGTTGTTGTACTCAACTTCTTTGGATGAAACAAATGTTGGCTGACTATGGAATTTCTCAGGATACTATGTCTGTGTATTGTGATAATCAAAGTGCAATTGACATATCGAAAAATCATGTACAGCATTCCCGAACCAAACACATTGATATTAGGCATCACTTTATCCGTGAGTTAGTCGAAGAGAAGATCATTGTTCTAGATAAAGTTCCTACTGAAAATCAACTGGCTGATATTTTTACCAAACCTCTGAACCCAAATCGATTTGAATCCCTTCGCAAGTCTCTGGGGATTTCCTCTTTTCTTTAATTTTTAGTTCTACGCTGGTTTTATGCACATGCACAATGCTCACTCCAATCTATGATTATTATTGCATGTGATTTTGTTTAATGATAGTGCACAGTTTACTGATATCATTTTATTTGTCACTATGACTGTTCCCCTCTGATAGTATATAAATAAATAAATAAAAAAATAAAATCATGTGAATCATATTTTTCTTGAATCAGAGGATCAAGGCTACCAACAGACATGTGTGATAGCTTCCAATTTGATTGGTAAGTTTCGTTGGAGAAGGCTACCATGACTGCTAGTGTGAAAGTCACCCAGGACGATTCATAGAAAATTTTTAAATAAAAAAAAGAGAGGGCAAATTGCAATGTATATATATGTGACCAGAGGATCAGGGCTACCTACGGTCATGAGTGATAGCTTCCACTCAATTGGTAAGTTTCGATGGAGAAGGCTACCATGTCCGATAGTGTGAAAGCCACCTATGACGGATCAATTCAAAATGTAAAAAAAAAGAAAGGGGGAGCACATCATTTTTCACACACTATCACTATAATTTAAAATGTGCATTCCTTGAGCTTATCCGTGGATATTATTTGTAGATGGAAAACACTTTTTTTTATCTTTGATTTTCAAAAAAAAAAAAAGGAAAAGGGAAAACCACACTGACTGCGCTTCTGTTTCTCGTCACAGAATGTAGTCTCGCTATAGCGAGAATACAGAACTCATTTTAAAAACGAGTCTGCCCCCTTTTTCTCTCTTCCCCCTCTTTTTCCTTCTCAAGCTAGGGTTTCTTGCTCCAATTTTTTTTCTCTCTATCCCCACTACATTGTTCATTGTGTTCTTCTCATTTAACAACTCCATTCCTTGCTCCTTCCTCTTCACCAAGGTATGATCTTTCTCTCTTCTTCTTCTCACAAATTTTTTCATACGATGCCTAGATTGGTTTGTTTGGTCAAGGATTGGTTGTTTTTAACACTTTATTATCCAATGTGGGCATTGAAGAAAATTCCTCCTTGGTTGGAATTTTCCTTTTTCAAATTTCATGTGAGATTGGTGGAGTTTCTCTAAAGATTGAATCTTTTTGCATGGAATGGATTGTAATTTTTTTCCTATGAAGATCACTGTGTTTCATTGATGGATTTCAGCTCGTGCCTATCTTTGTGATAATCTTACCCATTGGGTTCTTTTGGAAGATTGTCCAAATTTGTTGGAAATTACACTATGCATATGTGCACACAAAGTGTTTGGGATATTGCCTCAATGAATATTTACACTGTTTTCTATGCTTTCTTGCATTTTCTTGGCATCAGCATGGCTCCAAAATCTTCTAAAGGAAAGCGTCCTGCTAGTTCCTCATCTCAGTATGATGTTGATCGGTTTCGGGATGCTGAGAGTTCCGCTCGGTTCGACTCTAGCTTCAAAGAACGAACAGTGATTTTTGAGAGAATTGTTGTTCAAAATACTCTAACTGCTTCAAACTTCTCTCAATGGCTTTATCAAAATCGTCTCATGCTTCTTATGAATTTGATAAATGAATGTTTTGAAGAATGGGTACGAGAATTTTACTGCAATATGTTTGAAGTTAACGAAGACGGCTTCCGCACATTTGTTCGAGGAAAGACTATCTCCGTTGATGTGAAAACAATCGCCACTTTGCTACAACTTCGGCGACCTGATCAACCTCTCTACCCTTTTCCTGATCTGGACGATCAAGTTCATCTCTTAGATGAAGTCGCTACCGTTCTTTGTGGAGAATCAACTGAATGGTCTCCTCCAGTGCTGAAAATTTATGGGCTACAATCTGATTATCGCCTGCTTAACACGTTTGTCGTCCATAACATTGAGCCTCGAGGACATTCCTCTGATCTTCTTCCCACACAGGCTCTCCTTTTATACTACTTGGGGACAGGCACATCGGTCGATATTCCGCGTACGATTCTTGACTGCATGTTGAAAATATATGATGAACCTCGGAAGCTTCAACTTCCGTTTGGGGCGTTGATTAGCAAGTTGTTAATTGAAGCTGGTTGCCATGTCTACCCACATGAGATGCCTGTTACAAAAAGGCAAAAGATAGATGGCAGAACAAGAGCCATGTCCGACACTCATGTTCGAAATCATATTCAGGGGGAGCAAGCTCAAGTTCCAGTTGAAAATGTAGATGAAAACACAGTTGAAAATCGTCTCCTCGTTTTAGAACGTGCAGTGTATGATCAATCTGTTCAGATTGAACAAATGGATGGCAGGATATCGCCTGGCTTCACTGATCTCCATAATCACATCACAGACATGTTCAATCAGCTTCGCCATCAGTGATCTGTCTACCGTGCTGTTATTTATCGCTGTTTTGCATTTTCGTTTCTTTATCTTTGCTACCTTATTCCTCCCTTGTTTTCTTTTATGCTGCTTTAACAATCTTATAAACAAAAAGGGGGAGTACCTTATGTCTTAGACTTAGACAGACTTTTTAACAAACTGATTAATTCTATTACTGTGATATTATGCTTGTTCTTTTCCTTTGTTTATTTCAGGTCTCATTTTGGACAGGTTATATTTCCAGACAAGTGGATTCATCTGTTTAAATAGTCCATTTAAGTTTATGGTATCTTGTACTGGGATAAGAGATATAGTCTATATTAGGAGTTTTGTTCATGAATTGCCAAAGGGGCCCCAGTCGTGCTTGTTCGATCATCTACACTTGCTGCCCAATCAACATCTGAATATCCAGCAATATTTTTATTCGTGTCTTTGGTGAGCCAGATACCAAAGTCAACAGTACCACTTACATATTTCATGATCCTTTTAACAGAGTGAATGTGTGATTCCTTTGGTTTTGACTGATAACGAGCACAGACTCCAACACTGTAAGCTATGTCAGGTCGGCTGGCAGTGAGATAGAGAAGACTTCCTATCATGCTTCGGTAGAGTGTTTCATTCACATCTTTGCCAGACGCATCAATGCTCAATTTCACATTTGAGCTCATTGGAGTTCTTGAATGTTTAGCAGATGTCATCCCAAATTTTGTCAAAATGTTACGAGCATATTTTGATTGGGATACAAAAATTCCATTGTCACACTGCCTGATTTGTAAGCCAAGAAAGAAGGAAAGTTCTCCAACTATGCTCATTTCAAATTCACGCGACATATTATCAGAAAAATGTTCAACTAGCACCGATGAGGTAGATCCAAAGACAATATCATCCACATAAATTTAAACAATTAACATGTGAGGAGGTTCTTCTTTGATGAATAAAGTCTTGTCTACACTCCCTCTTTTGAAATTGTTTTCCAATAAAAAGACTGTTAGCCTTTCATACCATGCTCTTGGAGCCTGTTTTAAACCATAGAGAGCTTTTTTGAGTTTAAACACATGATCCGGGTAATAAGGATCTTGAAATCCTTTGGGCTGTTCCACATAAGCTTCCTCATTCAAGTATACATTCAAAAAAGCACTCTTAACATCCATTTGATAAAGCTTGATATGAAGAAAACACGCGATAGCAAGTAACAGATGGATAGATTCCAATCGAGCAACAGGGGCAAACGTTTCATCAAAATCAATGCCATCAATTTGAGTATACCCCTGGGCAACCAGCCTAGCCTTGTTCCGTATGACCTGACCCAATTCATCGGTCTTATTTTTATAGATCCACTTGGTGCCGATTACATTGGTGTTGCTTGGTCTAGGAACTAATTCCGACACACAGTTTCTCTCAAATTGTTCAAGTTCCTCATGCATCGCATTGATCCAGCAATCATCAAGAATGACTTCTTTTATATTTTTTGGTTCAATGGAAGAAATATAGCAAAAGTTACTTACCTCATCGCGTACCTGTTTTCGGGTCTTAAGAGACTCAGTTGCATCTCCAAGCACTTGAGAAATAGGGTGGCTCTTCATTACCTTAGGTACAGGGCGCGAACTCTTAGATGCACTTTTTTCTTCGAAATGCTGAATGATGTCCATAAGATCAGAATATGATTTTGATAGATCAATTTGCTTATCTTTGGAATCATTATCTTTTGATGTTGTACTTGGATCTTTAAGCTTGTTATCATCATATATTAAAGTAGGAGAACGAGTTATTACTTCATCATCATCAGAAAAGTAATCTGAAGTTCCTGCATCATCAACAACCACATTAATCGACTCCATAACTGTAGAGTTTCTGAGATTATAAACCCGATAGGCCTTACTCGACATTAAGTAACCAAGAAAAACTCCCGTCACTTTTGGAGTCAAATTTGCTTAGGTGTTCCCTATCCTTAAGGATGTAGCACTTACTCCCAAAAGTCTGAAAATACTTGACAGTTGGTTTGCAGTTACTCCAAATCTCATATGGGGTCGATCTTGTGCCAGGCCGTAGGTAAACTCTATTGATAATATGAACTGCAGTGTTTACCGCTTCAGCCCAGAAACGTTGAGGAATTTTCTTACTGTGTAACATCACGCGTGCCATCTCTTGGACAACACGATTTTTTCTCTCAACGACACCATTTTGTTGTGGTATTTTAGGAGCAGAAAATTCATGTTTTATACCATTCTTGGAACAAAAAGACTCAAAATAAGAGTTTTGAAATTCAGTTCCATGGTCTGAACGAATACGAACTACACCACCAAAGATTTTTCCTTTATCATTAATAAGCAAAGTCCATAAATCAAGAAAAACTTCAAAGGTTTCGGACTTTTCTTTTAGGAAACGAACCCATGTAAGCCGTGAAAAATCATCAACAGTTAGAAATATATATTTCTTACCGCCAATGCTTTCAGATTTTGTAGGACCCATGAGATCCATATGAAGTAATTCAAGCGGCCTGGTGGTGGTTAAGGCATCAA
Organism: Litsea cubeba; assembly: GCA_012931725.1. NCBI lineage: Eukaryota > Viridiplantae > Streptophyta > Magnoliopsida > Laurales > Lauraceae > Litsea > Litsea cubeba. Next base: position 1,147,082 of record CM022947.1, on the reverse strand, counting down.
CCTTTTATGTGAGGACCTGATTTGTTTTCCAATCTGATAAGGACCACACACAATTATGGGGGCTCTTAAACGTTTGGGTAGCCCTATAACAGTTTCATTTTTTGCCAAGTTATCTAGGTCCGATGATTAACATGGCCTAAACGTTGATGCCACAAATCTATGTCATTGATTATTGCTGCGTGACATGATATTGTACTCTCTATGGCAACGACATAACAATTGTCAGAAGTACGCACGCCATGGAGAACATTATTTCCCTTTTTATCAACAATGAGACAGTCATTAAGAGAGAAATGAACTTCATGTTGAACTTCATGTTGTGAGTCACATAATTGGCTGATGCTTAACAGATTAGCTTTCAGACCTTTGACAAAGAAAACATTTGATAGAGAGGACATACCTGGAATCGCTTTTCCGATTATGTTTGATTTGCTTCCATCCCCAAATTTTACACTACCTCCATTACAGCTTTCCAATGAGGTAAACAAGGATTTGTTTCCAGTCATGTGTCTAGAACATCCGCTATCCAAGTACCAAACTTGCGAATCTGTGGCTTTGAGAGCAGTAAGGACCACATTGCAGCGAAGATCAGAATTAATAACCCAGATAGATTATGTATATGATGTTTAAGTTGATAACAATGTGATCTTATGTGCCCTTTTATTTCACAAAAATGACAGATTGGAACAAATCTGGGTTTTGACACATTTTTAGATGCTCTTGAGTTCGCAAGGTGAGTATTTAGGTTAGCACTCATGCTGGATTGCAAAGCTGGTTCTTTAACAAAAACAAATTTACCTGGTTGCTTAGATGAAGAAGACTCAGAAATAAATCCAAGTCCTGTCTTACGTTTATCACTTCTTTGTTGCATCAGAATTTCATCAAGAGTCATGGATCCTTTATTCATTCGATCAAGCGGGGACTTGGCTGAAGTTAATTCTGTTAGAGCCATCCTAAGTTTTCCACAGACATTATTTTTCTTAGCCTCCAGCAGGTAGTACTCAGTTTGCAAGGAATCCAGTTCTTTTTTGACAGTCTCATATTGTGTAGTTGAAAATTCCTTTTCTTTTCCTGCAGTAATAACTTTGTCAGATAAAATCACACGTTGAGTTTCTAACTGGGTTACCTTGATGCGAGTATCACTTAGTTCAGAAGTAATGATTGCATTATGAGATTCTGAATCTTTCAGCTTTTGAGAGAGCTTATCGTTTATACGAGATAAACGTAACGAGTCTTTGAGAAGTTTCTTATATGCTACTTCAATATCCCGTTCTTCATCAGAAAGATCATCAATGTTTGTCTCGTCATCTGACTTGGAATCCTTATCAGATGACCCCTGCTCAAGAGATGAGTTAGTACAAGATATAAAAGCAACAAATTTAGCAGACTCAGATTGTGACTCAGAGTCACTGTTCTCATTCTCAGATTCTTCTTCTTCCCAAGAAACGTTTAAGGCTTTTCCTTTATTTTTCTCCAACCTGTTGGCACATTTAGAAGCTGGGTGACCAAAACCTTGACATTCAAAGCATTGAATGGGTTTGGTAACAGTTTGGGATGAATTTTGGTCACACCTTTTGTTTTATTGAAGCCTTTGTTCTTTGGGAATTCCTTTTTGAGAGTTGGTTTGTTTTTATTCAGATATCTCTTAAAACGTTTAACAAACAAAGCCTCAAGTTCATCATCAAAATCATTATCAGATTCATCATCATTGTTAGCTTTAGAAGACATGAGAGCAATTCCCTTGGATTTTTTACAAGGGCAGTGATTTGCTTCAAAAGTCTGTAAATTTCCAACAAGTTCCTCAACAGGAAGTTCATTGAGATTAGTGTGTTCCTCTATTGCAATCACTTTGGACTGAAATCTTTCATGCAGAGATCGAAGAATTTTCTTTACCACTTTCGAATCTGGAAAAGGTTCTCCCATATTGAAACTTGAATTTACAATATGCCCAAGTTTGGCATTAAATTCATCAAAGGTTTCATCATCTTTCATACGTATAGTCTCAAAGGCAGATGTCAAATTCTGAATTTTGGTTTGCCTGACTATATCAGTGCCTTCATGCACTGTTCTTAAAAGATCCCATGCCTCTTTAGCAGTGGTGCAAGTTGAAATTCTTCGAAATTCTGAATGAGAAACGCCATTATACATAGCATTCATAGCCCTATCATTCCAATGGGTCTGATTCTTTTCTCCTTGGGTCTAGTCAGCTACTGGTTTGGGAACAGTTCTCCCTTCAACAACCATTGTTGGTGATTTGTAACCATTCACCACTGTTTGCCAAACATCATGATCAAGAGAACGTAAAAACGCAGTCATCCTTACCTTCCAGTAAGCATAATTGCTACTACCTTCAAGCAATGGAGGCTTGGTGGTAGACGTGCCTTCCCTGGTGAATTCCATAGATCAAATCTGAGAGGATCGCACTTTAGAGTTGTGCAACTTGCTCTGATACCACGTGAAGGTTTTACTTAACTTCTATTTAAGCCTTAACACAGGCTAAGGTCCTTTCTCAGATTATTATATGAATTCCGAACACAGATAATTAAACTAATTAATTAACCTAATTCTAGATAAGAATAAATCACCATAAAATAGCAAGAGACACAGGTTTTTACGTGGAAAACCCAACTCGGAAAAAAACCACGGGTGGTAGAGACCACCGAAAGCAAAGCACTATAATATGAAGATTACAAGTGAACTCACTAGACCTTTGTCCCAGTTGTAACTCAACCTAAAAGGACTGTGAAGAACTTGCCGACGACCCGCCGTTCACCTTCCACGTGCTAGCTTGAAACCCACCTTGAATGCCCCTTCAAGGTGCTTGATCACAGGGAAAGAAAATAATTCTTCAGCACAATCTCCCTTGCACAAATAAGCCCACAAAACTCTCTAGAGATGAATCTTAAAACTCAAGTGAATATTATATCTTCTGTGTACCGTTTGTGGATGCAAGGGGTTAATAAATAGCCCAAGATTCGTGCAAAAGCCTCTTAGAAATAAAACAAGACTCTCAGAAGAGGTTTGGAAATGCAGCAAACAAGAGTCCTGTTTAGGACAGAAAATCCCAGCTCGCTATAGCGAGCTTCAGTCTCGCTATAGCGAAACTGCATTCTGTCTTTGACAGAATTGCTCCTCACTATAGCGAGACTGGGTTCTATCAAAGGGATTGTACCCTGATGAGTATGTCCGGGAAACTCTCTCTTGAGGTCTTTTGATTACTTTGGAACACTCTTAAATGTATCAAGGTCTTCTGAAGAGGTCTTCACAAACCAAATGCTTCCTTCACAGTCCTATTCTAAAAGAAATAGAAAATACAACTCAATTAGGACTCTGAGTTTTGTTCAAGATAAAAGAACTAGCCAACTAAAATTCTAACAGAGTTGGACAGGCACTCATCTGGGCTAGCCCAACCCATGAAAATCCCCCAATCACTGATGTTTAGCCTTGATCTAGCATAATAGCAGATACGGAATTAATTCAGTATGTACAGGGTTGTTTCCATTCACCTCCTTTTCCCCATGCACACAATATGCTCCCCTATGTCACTGATGGGGATGTTGAATTTGCTAAGAAGAGAAATACTTGATATGGGTGAAAGAGGTTTCACAATCAACTCATCGGTTACCATGAACATTTCTGGTCCAGCTATAAATGCTCCTCCGAGCTCCGTCGCTGCATGGGGAAACTTTTGGTTCATGGTAGATAATTGTATGCTACTCTTATAATGAGAGCATGTCTAAGGACCTGTAATATAAGCCCTGTCATCATCATAACAAGTGATGCAATGAAAAATGTTGGGCTTACATTGGACTTGTTCTTTAATCTGTAGTAGTTGGTCTTGGTCCCAAAATAGGGTGCTAGCTTTGGGTCAAGTAGCATGGCTTTGCATTCCTCATATTTCATGCAATCCTTAAAGCTTATATCTTCAACACTCTTGTATAAGTTGTCTAAACATCCCATGATAGTACATCCACCCAAGCATTTAACTATGGAACCAAGAGGAATCTAAACAGTAGATCAACGAATTCGTCCCCACCTTCCGCATACAAGACCTTGTTATTTGATTTGGTTAGAAATAACTTTACAACCATCTTCCTTGAGTCACTGCTTATTTCTTTCTCTGTTTGAGATTGAACCATCTCATTGGAATCAAGAGTTATGGCTTTCAGATCAACATCTACCCCATTAGTGGTGTTGAGCTCCCCCAGAAATACATCTGTTAATGATGTCTTGGATAATAACAAATGCTGTAGCAGATGCAAACCCTGAATGCAATAGGAGTACATACGTCTTAGTTACTATCCATTACAAGAAGGAGAAACGAAACAAACGAAATCTAGAGTAAGGCTGATATAACAAACACTAAAGCATATGCAAAGCCTGAATGCAATAGGAGTGCATTTTTCTTGAGTTAGTGTCACTTACAAGAAGGCAAAACAAATAAATGAAATCTAGACAAAGGGTCTATATACCTACTTCATATTGAACTCATAGGAATTCATAGTAAAGGTGGTATTTTTACCAAAATATTAATTATGAAAGAGGGTCTAAGATCTCCATCTAAAGGGATTATTTATTTCATAAGATTTAATTTACTAGGATGATGGATTGGTTACCGAGATATAAGGAAAACACTTTATATGATATATTGTCCATATCGATTTTAGAGAAAGCTTACAACACTAGAGATCTGTGGGTTTTAGATTAAAGGAGCATCCCAAAAGGCTATTTTTGACATCATTAAAGATATGTATGGGGTAGGGTCCGGGCTAGAACCATACTGGACCTGGACCCAGAACCAGAATCATTTTATAAAGGATGGTTCCGGTTGGCTCAGAACCTATTTCCTGGTTCTAGACTTAGTTTTGATAAGAGGACTATGATCCAGTTTTGAAACTGGTTCAAACTTCTAATTTATTTATTTATTTATGCTAAAAATAGGGATATCATTCAACCCAAAAATCCAAAAAGGGATATCACTCAACACAGGAACAGTGCACCAAGTCTACCTTTCAAAGCTTGGGGAATTTCCAGGCCCCCTTCAGATATTTCAATGCTTGGGCAAGAGAGACTAACTTCTTTTGCGTAGTTGACAAGGAATGGAGTATTAGAATGCAAGGCTCCCCTATGTTCAGGGTAATCAAGAAGCTAGCTAGTGTCAAAAAGTATTTACAAATGTGACAAAGATCAAGGCCCGAATCTCCTCTAGAATTCAAGCAACTCATCAGAATCTTGATATAATTTAGAATGATTTGGCTTCCTCCAATCCTAATTCAGTTGCGGTTGATGCTGAAAAAGAAGCTATTAGCCATCTGCAAAAGTGCCAACAAGTTGCAGAAAGCATGATTAGACGAAGATCTAGAGACAAGAACCTAAACGTGGGTGACTCCAATACTAATTTTTTTATTCATTATAGCAATCCAACAGTCAGAGAGCTACTATCTCCTCTATTGTGGATTCCCATGATGAAACAGTTTTTATTAACCACTTCAAAAGCACCCAGTCATCCCTGCTGACAGAACAGAGCTTGATCTCTCTCATGTTGTTGTTTCCAGCAGGCTGTCGACTGATGATGCAGTGGATCTATGCAGGCCAAGGATAAAAAAAGCGATTGCGGTAGGCGTAGCGGTCAGTGGTCAAAGCGCTACATAGTGGGCGATACGTAGTTGTTGCGGTAATACGCAGCGGCATAGCGGTGTGAATTTTTTAAGTGTTAAAAAAATTGTGCATCTTTTGTAGCAACCATGTAAGGAAAAAAATTTGGAATCATGTAAGGGTAGAGAAGCCATAGGAAAGGCTATTGATGAGGAGAAATAGGAAAAACGATGTTATAAATTAAAACTACTTGGCTCTATTATGTTTTAGACCGTAGCGCCGTTATTTTCAAAATAGTGTAGCGGCCTCAACAACTACGGGTGATAATGCGGCCGCTACGCTACGTAACGAGTGCTATTTTGAACCATGATGCAGGCTTATACACAGCCAACAAATTGAAGATGCCATCGAGCACTCAAGCCCAACTAAGTCCCCTGGTCCAGATGGTTCTAACACCCATTGTTTCAAGGTTGTTGGCCTATTATAGGAGAAGATGTCTCCACAGCAATTAGAGACTTCTTTAAGAAAGGCATGTTTCCTAGACAAGTAAAGAACTGTGTTTTTTTTTTTTTCCAATCAGTACAAGTAAAGAACAGTTTCATAGCTTTAATTCGTGTTTGGATGTATCGTGAATTGAAGTAAAGTAAAGTGAAGTGAAGCATCAAATCAAGAGAGAATAAAATGTAGGGGGTTATGATAGTATTTTGTTTTTAGTTGTTTGTTAGGGAGTTTTTTTTTTACTTTTTGTGTAAAAAAAGGATATTCTTTTATCATTTAGTGGAGAAAAGAGGTTGCTCCGAAGTGGAGAATGTTTGGCAAAGACCTCGCCAAGTTGTCCTAGCCAAGTGGGAAGTGAGAATCTTTTTTACTTTTTGTGTAATAGGAGGATATTTTTTGCTTTTCTCAGTGCACTTTCTCCTCGTTGAAGGCAAGAAAGATAATTTTGAGGAAGTGGTGACAAAGGTGAACCTGATTGGCAATAATAAAGTTGGTGGGTCAACATAGTGTGACCAGGTACATATGTAGTGAGAAAAGTACATTCATCTCTTACGAGCACATGGGAGATGGACAAGAACTCTTTAAGAGGATAACTCCTTTACAACCACGGTTATTGGTTAGGAAAAAATCTTGAGTAATCAATGATCAATTCTATTCTCTATCTGCAAGCCGCAAGGTTGTTTTAAAAGATCGTTTCGGCTCAAGTCAACTACACTAATTTGGGTGCACAATCGGTGAAGATACCTAAGTTGGAAGCTGTTGTAACCTAGGGAAGACATCCGAAAAACCATTGCACCAATGTGGAGGGTGAAGTCTGCCTAAAGATGGTGTCTTGGACATGCTGCTACTACCAGATTGAATTGAGTTCAATATTTCTTCTATGATTTGATTCAAGGTTTACTTATTTAATTGATTTAGAATACCCACCCTTTTTTTAGATTGATGGAACAAGATGGTATGGCCTCAAAAATAAAAAAATAAAAAGTTTACTACTAAGAATTAAATTCAAATAGGGCAAAGATGCCCTTCTTGTAGATTTTCTGAATAATCGGTCACCCATGCCTAAGTTAGTTGCAGAACTAAGCAAAGGATGAAGATGAAGAAGAGAGTTTTGGTGAATCTCATACCAGCGTTATGGAGTTGGCTCCTATATATATAGGCAGGGAGCCTTGACTTTGAGGGATGGTACTTGATTATTGTCCCATCGAAGCCCACTTTGTCTTCAATGGCAGTCCTATCGTAGCCCATCCTATCCCATCGGGCCTTACCCAGACGCTTTGGGAATTGTGGATGTAGCTCTGTCAGGGATCATGGGCGATGGATATAATTCCTTGTCTTGTCATACGTTCCATAATGTGTCTTGAACACTCTTGGAGGGACAACTGTCAGTGTCCATTTCGTTGAACATTCTGGCACTGCTGCCGAGATGGAAGAGGTCCGAGGTAGGCAGCTAGGCAGACCCGAGCTAGGTAGCTAGGCAGCTAGGCAGACCCAAGCTAGGCAGCTTGGCAGCTAGGCAAACCCGAGCTGGAGGAGGCCGAGACCAAGATCTGCCGAGCTGGGGAGCAATCTTGCATCATTGTCGAGACGGGGCACTGGGAATACTGCCGAGGTGGTGTTTGGCACTATTACCGAGACTGATAACTGAGACGTACCAAAGCTAGGATGATCTCGGTGTCTTTGGAAATATCCCCCCACACAAGAACAACCACGTATCTCCTCTTCATCAACAGTCACATTTCTCTCCTCAAGCACAGACACATCACTGATGCCAAGTTCCCTCAGCACAGCAAAGAATGTTGAAGAAGAAACAACAGATATCTGCAAATCATCTCTTATCAGAAACCACATATTCCCCTTAACAAACACCCCATCTCCCCATCTGCATCAACCTCCTGATCCTTCTTTTCAGATATCTTCCAATCCATCGTTTCCCACAATGATATTGAGCGTTCTCAACGGTGCTGACCAAGTAGTGCTCTTCTATGCATCATTCCCAAGAGTCACAAATGTAGTATTCGATACCCATTGGATGTAGATTCTTATATAGTTCTTCTGCAGAGCTTCCGGGGTTGAGCATCATGTCTTTGCTAAATAATGGTATTTAGGAGCTCCAAATCAAGATCCTCCAGGCTCTGATATAACATGGTGAAGGAACCCGTGTTGGGTTGCCTGTAGGAGAGGTTCATGACAGTTCGTGGGGGCATTGTCTAGAAGCTGAGAAGGGTTTCTACAAAGTCTTTGTCGGATTCGGCATAGATGACCTTGTTCCTTTCCTTGTCTAGAAGGAGAGTCAAGCTCATGCTCATGCTCATGTTCATCTGTCTGGCTCCCATGAAAGTCCGTTGAAATGCCCAGGAATTGAATGGCTATGTGCTTCTCTTCGTTTGCTCGTGTCTGTCCGGAGTCGGGTCTAGGTATCCGAACCGTCACATGTAGGGGCGGTAAGATGGGTTGTAGAGGTAACTTCCATGGAAAGATGAAATTGCCTCATCATCAAATTCTATGATTTTTAAATACTAGAAGTTAGAAATTCATGTTTGGTGAAAAAAATAAATTTCTCGATGAATTGTTGCTAATGTTGTTTGGTGAAGCTGCAGATTTGTTTAGTGAAAACCACGAGGTGGGTGTGTCAGTATGTGCATGGGGTGGGTGAGTGACTGGGTGGTGGGTGGTGTTGGGAGGGGAGGGAAAAGAAAGAGGGTGGTTGGGTGGAGTGCGGGTGGGAGTGAGGAAATGAGGGTCAGTTTTTTTGTAAAAATGAACCTCTAATACCCCCATAGAAAGTCCATTTTCATGCCTAGGAAAAGGCTGACGTGGCGAAAAAATAGTTCCGCGAAAAACTACCGCACCAAACACATGAAAAAGGAGTTTTCCGTAGAAAACCACATCTTTTTCCTCGGAAATGGGTTACACAAACGTGCCCAAAACAAAATTGAAATGTAAAAAAAATTATAAAAGTGAAAGTGGGTTTGTCATTCTTCTTTATTCATAGAGTTTGTTTGGTAAACATCGCAAAAGAGGAAATCGTCGGGTTCCTCTTCCGCGGAATCGATTTCCTATCACCCTAGGTGGGAAGCGCCGATCCACTCCATCGTGGAATTGAAGCCTAAACGGAGGGAAAAATCGCGACATCTTGTTGCTATACCAAAGGCCTACAGCAAGGCGCCGAAAACACCTTTTTTTACAATAAACTTTTCTGCAAAGCCATGGAAGGTTTTCCTCTTCTGCGACTTTGGTTTCCAATAGGGTAGATGGGATTGCCGGAACCTCTCTAGCAAGGAAAGCTAATGTAAAATCCTGGAATTCCTTGCATTTTCGCCTCTACACCAAATAGGAAGAAGAAGGCGCTGGATTTTAGCCAATTTCCGCTCAAATGTCGCCTACACAAATAAAACCTTAAAGTCTTTGCAAGTTTGCAACCTACAACTAATTTCAATATCTCCAATAAAAAGATGTGCTTTCTCCTCTTCCTCTCTTGGATTATAAGATTTGGGGCAAGTGTAGACGTGTTAGAATGAATATTAAAAAAATCTCTTCCCCCATTAAGCTTTCTTTATTTATTCTCCTTTTCTTCATTTCCTTTCCTTTCTTTTTTTTTCCTTTCCTTTTCAATTTTTAATTTTTTTCTAAAAATCAGCAATATTTTTATTTTCTTTATTCTAACAGTCAAATCATGTTAAAATAGCCATAAACAATGGAATAGATGGCCACACCATGGAGGGGCCAAAGTAAGCTTCTTAGAGAAGCTTATGATGCATGGGGGGCCATGCCACCCCCCCCCCCCCCCCCCCCTTCACATGGGTGGGACCACCCTATAGGTGGCTTAGGCCTAGGGCGGGCCAAAACCCTTGGAAGGCTTGCATTGCCTAAGCCCTTACTTATCAACAAAATATCTCAACTCTCAAGATGGCAATTAAGTCGGCAATAAACTACTTTCTAACGGTTGGTAGATATCCTACTGCTATAGTTAAATCAATATCCTACTAAACCCTGAGGGGTAGCCCAGTTGGCCTGAGATCAAGATTTGCTCTTGAAGATTGAGGGTTTGAAACTGCGCTACCACACTGAGGCCACAAGGGATTTACCCAGCTCCCCCAAGCCTGAAGGGATTAGTCCGCCCAAAAGGGTTATGACTTGGGACACCCTCCAATATTATTGTCGGATGTGAATTTCGACCCCCCCAAAAAAAGAAAGGGCATTTACATTTTGCGTGGGGAAATCTCTATTCATCTATACATGATATTTAAATTTTACATAAAAAATGAGGATTCCGACTATCCTCAAAATCAATGGATCACGATCGCTAGCTACGGATACGGCTGTAACACCGTTCTTCGACGAAAGCCGAAGGAATGTAGGGAGAAAATAAGTGGGTGGGTTCTTCCTCTCGTCTAATGTGTTGCCGGCAACACACGACGGTTGTCCTGTCACATTAATTTGGGTCTCTTTGGGTATTTTTAATATAGGGTCAAACTAGGGTCATGAGTTAAAATCCAAATAAAGGTTAATCCTCACACAGCATAATCATAATAAATCCAAGTAAAATAAAATAACTAAAATAAAAAAAATAAATAGAGGGAGGTGCCAAATATTTAAGAAGAGGATTGGCCCCATTCCCGGGTACCCCCTTCAGATCCGTTGGCAAAATAAGGTTTAAAGGCTGACTTTTCAAATCAAAATGATGATGCAGATGAGATTTTGACTTGTGATTTCTATGTTTTTCGTGTGCGATACACGAGTGATGAAAATGAAAGGCCGATGGGCCGTAATTGATTGGAGGTGGCCGATGGGCCAGTGTTTGTTTAAGGGTGGCCGATGGGCCATGATTGTTTAAGGATGGCCGATGGGCCGAAGTAAAAAGTGTGTGTGAAATCACTTATCTCATCTCGTCATTCTCATTTAATCAATTTTAGAAGTCAGTTCTTCATTTCCTTTTATCATTAAGTTCGATTAAATATCTGGCACCTGAGGTGGAGGAAGAAATAAAGGGAAAATCTTTTTGGGTTTATTTTGTTGGTTTTATAGTTTTTATGGATTTTTGATATGGGGCTAGAAGGGCCTAACTAGGGGATTTTTTTGGATTTACGTAATTAATATTTTCTTACTGATCATCGGATTAACCCTAACCTAAGGTCCTAGACCGCCCACATCAACTTTCCCGATTTCCTAACGGAACAGGAAGAGTGATGGGACCTAACTTATTAAAATGAGATAAACTAAAGGTAATCTAACCTGGCTAGGGGGAGACCTAGATCTGGGTCTGACCTGGTCAGCCTAAACCAATATTTGATTTCTAACTCCAATTTATTAATATTTTTGGATTTTTTAATATCTTTCACTCTTTTTTTTTATTTTGGGTATTTTGGGTTTTTTATTATTTTAATTCTAATTTTTTGTTTTGCTTTTTAGAATCTAAGATTTCCTAAATTGATTTTCCTAATCCTAGTGAAAGGGGAGGAGGAAAAGGAGATAAATTGCTAATTTTTATTAATTAATTAACCTGACTGATTTGGAATTTCCTAAATAAAATTCCCTAATCCTAATGAGAGGGGTGAGGAAAAGGAACTTAATTATTAAACCTAATTTAATTATTTTAATTGATCTAACACTTAAGGATTCAATTTTTTTTGTTTGTTTTACTCTTTTGTCCTTTTTGGTTCTTTATGAATTATGCAAATGCTCGATTTTATCTAAATTTTATCTAAATAATAAGAAACAAAAACGCAACTAATTTATATGGTGCACGAGCATGTTAAATGCATGGACGTATTTTAATGCATGGGCTAAGAACAAATTAAATCAAACTAAAAAAAATGCTAATTTAAATGGATGAACATATTAGACGCATGGGCATAATTAGATGCATGAAGCATGTCAAATGCATGTAAGAACATACGGATTAAGACTAATTTGAAATGCATGGCATGTTAGATGCATGAAGGACAAAAGGTAATACGACGTACAAAAAAAAAATGGGCCATGCATCCTCGGGCTAGTCCAGGTAAATGGGTCAACTTGGGTTAAACAGGTGGGCTGGGTAGGTAGGTTGAAAGATGGGCCAGTGAAAGTGGTACAGCAGTAAGGGAGGAATGCTCATTGGGTGTACAACAGTGGCAGTGGGGTGGAGATGTGTGGCAGTGTGCAGGAGGAGAAATGTGAGGTGGCAGTCCAAATGAGTGTGCAGGAGGTAGGTGGTGTGCAGTGAGGGGTGCAGTGAGAGAAGAAAAGAGAGGGAAGAAGAAGGGAAGGAAGAGGAAGGTGCTAGTGTGCAAGTCGGTGCACGGTTGTGGGGTGTAGTGCAGGGTGGAGAGATGAAAGAGGAAGTTAGAAAAAGAAGAGAAAGAAAAAGAAAGAAGAAGAAGAGAAGTGCAGGCGTGTGCACAGATGAGTGTTGTGATGGAGGAAGGGAGGAAGGAGAGGAAGAAAGGGCTGAGGGAGGAGAAGAAGCGCAGGTGGGTGTAGGGAGAGAGGATGTGAGGAGAGAAGAGAAAGAAAAAGAAAGAGGGTGATGGTGCGGTGTGTGTGAAGGTGGGTATGGTGCGCAGGGGAGGAGAAGAAAATGAAAAAAAGAAAGAAAGAGAGAGGAAGTTGATGGATGGGGCAAAAGGGGCTGTGCAGGTGTGTTGGTGAGTGTGGTGCGCGGGGAGGAGAAGAAAACGAAGAAAGAAAGAAAGAGAAAGGAAATTGATGGATTGGGTGCAGGGGCTGTACAGGTGGGTATTGTGGCAATTGGTGTGCAGTGAAGAAGGAGGGAGAGAAAGAAGAGAAGAAAGAAAAAAGAAATAAGGGTGTGCAGTGTAGGGAAAGGGGAAGAAGAGAGGGAGAGAAGAAAGAGAGGGGAAGTTGCTGTTGTGGCAGATGCAATGCAAAGAGAGGTGGGGAGGCCCCTATACCTGTTCGGAGTCCGGTGGCGAGGGGGAAGGCGCGATCCACACGAGGGAGACGCTGGCGGAGAGAAGCTCTGTGCGTGGAGTGGGTTGCAGATGAGGAAGAAGAAGTGGGCGACGATCTGGTTCCGGAGTCCGGCTGCGAGAGAGAGACGGCGAGGGATGGTGCTGTGGCTGCGGCGGAGATGGTGGTGGATGGTGATCTGCGCTGGTTGGGTGATGGTGGACGTGCGCAGGATGTGGCGTGATGCAGATCGTAAGGATGGAGAGGGCTGGCGCTGCGAGAATGGGAGGTGATGGATGATTGGTGGAGGATGGTGGTTGAGATGGTGGACACAGAAGGCTGTGGGGGAGATGATGATGATGGGTCGTGAGGGATGGAGTCCTGGGATCTGCGCAGGAGTAGAGATGAAGATGATGGTTTTTTTGGAGATGAGATCTATGCATGGGTTGTGGGATAGAGAGAAGAGACGGGGTTTATGATGGGTTTGAGAGAGATCGGGATCTGGGACTCTCGTTTGAGATTGAGAGGGAGAGAGAGATATCAGGAGGATGGGAGAGTCCAGATCTCGTGGTCTCTCCATCCCTAATCCAGCGATGGGCCATGCATCCCGAGTCAGGTTGATGGGCTTGGGTTAGGTTGGTCAGGTTGACTTGGATTGGATTGGTCATAAGTTTGGTGAGGTTGGATTTGGGCTCGATGGGTCAGCTTGATCGGGCCAAATTGGGCTTTGATGTGGGTGAAAGAAACTGCGATTCAGATCTGGACATCACTAGGGGAAGACATCCATGACTGATTTGTGACATGACAGATTTTAAAAAATCTGATCTTGGCAGCATAAATCATCCATGTTGATCGCTTAAGAACCACATGAATTCATGACCAACAAGTATAATTAAAGGAGAATTAAGAAGACTATTACCTTGAAAATTTGTAGACTTCAAATCACTGAAAAAATAGATCCAACGGGCTGAACTCAGACTTGCAATTACCAAACAACTTGCGGAATTGCTTTCCTTAAAAACTATCTCTTCTAATTCTCATAGATGTCCTAAAAGGAAAGTATAATCTAAAGATTTATTTCCTTTTAGAAACACTCCAATTAGAAAGGAAACTAAGGAACATCCCACAAACTTTGGCAATTAGTAATCCTAGTTGCACAACACTTACTAATTTAAGTTTCTAATTCAAAAATGAAACTTTCTTATAGGAATACTAATCGAAAGAGGAGTCCAACCTTCCAAGTAGAGAGACCTACTCAAAATTAGAAACCTCACCTTATAGAATTCCCATTATGGACGTCCCACATACTAATGCTCACCATGGCCCACAAATAATTTATCTAGAATTAAATTCATGTATGCCATCAAAGGCCTATTTGAATTTAAACTCAAAATTATTTTTCCACTAAAATAATTCATCCAAATGTCATCTAAACAACTTAGGAAACCATGCCAATCTTGGAAAGTAACTAGAGAAGGGACCAAAAGACATATTTGCCCTTGGCTCTCAAAATGACCAAAATGTCCATGCTAAACCCATAGCAACATCAAAACCATTTTAACCTTAACTCATTCCACTAAAGAGTTATGGTTGAACTCGAGGGACAAATATATAATATAATATAAGCTCGTCAGAAAGTGACAGTTGTCTTCGTCCTACTAAGTGTAATGAATGCCCCTCTATGTAACATCCATAATCAAGTCAGGTTATCCAATGTACTATCAACCTTTTTGATTACATCTAACCTTAGAACTTCATATCCTCAACTCATCATCCGGATATCATTCTCTTGGTCCAGGGAGCGACCCACAAGTTCAATATCCATATGGAACATCCATATACTAAGATATTAGATTTTGATGATTAATCGGATAATTCTAAGGGGACGATCATTCCATCATTAGATGGCATAGATTCTTTATTACATCTGCACGTCCCAACTGATCAAGTCCGAGTACCCAAAACACAGAGCTGTTGACCCATGAAAGAATCTCACCCATAGTGAATTAAAGCACAAGAACTTGACTTCATCAGTTCATCCACAAATGCTCAAGATTAAGAGCACTGGTCACTCAGTAGCATGAGGTGACTTGATCTCTCTTAGTGATAGTACTTTTAGAGATCACACCTTCCATGGTCCTGTTCAATGCATTACATATGCACTAATGAGATAAATCCGGGAAAGTCCTCCCATGACTTAGGTAAGTCACCCTGAATATAGGAGAGTCTCTCATTATAACTTATACCAAGATGAAGTGCCCAACTCCATCTCTCAGTTATGAACAAATATGTTATTTCCAGTGTCCATGAATTAGACCTATCTGTGTCTAGACACTACACACCTAATTCATTTGCTAGAAACAATGGGCCTTACACAACCATACATATATACATGTTTAAAGAGAAAAGAGTCATTCCATTAAATAACCAGTAAATATCAAGTAACAAAAGATGAGAGTGCAGCTAGTGGGCTTTAGGGCATACACCAATCCCAATAAACTCCCACTTGCACTAAAGATCACTACTTCCTAACCTAACACCCATAGACTCAACATGAGAAGTAAAGACTTTCTCAGTAAGAGTCTTAGTGAATGGGTCAGCTAAGTTATTCGCTTAAGCAATATGCTCCACCACTATTTCTCCATCCTGAATGAGTTCCCGGATCAAGTGGTATTCTCTGAATGTGCTTGCCTTTCTTGTGATTCCTGAGCTCTTTGCACTGTGCTACAGCACCAGTGTTATCGCAGTACATGACAATCGGTTTCTGCACTGTAGGAACAACTCCTAATTCCAATAGGAATTTTCTGAGCCATACTGCTTCCTTCGCAGCTTCCGATGCCGCCACATACTCTGCTTCCATGGTAGAATCAGCAATACAGGATTGCTTGACACTTCTCCATGATATAGCCCCTCCTGACAGAGTAAAATCGTATCCTGAAGTAGACTTTCTGGCATCACTATCAGATTGAAAATCAGAGTCTGTATACGCCAAAAGCGTCAGATCATCTGCTCGAAAGGTTAGCATATAATCTTTCGTTCTCCGAAGATACTTGAATATATGCTTAACAGCTGTCCAATGCATGGGTCGAGGGTATGACTGATTGTGAGACCCCACCCCTGGTGGGCCCTCAATGTGAATTTGAATACTATATATTAGCCTAAGTATTTTAATTATATTATTTATGGGGCTTAGTGAGGGTAGTTATGTATTTTCCTGGGGTTAGTCTAGTGGTGTAATTAGTAGAGTCAATAGGGGGTCTTCTGTTATTCTTAGAGTTAGTTAGTTTGTTAGAGGCCCTAGATAGAGTTTTGTTTTTACCATAGGGGGTTTGCACCAAAGAATCTTCTAGAAGATCACCTAAAGACCCAAATACCCTCTACCCTAACCCTAATCCTATTCTAACCCCAAGGGCAATTTTGTCCCTAACCCAAAAACCCAACCTATATAAAAAAACCCTCCCCTGCCCTAACAACCACTGTTCATCTCCTTTTTCCTTTCTCTCATGTTTCAATCTCTTCTCTTCTTATTCCCCAATTCTCTCCAACGAACCCTCATCTCCCCCTCCAATCTCTTTTCTCTTCCTCGCCCCAGAAATCCCTGACAGAAGGCCAGCCGAGATCGACCTGCACCATAAGAGCTACTGTCGAGACCTTTTCTCTTTTCCCTGTGGTTTTCTCTTTTCCTTCTACCTTCAATTGATCAAGGCAAGTGCACTGTGCTGGTAGTCTAGATTGCATGTTTCCTTCCTTTGATTTGCAGTAGAATTCCAATTTGTAATATCTATGTTTAGATCGATCCTTGAGCATGTTTGTTTGGTTCCTTTGGCCATTGATGGATGGGATTACCTCATTTGGATGATCAATGGCCGGTTGATGATGGGTGGATGATGTAGGAATGATTTATTTTGCTTCTGTAATGGTCTATGGAGAATCCCAGAAGAATTGGGTCACGGGAATGAGTTTCCGGAGATGGAATGACAAGAACCCATCTCGCAGTATTGAGATCGGAATCGAAGTAGGACCACCCTTGGTAGATCAGGACCCTACGTCTATGTGAGGGGGCCTGTGCGACCATGGGGTGCTACTTGATCTGGATTTTGATTAGAGGTGGACCACCATTCCTGTGCTTAATGAAGAGAAGTTGTGTCCTGTCGCAGAACTGGGTTCTGTAACGAAACACAACGCTGATAGGAGAGATGGACAGAGTCCAGCGATGGCCGAGCTCAGCACTTGCAGAGCCCAGCGGTTGCCGAGCTCAGCCTTAGTGCAGCTCAGCAACTGCCGAACTCAGCACTGTAGAGCCCAGCGGTTGCCGAGCTCAGCGTTAGCGCTGCTCAGCAACTGCCGAGCTCAGTACTGGCCGAACTCGGCGATGGCTGGATTCAACACTAGCCGAACTCAGAGTTCTGCCGAGCATAATGGTTAGGATGAGATTCGCGTTTAGCCGAGCTAAGTGTCTAGGCCGAGCTCAGTGCTCAAAGCCGAGTTCAGTGTTACGGCCGAACTCAGTGTTATGGCCGAACTCAGTGTTTTACTGAGCTCAGCGCCAGACCGGGTTCCGCGCCAGACCGGACTTCGAGCTTAGCTGAACTCAGTGCTTAAACCAAGCTGAGCTTGACCAACCTTAATGCCTAGCCGAACTCAATGCATTTTTCTGAACTCAGTTGGGTAGCCGAACTGAGCTAGGCCTTTGCCGAGCTGAGTTGAGTGACCCAGCTGAGTGTAATTGAGCTCCAGTGTTTAGCCGAACTCCGAGATGGATTTCCAAAAAGGCGGGATTTCAGCAAAGGAGACTAGAACCTGGGACATTCCCTTCAACCAGAATTCTTAGTGAGCACGGCCGACTACCCAGGCCAGGGAGTTAGCCGAACTCACAGGAAGTCCTGGACAAACAGGCTTTGCCTGTAGGGTGTTTTTCCTTCTCTGGTCCCAGTGTGCCGAGCTGACCGCCCAGGCCAGGAGGTCGGCTGAGCACACTGTGTGCAGTGACACTTCCCAGATTCTAATTTCCATTGTTGCAATCATATGTAGGACCCATTGACCATTCAAATAGACTTCCATCACTGTGCCAGCCACGAGTCAATGGTACGGCTCAACCTTGACTCGTGGGGTCCACTAACTAAAGTCCAGGTTATGTAATCTAAGATGATTCGACCTTTATACGTTACCAAATTATGCACATAACTTCTAAGCACCAAACACAATATTCCTTAGCATCTGTGGTTTCACTTAAAGATCGAATTACCTGAGATGGACCTGTATCCGAAAGTGGACCATTTACCTAGGTTGGACTGTTGCTATCTCCCTTTGATCCTTGTACTTGGAGATTCATCTCCCTCATACTATGACTATCACTCTATTGTCCTTATTATTGCTTATACCTGTTAATTAAATGGAAAATGGAGGACCTAAACCTAGGAATACGTAGAGGTGACCCGGTAATCTGATTTGGTGGATCATTGACCCGTGTCTGTGGCTAGGCGGGCCCTTTTTATGGCCTAAGTTGGATGTGAATTACCCTAGAATGGAGAGGTTAGATTGTATGGGCTTGTGACCCATTATGGACGTAGATGGATCATATGTCATTGAACATGGGCTTGTATCTCATATGGATTGTTATAGACCAGGCCAAGTATTTGGTGGGCCTTGGTACGGATCCAATGATTGGAATTGGACTTGGACTATGATCCACAATTTGTATTGAGTACTTAGACCTCTTAGGGACTTTTGTTAGGACCTTGTTCACGCAAGGCAAAGCCTAGACAGACACAGACCTTTATTGTTTCCGAGTCGGCATAGACATTCACTCAGTTGATTTAAGCTCAGCCAGTTGGACTGATCATCACTGGTAGGAGCTATTGAGATTTGTTGTGTGGCTATCATGATGAGCACTGTTGGGACGGACGGTGTGATGCCGGTTCCGGTCATTGTGGATGATGTTGATGATATTTTGCGGGGTTAGTAATCCCTAGCATTAGCTTAGGATCCCTACCGCGACCGTGTTCAGTATGGGAGGGCCGCGGCATAATATCCCGCGGTGACCAGCTTATGTGGATGTGCCATATTGTGTAGGTTTATTACTGTTATGCTTATTATGATTCTACATTGTTATCTTGCACGACTGCATAGCATATATACCTTTGTTACTCTCTTAACTTTATACATGTCTCTACTCATTGATGCATACATTCATATTATCTGCATATTGTGACTTGCCAGATCTTTAGATCTGACCCACTCTTGGTGCTTAGGTCTTGACCCGAGTTCGAGGGCGATGCGTTCGCACTCGTTGAGGTGCCCGTAGCAGGCGACTACGGATGGGGGCAGGCCGACCATGAGGTCGAGCCGGTGATTGGAGAGCCTACACCTGGGGTTGAGTGATCTTTGTTTGGGATTTTTGAGAGAGTCTGTTGTAGTGAGAGGGTATTATTGTAATTAACTTTGGTTTTATATCATTGTCACATTAGGCTGGACTTCAGCCCATTTATATTTGATACATGGATGATACCTTATGCTTCCGCTATACTATCATGCTTCCGCAATTAACCATTGTTACTATGTGGATGAAAAAGTTTTAAATTGGACCTCACTGCGGACCTACGATCTTGGAAGTTCTCGGATTTTCCGGGAAGTAGCGCGCCAATTTCGGTACTTTGACGATTTTCTCGGTATCCGGAATTGGGGCGTTACACTGATATCTGCTAACCATGCCAACGGCAAGGCAAATATCTGGTCTAGTACATAACATAGCATACATGAGGCTTCCAACAGCGGATGCATATGGAACTCTCCTCATGCTCTCTATCTCTTCAGATGTCTTTGGACATTGATCTCGAGACAGTAGTACTCCATGTCTAGAAGGTAACAAGCCCTTCTTGGAGTCATGCATGTTAAATTTGACCAATATCTTCTCAATATATGAAGATTGGGATAAGGCTAACATCTTATTCGCGATCACGCAAAAGCTTGATCCCTAAGATATAGCTGGCCTCACCCAAATCCTTCATCTGAAATGAGAGGAACCAAACCTTGTGGATGACAATATGCCTACATCATTCCAATGAGCAATATGTCATTTACAGAACTTAAAATGCAATGCTTTTCCACTTCCTTTTTATACACACATGGTTCATCAATTTTGATCAAAGCCAAAAGATTTGACTGCCTGATTAAACTTGAGTTCCATGCTCTAGATGCTTGCTTAAGTCCATAAATGGACTTCTTAAGTTAAACCCATGTTATCTTGGCCACTAGCAATGAAACCCTCTGGTTGCATCATATAGATGCATTCGTCAAGACTTCCATTAAGAAAAGCGTCTGACATCCATTTGCCATATCTCGTAGTCATAATGACATGCGATGGCCAAGAGAATCCTTATGGACTTAAGCATAGCCCTGGTGAAAAGGTTTCCTCATAATCGATACCCTCTTTCTGAGTATATCCTTTCGCCACCAGTCTTGCTTTAAAGGTTTCCACCTTCCATCCACTCTCTTCCTCTGTAGATCCACTTGCACCCTATGGGTTTAATCCCTTCAGGTGCATCTACAAGTTCCCAGACTTGATTGGAATACAAAGAATCCATTTCAAATTCATCGCTTGCTGCCACATGTCAGCAGCATCTATATCCGTTACTGCTTCATCAACTAGCAGGATCCTCAATCAGATCTTCGAGTCTGTCTTAAAAGACACTCCTAGATATCTTTCTGGCTGTCTAGAAATTCTCCCACTACGACGAGGTCCGGAGTTGTTAAAAGGAATATCTTGTTCATCTACTGTCTCAGGATCTGGTACAGATATTATAGGAGATCCGGAAGAATCTCCTCAAGGGTTTCTTTACAACTAAGCTCTTGGTGCATCATACAATCATCCTCCAAGTACCTAGCATGAGTGCTGATAAGCACTTTTTGTCTTTGGATGATAAAAAAATGCCACATCTCGTTCCCTTAGGATACCCAATGAGTAGCATATTTCCGATCTGGGTTCCAGCTTGGTAGCTTTATCATTCAATACATAGGCCGGACAACCCCAAATGTGGATATGTCTTAAACTAGGTTTTCGACGTGTCCACATTTCTTGTGGTGTCCTAGGTATTGATTTAGAAGGTACCAGATTTAAAATGTATGCTGCTGCTTCTAGGGCATATCCCCAAAAGATATAGGTAGGGTTGCATGACTCATCATGGACCTTACCATATCAAGAAGGGTACGGTTTCTTCTCTCCGCTACACCACTTTTGCTGGGGTGTACCCGGTGCAGACAACTGAGACACAATCCCATGTTGTGTGAGGTACTCTTTGAATTCACCCAGGAGGTACTCGCCAACTCCGATCAGATCGAAGGGCTTTGATATGTTTCCCTAGTTGTAACTCCGCGTCAGCCTTAAATTGCTTGAATTTATCAAACGCCTCAGACTTGCATCGCATTAAGTACACATATCCATACCTAGAGTAATCATCAGTGAAGGTGATGTAATACTCATACCCTCCTCGAGCCGGTTTGTTCATAGGACCACGCACATCAGTGTAAATCAATTCTAACAACTCCTTTGACCTTAGTCCCTTTTCAGAGAATGACCTTTTGGTCATCTTTCCCTTGAGACAAGATTCGCACTGAGGAAAAGGTTCGAAACCCAATGAGCTTAAAGGCCCATCTTCTACTAACCTCTGAATCCATTTTAGGTTATTGTGACCCAAACGTAAGTGCCAAAGATATGTGTCATTGATTGAAGGTACCTTCTTTTTAAGAGAAGTTGAGTTTTCTTGTTGTACATTATGCAGTGTGGGAGCAATAGGATATATATATAAAATAAGTTGTCATGCATTCTACCGGAACATATAATATTTCCATCTCTACTGATATCAATACCAGAATGGAAAGAGACTGAATAATTAAATTCAATGAGTCTGAAAACTGAAATCAAATTCTTCCTCTTGTCCAGAACATAGAAAACATTATTTAAAACTAATATCATATCACATGGAAAATGTAAGGTAACAACTCCTACTGCAACTGCCGAAACTTTAGCTCCCGTTCCGACTCTAAAGGCAAACTCTCCTTTCTCAATCTTCTGCATTATCTGAAACCCTTGCAATGAATTACAGATATGATTAGTGGCTCCTGAGTCTACTATCCATGAATCAGTAGAATCAACCACCAGACAAGTTTCAATGTAGTATGAAAAGATGTATCTTTTTTTACTGAGGCTAGCAACTTGGGACAATCTTTCTTCCAATGACCTTTGAGGCCACATTTGAAGCATTTCCCTTTGGGCTTTCCATCTGTACCCTTGTCCTTCCTTTTACCAGTATTGTCCTTTTTCTGTCCTTTTCCCTTATTCTGCTTCTTCTTGAACTTCTTCCCTTTCGGGTTTAGTTTAGAGGAAGACTGGAAAAAGTGAACTTCGGCTTTGGGCTTCATGATAGCCTCCGCCGCCTGGAGTTCATTCATTAACTCAGATAGAGTCATGTCCATCTTGCTCATATTGAAATTGAGCTTGAACTGACTGAAAGAGTCCGGCAGAGTTTCGAAAATCATATCAGTTTGACTCTCTGCATCAATCTCAGCCCCTTGAATCTCAGCTACATTGAAACAATCCATCAGCTTGAGCATATGCTCTCTGACAGGTGTTCCCTCAACCATCCTAATATTCATGATAGTCCTTATAGCAGCTTGCCTAGCTGGCCTGCTTTTGTCTGCGAACATCTCAGACAAGGACATCATGATTTCATAGGCTGTGTCCATATGCTCGTGCTGTGTTTGCAACACGTTGGACATGGAAGCAAGCATGTAGCATTTAGCCATGCTATTCACTTTCTTCCATTTCTTCTCAGCCTCTAACTGGTCATCAGTAGAATTAGCATCAATATCAGGACAGGTTTCCAACAAGACATACTTGTACTCCTCAGCAGTGAGTACTATGTCAAGATTTCTCTTCCAATCTACGTAATTAGGTCCAGTCAGTTTGTTCTCACGAAGAATGCACATCAACGGACTAAAAGAATCTTTACCCATCTCTCTCTGGATATGAAACAGTTTATAATTAGACAGGCAGTATATATGTAATATGCATATGGTGCTTGTTATGAAAGGAAAAAAACAAAGCACAAAACTTTTTACATTATTTAACCCTAATCATAATGTATCAGTGTTTCAACCTCCTCATAGACTCTCCATCGAAGGGATGGCCGAGCCTACAATCACGTTGAATTAAGGTATGCTTATTTGGATTATCACTATCTGGATATTCATATCCAGTGGTAGTCCAATCACTGATTGGTTTGGCCTCATCTGACAAATAACTCTTACTCGTGGGGAGAAGTCATTACCGTCTTATGTCAAGTGTTTTACCATCTCTTATGAAATTTCCCAGAATGTCTATGATTCAAGTCCTCCGAAAGGAAGAGACTTTTATCCATTCTAGAAGTGACCTTTAGTAAAGAGCTCCACCGAAGGGATGGCCGCTCCCACCAACACTTCATTGACATTCTATAAGAATTGACTTTAGTAAAGAACTCCACCGAAGGGATGGCCGCTCCTACTAACACCTCATTATGAATATTCACATTAGCTCACCTATTAACTCATCAAATCGGTCTTTAGTAAAGAACTCCACCGAAGGGGTGGCTGCTCCTACTAACACCTTAATGAGATAACATGAACCGAAAATGGAAGGCCGTGGGGTCTTTCCAAAAACCCCTCTCCCACTTGATTATTTATCACTAGGGTTTATACTATTTGATCTTTACATTGTTTACTCAAAAACTCTTTTAAATCTAGCAAACTTGGTTAATTAAATTTATGACTTAATGACTTAAGTCATCTTAAAAATAAATAACCTTTGCTTTAAAACATTTGAGAAAATCCCTTTAAAGAATAAAAAACCTAACTTGGGTTATGGAAACCCATAGGTAGCATCTAATTAGATTTTAGTTTAGCCTCTTTTGGAAACCAAGGGTACCAAGATAAACTAAACCCTAGCCAATTTTAAACCTTAGACAAAATAGAAGGTGCTGGTCTAAGTTCTGTTTAAAACAATTTGCCAAACTATAAACAATCTAATATAAAAGATGCCAATTTTAGAACCTAATGGTGGCCCATATTTCTAGGTGACAATTATAGCAATTATATAAAGCAGTCATCCATGCATTCCATATATAAGAGCAAATAAAGTATGCAATCCTTGATGGCTCCCTGCCTTCGGACTTCCAATTCTTATCGACTAGGACATCAAAAATAGATCTCATCTTGCACCAAGAAGTCTTGTCTCCTCCACCACTAAGGAATCCGGTTACTTGCAACCTTTCTTGCTTGAAACTTTCTTCTTCTTCTTGCTTGTTCCAACAAATTAAATTTATACAAGCAAACCCATAAAAAAAAACCCCAAATTACATCGGAGATTCCTATGCCTTTCAAAAAAGCTTACATCAAGACTAGTTGGAATAGAAGTAAAGAAAGAATTACAACTTCCTATGATTGCTAAACGCGCAATCGTACACTTTCCAGCTAATGAAAAAACATCCAAATCCACATATTCCAGCAATGTTAATGAAACTTGCACATAACATGCATCACAACATAACTTTAGTAGGGTGCCACCATGCCCATAATCAATCTAAGATTAATTAAACACAACATGGGATCATGATTTCACATGGAGTGGCTCTGATACCACTGAAAGAAACTGCGATTCAGATCTGGACATCACTAGGGGAAGACATCCATGACTGATTTGTAACATGACAGATTTTAAAAAATCTGATCTTGGCAGCATAAATCAGCCATGTTGATCGCTTAAGAACTCCATGAATTCATGACCAACAAGTGTATAATTAAAGGAGAATTAAGAAGACTATTACCTTGAAGTTTTGTAGACTTCAAATCACTGAAAAAATAGATCCAAAGGGCTGAACTCAGACTTGCAATTACCAAACAACTTGCTGGAATTTTCTGCAGTAGAGTTGCTTTTGATCTTCTTCTCTATCTCACTTCCAAATCTGATTGGCTAAGATGGTGGGATCTTAATCTAGGTTTCTAGATGGGTTTTGAGAACTATTTCTCATGGAAAAATCTCAGACCTTGTGCTCTCATCAATCAAGAAGAGGGCTGGACGTGTGGAACCTTGTAGCATGGGGATGATGTAGGACGTCCAAGGGTGCTTCCTCCCTTTTTATAGAAACTTGGGAATTGCTTCCCTTAAAAAACTATCTCTTCTAATTCTCATAGATGTCCTAAAAGGAAAGTATAATCTAAAGATTTATTTCCTTTTAGAAACACTCCAATTAGAAAAGGAAACTAAGGAACATCCCACAAACTTTGGCAATTAGTAATCCTAGTTGCACAACACTTACTAATTTAAGTTTCTAATTCAAAAGGAAACTTTCTTATAGGAATACTAATCGAAAGAGGAGTCCAACCTTCCAAGTAGAGAGACCTACTCAAAATTAGAAACCTCACCTTATAGAATTCCCATTATGGACGTCCCACATACTAATGCTCACCATGGCCCACAAATAATTTATCTAGAATTAAATTCATGTATGCCATCAAAGGCCTATTTGAATTTAAACTCAAAATTATTTTTCCACTAAAATAATTCATCCAAATGTCATCTAAACAACTTAGGAAACCATGCCAATCTTGGAAAGTAACTAGAGAAGGGACCAAAAGACATATTTGCCCTTGGCTCTCAAAATGACCAAAATGTCCATGCTAAACCCATAGCAACATCAAAACCATTTTAACCTTAACTCATTCCACTAAAGAGTTATGGTTGAACTCGAGGGACAAATATATAATATAATATAAGCTCGTCAGAAAGTGACAGTTGTCTTCGACCTACTAAGTGTAATGACCTGAATGCCCCTCTATGTAACATCCATAATCAAGTCAGGTTATTCAATGTACTATCAACCTTCTTGATTACATCTAAACCTTAGAACTTCATATCCTCAACTTAATCATCATCCGGATATCATTCTCTTGGTCCAGGGAGCAACCCACAAGTTCAATATCCATATGGAATCCATATACTAAGATATTAGATTTTGATGATTAATCGGATAATTCTAAAGGGACGATCATTCCATCATTAGATGACATAGATTCTTTATTGCATCTGCACGTCCCAACTGATCAAGTCCGAGTACCTAAAACACAGAGCTGTTGACCAATGAAAGAATCTCACCCATAGTGAATTAAAGCACAAAACTTGACTTCGTCAGTTCATCCACAAATGCTCAAGATTAAGAGCACTGGTCACTCAGTAGCATGAGGTGACTTGATCTCTCTCAGTGATAGTACTATTTTAGAGATCACACCTACCATGGTCCTGTTCAATGCATTACATATGCACTAATGAGATAAATCCGGGAAAGTCCTCCCATGACTTAGGTAAGTCACCCTGAATACAGGAGAGTCTCTCATTATAACTTATATCAAGATGAAGTGCCCAACTCCATCTCTCAGTTATGAGCAAATATGTTGTTTCCAGTATCCATGAATTAGACCTATCTGTGTGTAGACACTGCACACCTAATTCATTTACTAGAAACAATGGGCCTTACACAACCATACATATACATGTTTAAAGAGAAAAGAGTCATTCCATTAAATAACCAGTAAATATCCAGTAACAAAAGATGAGAGTGCAGCTAGTGGGCTTTAGGGCATACACCAATCCCAACAGTGGGGTCCAAGTCTGGGATTGGACTCCGGTCAGAAGTTTGGGGTGCAAAAAGTGGGCCGCAATGGGATTTGACCCGGGCCATTAGCACTAGGACCCAGGTTTCACAGATTTTGATATGTTCGTCGAATGTCGACGTTCTACACATCAACAGAAAGCTCTCGGCGAGTAGATCGCGATGAACCAACTTTTGAGGCGATCGGAGGTCTAGGAATAGTAGGTGATTTTTCAAGGGGGCACCCCGTGGTTGTGGGACCTGCTTTTTATGATTTTTGATCTGCTCGTCGGAACTCGGAGTTCTATATATGGATGGAAAGTCCTCGAAGTGAAGAATCCAAGGGTCCAACTGTCCTAATGATTAGGGGCTCGAAAGAAAGGGGACCTCTTGGATCAATGGATGGATGTGGCTTCCTAACTTAGGGTAATCGGGTGGTATTTAGGTAAGCTATGTGCAATCTTTGTAACAATTAGCCTAAGCATGTCTTAAGTGGTCTGGAATATGTTTGAATAGTGTAGTGGTCCGCTCCTTGTGTGAAAGGTGAGTTGGACTTGAGATCTCAATGCGATTCGACTTTTTCTCACGAATTTCTAGAAGTCGTTGAACTAAGTCTAAAACTATCACAAATCTTCATTGTCATTAATTAATCTGATTTATACCATTAATCACAATTATGGGTGAAATGGGGGCATCACTATATATGACATGTGTTTAAGGCTATCATAGGGGGCCAAATGAGGTGTCTACAATTATAT